>JARQOC010000011.1:192637027-192676204 GCA_033576535.1 Allobates femoralis
GTTTGCCTTGGGTTGTCTGTTCTTCTTGCCATACTTGGTATTGAAAACATCCTTCTCCAGCTCCACATTTCTAAGGAGTTGATTCTTCTTCTGTCTTGTACCTTGATCATCCAAGTTTCACTTCAATATGTTATTACAGAAAAGTCCAGACTATGTACGAGCCATGTCTTCATCGCCAGTGAAATGTTCCTCAATTTGAAGACCTTGTCCAGTGACTTCATTGTTGATTTGTCCATAGCTGTTCTCCTGTTGACTTCCGGTGTCATTGCTGCATCTTGAGAAATCATTGATCCGAGTAGGTTGGAGTCCTTTACAACTTCCAGTTCATCGCTGTCCATCTCAAATGTGTCCCAATCATACCTGGCAGTAGTCAATATCTTAGTCTTCATTGTGTTGAATAGCAGTCCCATGTTTGAACCTTCCATATTGACACTTTGTGATATTCTTTCATTCCTACTACGCTTGTTGCTATCGGTGTTGTACCATCTGCGTATCTTAGATTGTTGATGATTCTTTCACCAATTTAGATTCCTTGTTCTTTTTCAGCAAGTCCAGCCTTCCTGAAAATAGCTTCTGCATAAAAATTGAGGAGAAATGATGACAGGTTACAGCCTTGTCTGACTCCCTGCTCTACTTTGTATGTACGTATACAATATTAGTTACCTACATAACGGAAATGTACAGCAGTAATGTGATAGTAGAGGCTATGGTACCAGCTACAAACTCTACTCTTACGCAAGATAACAACAGTCGTCTAAGGAACTTCCGTTCCGTTGCATCCTCTATATTGCTCATCAGATAACATTATTGGAGTACATTATATAAGCCATGAATGAGTGTTTATAGTTATTGAACCCATCATGGATATCTCTTCTCTAGTATAAACATATCTAATTTTACTAGTATTTCTCATAATTGAAGTGGTCATCTGCCATCTGGCTCTGGATTTTGTCTCTCTCTACTATAATGGGACTTTTTGTCAAAGAAGTCCTATGTTTTAGGAAAAAAGAACATTAGAGTCTCTAGAAGGGACTAGTTGTTAGTTGTTTGAGCTATGCTATAATTAATGATTTTTTGGGGTGAATGATTGGCTGATCCTGTAAACAAACCAGCGATCAGCCTGATCATTGTTGTTCGGTAGCACACTCCATTGGGTAGACGAGACAAACAATCAGACTAACGATCAGGACAAACTATCATAGTAATGATCATTCATTCCCATATAGATGATTGCTCATTGTGATTGGAGTGTAGTGAGCTCCCATCTTCATACTATATTGTTCGTCGATGCTCGTAATAAAGGGATTCTTAGCCATAATCTGTCTATTAGAGGAAGAGACTAAAGGTGCCCAAACATACTCCATAGTCATCAGATGAACTCTTGTTTGACTGAAAGGTATTTCTCCTAAACTCACGTCCATAGAAATGCAGGCTCAATTCTGCCGACTGTGCATTTCTTCCCAGTAGGGAGAGGATATAAGCACTACCAGACACATCTGGCACCATTGAGGACAAATGATAGGTCATGATACTGAAATCCAATTGCTCATTTCTTTTTTTTTACTTACATCTACTATAGTGTAAAAAAAAAACAAAATAGGAGGCCACTATACACATTAGATGTTGAGTTTGGCCAATATTAATCTAATGTTTATGGCGGAAGACGTTAAATTGTTAATTATAAGGGTTGCCTCTAAACGGCCTTAACTCTGCTGCCCAACTGATCCCCCTCTTTCCTCGTTACTCTACTGCTTCTCCCCTCTACAGATGCCTTCATTAGTTCCCGGTTCTCCAATGTATCTAGTTCAAACTACTACCACTGAACTACAGAGCCGTCCATAATTTGTCTACTCCATATATATTTGATCTTATCTACCATAACATAATCTCTGGTCCTTTCAAGACCTCCTTCTTTCCGCCATATTAGTATGTTTATTACCCAATCGCCTCTGAGACTTCTCCTGAGTTTCCCCCATCCTCTGGAATTCTGTGCCCAAACACATGCAAATATCCGGCTAATGTAGGAAAATGAATTTATTTTCTACCGAGCACTGTCGGCTTTTAGTCATAGTGGGGTGCCTGGAGTGATGGTTTCATGGCACCGCTCACGGTAATGTGAGCACCAGCTGTAATCACGCCCCAGTACTTGTTTTTTGACCACTCACTCTACACAGATGCACTGCATAGCTGGCTGTCAATCAAAGTGCCAGGGCGTACTTACAGTATAGTGAGCAGTGAATGTAGCTGCTCCATGCATGTCCCTATGATAGAGAGCAGGTTAATAGGTTCATGTTCATGTTGATCCAACCTTTCAGTAAGGCGGATCAACACTACGTCTACTACGAAATAATGTTTCCTAAAATGACAGGTTCCCTTTAGCTGCAATATTTTTTATTTGTAAGCCTCACTAGGACTAAAAAGAAAAGGTCCTCACCAAATTTCAGCCAAAAGACCCCAAAAGGTTGAGGGATAATTGACCCTCCTCATTGAATCTACGGAAGACCCAACTGTGCGTCTGCCTAGTCTACCACCCAAGCATCCCCAGAGCTATAAAGGTTTATTTCCAGGTGGCAGAGGGGTGAGGAATGGAATGACCTTGAGGACAGACATCTAAGAAATCCCAGATAACCAAAGTGAAGGTCGTGACTACATGATATTTCCTGGACATGGGAAAGCTAAATGTGGGAGCTAATTCTTCACGACATGAATTCACAAGCATGTGGCTATCTGAAACCAATTGATTTATAGGCTGTAATAATGACGAGATTAGTATTGTATCCGTGATGAACCCTCTAGAGCCGCAAACCTGGAAGATCTCGCCATTTGTGTCAAAACTCCATTACCATCTGCTCTTTAGGTTTTTCTCCTCAAATAAACAATAATCCCTAAAGATGTAAAGAGACAGAGATTATTTCCCCGTTTCCCGTCCCTTCTTCTACCCCATAAAGTAAGATATCACATGTGGGCTATATTCTCTGACAAAGCAAATTCTTGCCGGATTATAATTTAATATCTGCAAAGCCTCAACTTTCAAAGGCAAACAAATGGAAAATCGGGTCACAATTTTCCTTTGAGTGAGAGAAGAGAAACAGGCTGTGATTCTCTAGAGAGCAAAGATGGGATCCTGTCCAGTGAAGAAAGCGACCAGAGAACAACTCCAAGATCCTGACTTCTACATTTAAAGGGGAATTGTGTGAGGAAAGTGCTTGTAACAAAACATTAAAGGGTTTTTTACCCCAAATTGAAAATGGTGTGTTATATTAGTAAGTGAGAGCTAAATTATATTTTACAAGGGTTGAATGAGAAGTAGTGCCTCACCTTTGTAATTCTTCAACAGATGGTGGCAGCACTGGTATGTGGCAGATACTGGACTGTTCAGTAGACTCTCCTCTAAAGCTTCAGTTGGCGAAAAACCTTAGCAATGAATGGTTGTGTTGTTATGGTGTCAAGAATGGAAATCTGCGCAGACAGTTACATCATAACGCTGCAAAATTTGAAACAACGACTAACTAGGGTTTGAAAGAAAAAGGGAAATGTTTTCCTGCAGCATGACAATGCCAGACCACACACACTTCACATGCCACTATAGCAGAACTTCAGAAACTGAAGTGGGGCGCCCCTGCGACCAGGAGGCCACAAGAGGGAGGTGCAGCCAGGTAAGCAAGGTGGTTGAAAACACAGCCACACCGCACAAACACCGACCCTAAGCCTAGGACTCTAGCTGCAGCTTTGAAGTAAGTGAACTGCACTGCACACAATCCCTCATCAGGTCCATCCATCACAACTACTCCTGCCTGGGGACCCTCAGTCCTACCCGAGGAGGGCTTACCATCTATGTTGCCCCAAATCACCGTCCCCAGCAGGAATACGGCAGTGGTGGTTCTATTAACCACATACCCCAGGTGGCGTCACGACAAATTGCTTGTAAATAACCCCTTTTTGGACTGTTCCCAGGCCATGGGACCGGGTCACGACTACCGTGATACCCCAGAGAGACAGCGCCGACCCGATTCCTGAGTGCCCCATAGCCTGAGGGTGCATCAGAAGCTCAGCACCCCCCATACAGTCCAGATTTGGTGCCGTCTGCCTTGCATCTGTACCCGATAATGAAAGAAGATCTGTGGGAACATCACTATGCATCTGCTGAAGAAGCTGGGAGAGCTGTGAGAGTCTGGTTGAAGAAACAGAGTGTTGACTTCTTCTGTGACAGCTGCAGAAAACATGTTCATCGTTGGCAGAAGAGTATCCAATTGTCTGTAGATTATATGGAAAAGTGAATATCTGTAATTAATGAGCAAATTCTAAGGATTATTTCTGTGTTTGATTTATTATAATATTCCATATCGAAACCCAAGTTACGAAGGTGGAGGCATTACTTTTCTTTCAACCGTCATAAGTACTTTAAGAATTATGTCATGAGTGTTTCACACCATGGGGAGATCTTCAGCGATGCTGGGACCAGAAGATCTTCAGCTTATGTTTATATGTGTCTACTTTATTTTAGTGCTGCAGGGGTTAATGAATTTCTTTACTGGCTTTTTCTTGTGGCCTTGAATGTTAAGTGCAGATTTTTTGTGACCACTCCCCTAAACTATAAGTACTCACGTGTCCAAACCATCTGATGCTGTTTATAGAATCTATTTCGATGCTGTCCACTTTGGAAGGAGCCAGTTTCCAGAAGAAGCTGTGGTGTCTTGACAATTGTAGCTTCGGTGCTGTGCTGCAATTGAGGAGTTTGGTGATATATCTTTTTGAGTATTCTTCCTCTTTCTCTGTCTCTTACCTTATGTATTATTATTGTAGAGGTGAGACTAGTGTCCTCGTTGGACTGCACACTATCTAGGGTGAGTCCAGGGCAAGCTAGAACCTAGGCCCAATACTGCAATGGAGGGAAGGATCTGTATAGGGATTTTAGGAGGTGCAGGGTTAAGCCTCAGGTGAGTGTCAGGAGCTAACCCCTCTTACCTTTCCCTATTATCAGGGCCTTCCAACTGAACTATCCCCGTTATCACCATTGTATTGCATCACATGCTGGAAGTATGTATGCTCCAGCAAGACATTTGTTAGCATTTTTTCAATCTTCGTTGTGGCGGCCATATTTTTTATAACAGGAAGTGCAGCCATATTGGTTCCTACCTTCAAATTAATGTCTCAAAAACTGATGGCAAAACTGTAACCATCAAACAAAATGCTGAAAGATATAGTATTTAGTGGTATTCTGGAAGGATTGGATAGTCTTATGGGGTATTAAAAAAACAACAGATATACTTGCCAAATCTCCAGGAACGTCCTGGAGACTCCGGGAAAAATAGGCTCATGAAGGAGTTTGAAGATTTTGCAATCACCACAGAAGCCTCACAGAAAATCACACCCAGCCGCAGCTCCAGACTAATATTTAGAAGGTAGGAATGGGGCATGGAAAGAAGAGTGTCCTGTAATTATGGACCCGTTTATGTGTTCCCTTAATCTCAAGGAGAGGAATTTCGAAAGTCTGGAAAAATTGTCATTAGATGGAAACCCACAGGAGTCTTAAACTCGGTGATTGTGAGATCTTGTTGTGGGATAGTGTTAAAGGGATATTTAGAGACATACCTGAACATGAACCCCATACTAGTGGGTATAGTCTCCATATAAGAAAATAGTATATATATATAAACATTCTTTGAAAAAAATAAATCAAAGAGTGACCTCTTCTGCATCCAACAAGCACTGGTAATTCGACAGGTCACAAACGCAGTCACATAGTACCGCAGTGGACTAGAGCACCGCAGAGAACGGGAGACGATGGCAATTGGTTAGTATGTTACGACACACTTCATGACATACGGTACTTGTGATGCATAGGAAAAAATTAAAAAAAATAATAATAATTGGAGTGAGGATTTTAGTGCATGCAATTCGTGGTCATTTTTTTTTTCTTTTCAATTATGGTTGTTTTAATTGAAAATGTTCTCTTTTCCTTCTACAGCCTCCATGTTGCACTGCTGATTATATGAGTGACCTGAGAATCTGTCATTGAGCCCAGTATGTAAGTCGGACATAAAGGTTGTAAATTTTATTTGTCTTTTTCCAAGCTCTTCACAGTTGATTTATGAACACAGTCAATGTCAGAGTTAAATGTGCAGGGAACCAAAGCTGGCAAAAGCCAAATGGTGTCAAATTTCTAATAAAACCTAATTTTAAAAATTATTTTTTACCCCAAATACATGCAATTAAAACATAACGTTCGTTTTAATTTTTATTTCATAAATCAATAGCATACATGAAAATAAGCAGCTTTGTAAGATATCTTAGACAAATTATTTTTTTCTGTATTCAGTGAAGACTTTCCCATCAATAAGATAGGAGATGGCAGTTGTTACTAATGAGATTCTATGATGATGTGAGGAGTGGGTACAGCTCTGCCTCTATCTCCTCCCTCTTCCTCTAGCTCTTCCTTCTGCCTCTACCTCCTCGCTCTGCCTCTAGCTCTTCCCTCTGCCTCTATACTCTCTCTGCCTCTAACTCTTCCCTCTTATTCTAGCTCCTCGCTCAGCCTCTATCTCCTTCCTCTGCCTTTAGCTTCTCCCTCTGCCTTTAGCTCTTCCCTCTGCCTCTAGCTCCTTACTCTGCCTCTAGCTACTCCCTCTGTCTCTAGCTCGCTTTTCTCTTTGCCTCTAGCTCCTCCCTCTGCTTCTAGCTCCTCCCTCTTCCTCTAGCTTCCCTCTCTGTCTCTAGCTGCTCCTTCTGCCTCTAACTCCTCCCTATGGCTCTAACTCCTACCCCTGCCTTTAGCTCCTACTTCTGCCTCTAACTCATCCCTATGCCTCTAGCTCATGCCTCTCCCTGTAGCTCCTCCCTCTGCCTCTAGCTTCTCCCTCTGCCTCCTTTCTCATTCTCTAGCCACTTCCTCTCCCTCTAGCTCCTCCCTCCACCTCTAAATCTTCCCTACTCCTCTAGCTCCTCCCTCTCCCCTTCGTGCCTCCTTCTGCCTCTAGATCCTCCCTCTTCCTCTAGCCCCTCCATCTGCATCTAGCTCCTCCTTTTTCTAGCTGCATAGAATCTTATCAGTAAAAGCCACCATCTCCTATATCAGTGATGGGAAAGTCTTTACAGATTTTACTTTAGAATTGAGAATTTTGACAATGACTAATCAATTCTGGCAGAGAAAGAAGCAAATTTGTAAACAATGGTTACACTGTTAGTTTAAAAAAATGATATCCAAAAGTGGACAACCCCCTTTAAGTACTTTCTACATTGACCAAGTTGTATATCGCCAGTATAACAAATACAGAAAATAATGCAAAAAAGGAATATGAAGAATACAAAAATGAATATATATATACAAATTTTAAAGAACACAGGAAAGAATGTATAAGAAAATCATATTGTTTAAATATTTCCTAAAATGATTAATTGATCCTTGCTTCTTAATGGCCTTTAAATTGGCAAAATAGGCATTAAAGTGTGTTCATCTCCAATCGCTAGTAAGATAACGGCTCCCGCCACACACACTCCTGACATTAAATGGTTAATGATCTATGTGGGAACAATCCCCGGACAGCCAGCTCTAGACCGCTCTTCCTGCCTTCATCTTATGTAAATGTGCTTGCCGCATGCTCGGCTTCTCTAAATAAAAAATCCTTGACCCAAAACTCTCTCGTTTTGGTATTTTTAGAAAGTAAATATTTTTCTTTTTGCCGTCGGTTTATTTAGAATCACAATTTGCAATTTAGCAGAAAGAAAAAAAAAAACACATTGAGAATTGGGCAACGACGTCCTGTGTGGAAGAAGTGCCGGTTCTCAGGCCATGTATGTATAATTTACACCGTCGGTGGCTTTCCCCGTACAAGTCAATTATATGTCTACGAGACGAGATTACAGGAAGTTGTTTATGTAGTTACATCATGGGGCTGGAGAGCGCGCATATTTTTATGCTTACACATGATTTAGATTGGGTGAGCGGCTCGGACGACCCATCTCTCTGGAGGCTGACATTGTGACCACAATGGCACTGGAGCAATGTCACACATTTCGTGGCCAAGATAAATGTCGGGCTGTGTCCATGTAGCACTGCTTTATGTCACATAGACGTGTCTTCTGCACTGATCACATGGACATCTACACATACAGCTGTTTCATCAGATGGCCATTACTAGCATTTTATACAACTCAAGTCACATAATGCCAAGAAAGTGGGTTGCTTATCAGCTTGACCAGAGTGGGTACATGGGGGATGGAATGGGGACATTCAGCTACAACAAAGACATGATAGCTTAGCCACAATTGGGACATTATCACACAAATATTGGCACCATTGATTTCGCCAGGGTTTGGACCATAGGACTAGAATTGAGCCATCTATAGTTTGGCCAATTGAAGACAAGATGGCTTAGAATGGAGACCTTATGGCCGAAATGGTGGCATCTAAGACTTTGCCAAGATGGAGACAGGGAGGTTGAATATGTGGCATATGAAAAGCTTTGCCAGGATGGGAACATAAAAGCATAACAAAAATAGAAATCATGTAAGTAGAATGCTGGCATCTGTTATTTGGGGGATAAGAAAACAGTGTATCTGAAATGAGGGATCTGTGGCTTGGAAAGAATGGGAACAGTGTGACTGGAATGAGGGTATCTGTGCCTTGGTCGGTATGGGCACAGTGTGACTGCAGTGGGGGCATCTGTGCCTTGGGAGGTATGGAACCAGTGTGGCTGGAATGAGGGCATCTGTGCCTTGGGATGTATGGATACAGTGTGACTGCAATGAGGGTATCTGTGCCTTGGGATGTATGGATACAGTGTGACTGCAATGAGGGTATCTGTGCCTTGGTAGGTATGGGAACAGTGTGACTGCAGTGGGGGGGGTCTGTGCCTTGGGAGGTATGGAAACAGTGTGACTGCAGTGAGGGCATCTGTGCCTTGGCCAGAATGGAGACAATGAGATAGGACTGCCAGGATCCCCCGTCACACATAACGAGATCATTAGCGAGATCATTGTAACGTCACAGGTTTTGTAACGTAACAGCGATCTCACTAACGATCTCGCTATGTGTGACACTTAGCAGCGATCAGGCCCCTGCTGTGAGATCGCCGATCATTACAAAGTGCCCTAGGGCATTTTTAGGTCGTTGGTCTCCCGCTGGGAGCGCTGCATCACTGCGTGTGACAGCGAGAGACCAGCGATCAGCGATCAGTGCGCGCTGCCTAGATACCAGCGATGTGGAGGTGGCTCCCTGGTCCCTGGTCGCTGAGGAGATCTGCCTGTTTGACAGCTCCCCAGCGACCAGGTAACGAAGCACCAATGATCCCTACCGGATCGTTATCATTGTCGGGATCACTGGTGCGTCGTTGTGAGTGATGGGAGATTAAGCCAATAAGACATTAAGTCTGGAATGGGAACATGGTAACTTGACACAAATGGAAAATTGTTGCTGGAATTGAGATACCTGTGATTTGGATTCAATCAAGACATATTAGATTAGCCAGAATGGGGAACTTATCGCTCAAATGGTAACATCTGTGATTTTGCCTTTATGGAAGAATGTGACTAAAATGGGGACATCAATGTTTTATCTCAAATGAAGATATGATGACCTAATCAGAATGAGGATCTTATGGCTCTAATGGTGGCAGAATACTTCGATAAGGTTGTAAGGGTGGCATGAGAACATCTAAAGGTGGAATTGGGGCATTTATTGCTTGGCAGGTATGGTACAAGGATATCGTGACTGGAATTGTAGCATTTGTGGCTTTGTCAGAATAGATTGCTGGGAAGAGTAATAATTCCCTGAACAATTGCTTGTACAAAAGATCGTTCCTTTATCATCGTTCTGTATAACTATGGTCAAAAAAAATAAGTGATTTTATTTTATTTCTTTATGCTGAACTAAAAATAATTATTGGTCTGCAATACATCCAGTCCAATAAATGTGGGATGCGCTGCTCATCACAATGTCAAGGCGTTTCTTATGTCGATCAAACCCAATGATATCATAGGGCTTGGCCAACGGTCTAATGTGTATGAGGACAACAGACGATTGATCTTCGAGGAAGATGTCGATTGGGTAAAGCCGATTTCTGACTACAGATTGCATTGATATCCTGAACATACGCCGCCAGACAAAATATTAGCCACCGGTGCTCAGTCTGCCTGCACTACGAAGCGAGACAGAGGCACCGCTGCCCTCCAAGAGGAGGAAACAGAGACGCCGGGAGACACAGCAGAGACACCAGAGGAGGCGACGGGCCGGCACTAACTACACACACACTGTGCAGGTGATAACGGGGACTGGCGGGAGCAGGCTGGCAGTGGGGAGCTCGAGTGCCCTGGGATCAGCCGAACATAAGTGCACAGCGGGGGTTGTTGAGGAGATAAGATCAGACTCCCTGTGTAAAGCCCTGACGCCATTATACACTTCTGTGACTGTGACCCTTGTGCTGCAGCTCAAACAGAGCCGGCTCTGAGTTATTCACCTCTAGTGCCCACAGTGCTGCCAATCAGGAGACACCCCTGCTGCAACTAAAGTGCAGCTCCCTCTGTGGAGGAAACCTCTGTGACCCTAGAGCAACAGGCAGGGAGCTCCTCTGTTTGCAGTTTGCTGTATACGTATATTTTCCTTCGCTATATCCAGACAAGAGACTCAAAACATCTGATCTGGCCCCTCTCTGCTATTATCTGGAGCAGACCATCCAAGCCCCAGTAGGATCTCCAAAGACATTTACATCCTGGATTAAATTTTTGTTTCTTATTCTAATAAATGACATGCTGAGCTCATAGACGGCCAACAGGGGGCACAAGATCTATAATACACAAGGCCAGACACCGCGCTTACTATTTGGTCAAATTATGGGGAAAATAGGCGTGACTAAGCACCCCAGGAAGATGGCTGCTTAACTCGGGAGCTCCCAAACCCCGGGCTTGTTTCTAAGATTTCCAGCAACCCAGCATACCACCGGACCGCCAGAACCAGCTCAGAGGACGTAGGAACATAGCCTGCATCTATGGGCAAGGTGAAACCACCACATATCCCTGTCCCTAAGCGGGTCTCCGACTATTTCCCGCCAGGCCGCATGGACTCAGTATTATCCAGCATGGCGCCCCCTTCCCCCCGTGCTGCCCGAGCTTCCCGCCGGGAACAGCAAGCGATTGGCGCTGGAGAGGAGGATGTCTCCCCTGACCCTCCAGTTACTTTCGCGGCCATGAAGGGCCTCATGACTGACCTCCTGTCGGACCTCAGGGTGTCTTTGCAGGAAGACATGAAGGAGATGGTGGCCGACCTGAGGGGGAAGTGACTGCCCTGGGATCCCGGACGGATCATTTAGAATCTAAACTGGCGGAGCTAGTTCAATCTCACAACGATCTCCTAGACGATCACGAACAGCTCCAGGCGACTATGACTGCGGTCCAGGCAAAGAGTTTCGACGCAGAGGATAGGAACCGACAGAATAATGTACGTCTCAGAGGCGTTGCGGAAACGGTCGCTGATCCCGATCTGAAAGGTCTCTTGCGAGACTTTCTACACGAAGTTCTGCCCGACTTGGACCCGAGAGATCTTAAAATAGATCGGATTCACCGACTCCCCAAACCACCGGGGGTCCGACCCGATCTGCCTCGCGAGGTGATTGCGAGGATTCATTTTTATGAGACCAAGGAAAACTTCCTGAGGGTACTTCGTGGATCGCCGACACTCTCTGACCGATTCGCCAGCTTGGAGGTCTTTCCTGATCTCTCTCCAGGAACCCTGGCGATGCGCAGGGCTTTCAAACCATACACTGTGATACTCCGGGACAGGGAGATTCCATATCGCTGGGGCCGACCTACACGCCTGATCATCCGAAGGAATGATGCCACCCATGTCTGCCTGGGTCCCTCACAGGCGGCTACGCTGCTAAAAGACTGGGACCTACTTCCTCCGGACTTTTCTGCCTCTTCCCAGCGTGACGTCCGTGATCATGCTCCGAAGCGCCGCACTCGGCGACGCAGATTGAACCCAGAATGGTCCACGGTCTGAGGATGATTTTGGCTGGTCTTCTGTCCTTGATTTTTGCTCTCTGAGGCCCGGGGTCCACCTTCCTGGTCCCCACATAGTCCTCCCAGGTCGTTAGCCTCTACTTCCTTCTCCATCTCACTTTCCTGGTCTCAGTTCTGTATTTTCTTTCTTCTCTCTAGTCTAACTCCTTTCCCTCTTACCATTCCTTCCTCTCGTCTCTCTGATCTTTTCCCTCTCCTTTTTTGTCTCCTCTGCTACAGCCCCTTGTCTAGGCACCAGCGACCCTGGGAGGATATCCCCCTGCTGAGCAGATTTTTACGCTCAAGCGTTTTTGACTTGTCCTTCCCCCTTTTTTTTTTTCTTTTCTCCCGTTCGTTTTCTTTTTTCTCTTCATTACTGTGTCTCTTTTTGGACGCTTTTTCTCTCTCCCGCAGTGCGAAGTTGTATTTTTCTCTCTGACAGCGCACCCGCGTCGCTTATTGGACAGAACTGTGTCGCTGTGGTACTGATACTGGACTGGGAGATTAGATCGCCGAAGTGATCCTTCCTTTTTTTTTTCTCTCACTCCTGCGATGTTTATCTTGGCTATGCTGACATTTGCCTTGTTTGCCCCCTCAAAAATGTTTTTTCTCTTCCCGGAGGACGTTGGTCCTCTCCGCGGTGGACACCGGCCATATTGGGCACCGGTCCCTCGCCCGGAGATGCAGGCCAACGCATCCTGTCTCCCCTTCCCCCCCCTGGTCATTACTCCTTGGTTATTCCCTTTGCAGTTTTCATTCTCATGGATATGTCACTGTCTATCTTTAGAATTACTCCTATTACTTAAATATGCCTGTAAAAATTTGGGTACATAATGTCAACGGGTTGAACTCCCCCCAAAAGAGATCACTTTTACGTTCTAGCCTGAGAAGGGCTCGGGCGGATGTGGTCCTACTCCAGGAGACTCATCTTCTGGAGGGTGATAACCACCGTCTGGCCTCGCCTTTTTATCCACATCAGTTCTTCTCTAACTGTTCCGAGAAGAAGGCTGGGGTGGCTATTCTAGTGGCGTCTTCTGTTGGCTTTGAGTTGGTGACTGAGGTATCTGACCCCAATGGCAGATTCCTCTTGGTGGTGGCCAAGCTTAATGGAACCCTTTATTCCCTCTTAGCAGTATACTCGCCTAATAAGGGTCAAAGTAGGTTTCTTAGATCACTTTTAGACTCCCAATTACCCTCCATGCCGGGGCATAGGGTGGTGGCGGGTGATTTCAACGCCCCCCTGCATAAACAACTTGATTGCTCCTCCCCCAACTCTTTTCGGACTGACCTCGCCCCTGTGGCGGATGCATACGGACTCCACGACATCTGGCGATACCTGCATGCCAACGAACGTGACTATACTTTTTTTTCCCCCAGACATAAATCCTTCAGCCGTATAGACTTCTGCCTGATTAGTGATTCACTCTTGCCACTCTGCCCTCAGGCTGATATTGACGTAATCACATGGTCAGACCATGCCCCCCATGCCCTTGTTATCTCCGACTCCACTCCACGACTTCCCAGAGCCCCATGGAAGCTTAATGACTACCTCCTGACCTCGCAGTCGAATCTCGACACCCTGACCTCCCATCTGAAGGAGTACTTCCATCTGAATGAGACACCAGACATCACCCCGGAGGGACTTTGGTTCGCCCATAAGGCGGTCATCCGGGGCCATTGTCTCAAGCTAGCGGCGCAGGCTAAACAGCAATATAATGAGAGAATGGTCTCGCTCTTGTCCACGATTAAATCTCTCGAGGCCTCTTTCCTCTCCACCTCGGCTCCTTCCACTTTATCAGCCCTTACTGCTACGCGGGATGAACTTAGGACTCTTCTTCTTTCCAGAGTGGAGCACCAACTGAAGAAAGTGGGGGCACGGTACTATGGGATGGGAGACAGGGCTGGGGCGCTCTTGGCGCGTCGGGTGCGGAGGAGGGAGGCCAAGTCAAGGATTGCTCTACTGATTTCTCCCAAAGGGGAGCATGTTCGCAACCCTATCAAGATAGCTGAGCAGTTTAGGGACTTTTATCACGAGTTGTACAACCTGGGTTGCTCCCCTTCTTCTCCTCGACCGACGGCTGACGCCATTGGCGCTTTCCTTGCCAGGCTTGAGCTCCCTTCCCTCTCAAGCTCTCAGCTCTCTTTCCTAAATAGGCCCTTTACCGTGGAGGAGATCCTTGGGCTGATCCGTGCCTCTAAGAAGCGGTCGGCCCCGGGCCCAGACGGCCTCTCCTACTCGTATTACTCTTCCTTTGCTCCCACTCTTTCCCCACACCTCCTGTCTTTATTCCGGTTTTGGCAGAGTGAAGGACGCATCCGGCCTGAGGGTCTGACGGCGGCTGTTTCCACCATCCCTAAACCCGGTAAGGCTCCCACGGAAGCGGCTAACTACCGCCCTATTGCACTTATCAACTGCGATGTTAAACTCTATTCGAAGCTGCTGGCGGACCGACTCAAGTCAGTTATTACCTCCCTGATCGCCCTCGATCAAGTGGGCTTCATTCCCGATCGTCAGGCGAGAGATGCGACTCGGAGGGTGGTGGACCTCCTGGAGGTCCTGGAGCAGAGAGGGACCCCCAGTGCCCTTCTATCACTTGATGCTGAGAAAGCTTTCGATCGAGTGCACTGGGGGTATCTGGCAGCGGTCCTGGATAAGTTTGCGTTCCAGGGCCCCATTAAGTCGGGCATATTAGCCTTATACTCCTCCCCCCGCGCATACGTGAAGGCGGGGGGGTTCTCCTCCGCTACGTTTGCTATCTCTAATGGGACGAGGCAGGGCTGCCCCCTCTCTCCTCTAATTTTTGCTCTTGCCATGGAACCGCTAGCAGCTTCCATTCGAGACCATCCTGAGATTTCGGGAGTAATGGTAGGCCAAACGGAGCATAAGATTTCTCTTTATGCGGACGATGTCCTCCTCACCTGTACGAACCCTGGAGTTTCTATTCCAGCTATTGTGTCTGTCCTCTCTGACTTTTCCGCGATCTCTTTCTACAAGCTCAACCTCTCTAAATCCTCCCTCTTTCCAGTGAACCTTTCCCCCCTGACCAGGCTGACCTGGCCTCTCGATTTTCCTTCCTACTCGCCCCCAGGGGGTTTGTATACCTGGGAATTCAAATCGCCCCCGTGCGGTCTATGATTAGCATTAATTGTGAGACATTGGCCTCTTCGCTTAGGGTTCTCACCAAAGAATATTCGCAGGTGCAGCTCTCCTGGGTGGCTAAGATCAATTTGGTAAAGATGACCCTTCTCCCTAAAATTTTATATACCCTTCGGTGCATCCCTCTACTATTTCCTAGGCGATATTTGAACCTTTTTCAAACAATCTTGGGACGGTTTATTTGGGAGGGCAAACCCCACAGAGTAGCTCTGGCGACCCTAACTCTGCCCAGCTCGCTTGGGGGTCTGGGCATGCCTAATATCCTCACGTATCATGCGGCTATCACCCTGGACTTGGCTAAGACGTGGTGGGCAATGGCTTCTCCTCCTTTTTTTTCTGCCCACTGGCTACAGATTGAGGCCCATTTCTCCCCAATGGGATCCCCCAGGATTCTGCTGGAGGTCGCATTCCTCCAAAGGACCCGGCCTGTGGTCCCTCTACGCTCTATGCAAGCTGTACTGGCTGTATGGCATAAATTAGCAAGGTTACACCTCCCATTCCTTACCAGATACCTCTCCCTACAGGTTTTAGAGGCATGTATGATGGATATGTCGCTCGCGAGGTGGCGGGAGGTGGGCATACAAGGGATATGGGATTTGTTGAGAGATGGGCGTCCGATCCCCTTTTCAGCGTTAGTAAACAGATACTCCTTGCCGTCAACGGCCTACTTCACTCACCTGAGGATATGTCATTTCCTGCTTTCCTGCTCCCTCCCCTCTTGGGATCCTACCTTGGTAGATCTCAATCTACAGTCATTCTTTAAACAATCTGCACTTTCTAGGCGAGGGGTCTCTATAATCTATAGGGCCTTGACTGCTGCCTGCACAAAGCATAAACTTCCCTTTATGGCAAGATGGGAGACCAAACTCTCTTTCTCGGTGCCGTTGGATGGGTGGCGGGCTGCTGCGTCCCATGCAGATAAGTATACAAGGTGCCTCACTCACCTGGAACAGTCCAAAAAACTCCAGATGGGGTGGTACTTGGTCCCTGCACGTATTGCCCGATTTGGTGGACATGGAGACTCTCCCTCGCCGCTCTGCTGGCGTAACTGCGGTCAGACGGGTACTGAAGCTCATATCTGGTGGTTTTGTCCAGGAGTGGTTGCATTTTGGTCCGATGTCGGGGCTCTGATTGCTGAGCTGACGGGACTGACGATTCCTCTCTCGGCCCCTATGGCTCTGTTGGGCATAGACTTGGATACCTGGCCGACTATTCTTAGGCCCATAGTTACCAATATCCTGATAGCAGCCCGCCAATCCATCACGGCGCATTGGAGGTCTCCGACCCGCCCCTCCCTAGGGGAGGTGACAGTTAAGGGGGTGTCACACGCGTCAATATCGCCTGCACGATATCGGCTGCACGTGACGTTGCAGCGATATTGACGCGTGTGACATACTGCATCAACCAGCGATAAATCGCTGGTTGATGATCGCCAGGTTTCAGAACCAGCTCTGAAACCTGGCGATTGTCGCCCGGTGGACACGCAGCATCGCTGCGTGTGACACCGGGAGCGAGCGATATTCCAGCTCCCAGCGCCTGTCACAAGCGCTGGGAGCTGGTCTCCAAGGTACACTGCGGGTAACTAGGCAGCGCGCGCTGCCTAGATACCCGACGTGTACCTTAGTTACCAGCCTCCTCCGCTCACCGGGTGAGCGGAGGAGGCTGGTAACTAAGGTACACGTCGGGTATCTAGGCAGCGCGCGCTGCCTAGATACCCGACTGTGTACCTTAGTTACCAGCCTCCTCCGCTCACCGGGTGAGCGGAGGAGGCTGGTAACTAAGGTACACGTCGGGTATCTAGGCAGCGCGCGCTGCCTAGTTACCCGCAGTGTACCTTGGAGACCAGGCTGCTCCCGCTTCCAGCAGGCTGGCAGCGGGAGCAGGACATCGTGGAAACGATATTTAAATCGTTTCCATGATGTCACTGGTCAATTGATCGCTGGTGAGTCTGTCTGTGTGACAGCTCACCAGCAATCAGCCGTCAATGTCGTCAGCGATCAGATCGCTGACGACATTGACGCGTGTGACACCCCCTTTAGACTAAATCGCCACCTGACACATGAACTCCTTCTCTCGCATGATCTTCCCCAGAGGATCAAGGTTCTTAACTGGTGGGACCCTTGGGTTGGCTCCAAATTTAATGAAGTGACAATTCCTGACTGACGGATTACTTGACAGCAGACGAGTTCCTCTATTATGCTACCCTCTCCTAAACTGATATTGTGACATTTCTGTTGATGTGTTATATATGTAATTAAATATGCTGCATAAGCCCCATCCTGTCCCCTATACTTTCCCCTCCCCTCCTTCCCTGCTCTTCTTGTTGCTCCCTGCCCCCTGTTGTTTTGGTTAAATCTTTAATCCTCCTATGAGGTATATAGTTTTCTTTCCTTGTATTTGAAAATGGATGCACATTTATAACTTGCATTGTATTTGTACCCGCCGCTTTGGCCTTTACCTGATTTTTATATGTGCAATAAAAAGAATTGGTTTAAAAAAAAATATTAGCCACCGACTGTCTCATAGAGAACACAGAAGCACTCAGCCCAACTAGTGCTCTGTTGTATGGGAGAGTCGGCTGTGATAGCTGATGGCGAATAATCAGCTGAAGCATGAGTATGGCCAGCTTTAGACACACCCTCATGTCATGTGCCATGTTACAGCAGTTACATTGTATGGCTACATGACCTAGGCACAATGCTGAGCTGCTGCCAGAGTGCATTATGAGGTCTTGCTATACATCATCTTCTGCCTTATCTTGCATATTATTATTATTTAACGGCCTTCAGCTTGATCTCAAACCATGGTGACTTGATGGATGAATGCTCTGTAGGACGATCAATCTTGTGCTGTCTAGATAGGTTCACCAAGGTCTTCTCTGAGCCTAGATATGCCCACCAGGGTCTTCTCCAAGAATACATAGGTCCACCAGGGTCTTCTAAAAGCCTAGCTAGATCCACCATAGTCTTCCCCAAGCCTAGATAGGTCCATCAGGGCCTTCACTAATCCTAGATAAGTCCACCAGGGTCTTCTACAAGTCTAGACAGATCCACCGGAGACTTCTCCAAGCCTAGATAGGTCCGACAGGTTCTTCTCCAAGCCTAGATAGGTCCACCAAGGTCTTCTACAAGTCTAGATGGATCCACCTGCGTCTTCTCCACTATTATCTTGATGGTATAAAGCCATTGGGTTGCTGGTCTTCCTCTTTGCCTTGTTCCTTCTATGTGCTAAATACTCCATTGACTCTTATAATCTCTTTTTTTCACAATTGACCTCCAGAGGAACCTCTTTTCCTTTTCTGCCCATTGCACATGCAGCTCTCAGCCCCATTGTTCAGGTTTATCTATAAATCTTCGAGGAAAGGTGACAGTAACATTCTTGTTTCTTCTTGTTTCTTTTGTGAAAATTCCTTTTTGGTACACGGTCTCCCAGCTGCAAGAAGAATGAAGCAATATAGGTTTTATTCCTGAAGTACATAATCCAGACCAGCAGATGTTTCTGTGTCCCTGCCAATGAACCTGATATTAAATAACCATTTGCAAAGTTTCGATAGACCATCACAGATCACTACAGCGTGAGAAATATGGCAAAGAAGACGATTTCTAAGGCCAATTCAGGAAATGCAAATATACATAGAAGTCTCATAGTAATACTCAATTCTCTCTGGAATGAACAATTCTTATGGAAGGTTGTGGTTCTAGCTTGCTGTGATATAGGCACAAATATATTTAGAGATGTAGTTATTGGACAATAGAACTGGATATATGCTTGTTTATTGAAGACAACCCTAGTCTATATGTGCAGTTAGGTGCACTGGCATAACCTAAAGCAGGGCCCCGGGGCCCCTCAGTGCGGCCCCCGACACAGTGGAGAGTGAATCATGTCAGCGGTCCTGTTCGGGGGCCGCCGCAATACTGCTTTATTATCACTTCCGGCCCCTTCATTGATACTTCACTGCCGCTCGCTCTGCAGCTTGCTCTGTGCCCTGCAAGTTCAATACAAGCCGCCAGCCAATGAGAGGCGCATGACATCATCTGCGGGCCTCTCATTGGTTGACGGCTTGCATAGGGCGCAGAGCGAGCAGCAGAGCGAGCGGCAGTGAAGTGTCAATGAAGGGGCCGGAAGTGATAATAAAGCAGTATCGCGGCGGCCCCCGCACAGGACCGTCGGCTAGGTTACCTGCATAGGGCGCAGAGCGAGCGGCAGTGAAGTGTCAGTGAAGGGGTCGGAAGTGATAATACAGCAGTATCGCGGCGGCCCCCGCACAGGACCGCCGGCTAGGTTAGTTTTACAAAAGAGTCTGTGTCTGTGAATTAATGTGAGTGTGTGTATGTGTGTGAGAGTGAGTGTGTGAGTCTGAGTGTGTGAGCCTGAGTGTGAGTGTGTGAGCCTGAGTGTGTGAGCCTGAGAGTGTGAGCCTGAGTGTGAGTGTGTTAGCCTGAGTGTGAGTGTGTGAGCCTGAGTGTGTGAGCCTGAGCCTGAGTGTGTGAGCCTGAGCCTGAGTGTGTGAGCCTGAGCCTGAGTGTGTGTGTCTGAGTGTGTGTGTCTGAGCCTGAGTGTGTGTGTCTGAGCCTGAGTGTGTGTGTCTGAGCCTGTGAGTGCGTCTGTGTCTGAGCCTGTGAGTGCGTCTGAGCCTGTGAGTGCGTCTGAGCCTGAGCGAGAGTGCGTCTGAGCCTGAGCGAGAGTGCGTCTGAGCGAGAGTGTGTCTGAGCCTGAGTTTGAGTGCGTCTGCGTCTGAGCCTGTGAGTGCATCTGCGTCTGAGCCTGTGAGTGCGTCTGAGCCTGTGAGTGCGTCTGAGCCTGTGAGTGTGTCTGAGCCTGAGCGAGACTGCGTCTGAGCGTGAGTGCGTCTGAGCCTGAGCGTGAGTGCGTCTGCCTTTGAGCCTGTGAGTGCGTCTGAGCCTGTAAGTGTGTCTGAGCCTGTGAGTGCGTCTGAGCCTGAGCGAGAGTGCGTCTGAGCCTGAGCATGAGTGCGTCTGAGCCTGAGCATGAGTGCGTCTGAGCCTGAGCATGAGTGCGTCTGAGCCTGTGAGTGCGTCTGAGCCTGTGAGTGCGTCTGAGCCTGTGCCTGTGAGTGCGTCTGAGCCTGTGCCTGTGAGTGAGTGAACGTGTGTGTGTAAAAAGAATGTAGACTAGGTTGGGGACATCAGTACAAAAGGGGATCAGGATGGGGATATTAGTACAAGAAAGGGACCAAGCTGGGGACATTACTACAAGAAGGGGATAAGGATTTGGACAGTACTACATTGAGCAAAAAATTCTGGCATTACTAAAAATGTCACTTATTCCTACAAGCAATGCGGCCCCCGATAAAAAAAATTTTCTATGTGCGGCCCACCAACCCAGCCGAGTTTGAGACCCCTGACCTAAAGCTTATCAGCTCCAATAATGCGAAATCTCCAACAAGACCCCCAACTATTATGGGTCCTTGTTAATAATAATCTTCTCATGAGAGCAAAGGGGACCTTTTTTACCACAGCGCCCCAGAAATCCATGCACTCAATGTACCTACCCTGTTTTCCCAAAAATAACTGTCTTATATTACGTTTTGCTCCCAAAGATGCACTAGGTCTTACTTTCAGGGGATGTCTTATTTTTCCATAATTCCCATCATCCCCTTGCAGCCCCCAATATCCCTATGCAGCTCCATGCAGCCCCCAATATCCACATTGTGGCGCCTCAGCGGTCTGGTCACCACTAATGGGTACTGCATCCACTCCTGGGGGTAGTATTCCCGTCTGCGGCAACCAGGTTTGGTAAGTCCAGCCACCCACAAACACACCCAGCACACCGGGTCCTAGGGAAAGCTAGTAAACCCAGGTAGTGGGATGGCTCAGGCATCCTGTGGGATGGCGGGGGGAGAAAGGTGGTGGGTGGAAAGGGAGCAGAAAGTGGTCAGGGAAGGAGGGGAACAAAAGGAAAACACGACAGGAAGTGTCAGGCAGTCGGAGAAGGTCAGCTGAGGAGAGGACAGAGAGAAAGGACCTGGAGGACAGGAGCAATGATGTTGTAATCGTGAAGGTGTGGCCCTGCAGCAGCCATTCTACAAGCCATCTTACAGGTGATTATACCGGTTGTGGGTAACACAACCGAACCAGGTGAGCAGTTCCTGATAAATACCGCTATAACCCATTGTAAAAAGGATAAGACCCTATGCGCATTTATCTCACGTTTACAGGAGCAATGATGTGGCTCATCTTGGGTCCTGATGTGGCGCCCCACCAGGCAGGCCGCCAACAGAGGTACTGCTCTCCTCCATTAGATGGAGGGTTGTGCCTCTGCTCTCCAGGTGCTGGGATGGAGCAGTTGAGCTTCAAACACACACACACACAACACTTAGGGACCCAAGGACGGTGGGTGGACCCAGAGGGAGGACCCAAACATAGCCGGTAAGGAAAAAGAGAGTGGTGGTAGAGAAGGAGAGGAAGGAGTGAGGCGAGGAGCTAAACGGTGTTGGGTCCAGTGGGCTCGAGCACAACCACGCTCACCCCGGCAGGGAAAGACCACAGAGTGTGGAGGATAGACAGAGCCCTTTGGGTACGGAACGAGACATAGATCCCCGAATTCTCGTATCTGGCAAGAGAGCAAAGAGGCTGGTGGACGACATGGGGAATTGGCCCTGTACACGGCGGGGATGCTGTAAGCCCAAACCGTTGAAACCAGAGGCCCGAGTTACTAATGGGAGCTGCGGCCGAACACCCGGCACAACTTCAAGAAGGCGGACGAACTAGGGAGCAGGACCGGGGAGAGGTACTACTGAGCACCCATGGCTGCCGGTACCTGACCTCTGCGTGCGGAGGCACTAAGAGGAGCAGAGAGACTACTTATAGCCCTGAGGGACCACCAAAAAAAGAGACACCCAGTAAGAGAGACAGGAACACCGAAAGTGGCTCGACTGCACTGACCCGGTTCTGGATACAGCACTGAACCGGAGGTTGGCAAAGGAAGGCCATCCAGAGGCCATGCTGAAACAACTGAGTAAAAGTTACGGAACTCCAGCTGTGGAGTGTGAGACTTTCTTTAGTGGCGACCACCGGCGCAGAGACCGCATGACACACGGGGGTGCTGATGACCTAACGAACATCTGCCAAGGTACGAACTGAATCCTCCTTCTCGTTGCCCTACGGATCGTGCTCTACCTGCAGGGAGCAAAACCATCCAAGCTGCCAGTCACCGTCCCCAGAGAATCTGAATCAGCGGCAGCTGCCCCTGGCTGCATACCACAGGTTGTGTCACAAATTCCCCTTTTCTCTGTCTTCCCCGTCAATCCCCCTGTATTAAATTACATCACCAGGGTCACGGGACCAGGTCTTGGCCCCCATCTGTCCCTGTGAAAAGAACCGAGAAGAACAACCAGCTGCCCGGTTATAGAGTACCTCGGACCCTGGAATGGGATGTGTCACTGAGTTCAGAGACCACGAGGAGACAGAGGGAGCCCTAGGGGCACAGGCAGTAAGTGATCCACCTCTGCACCCTAATCTGAACTAAAGCGGAGGGGCAGGGCGAGAACCAAGGGCCCGGCCCTGAAAGGTGGCGAGGAGACTCCAAGCTCCAAGCACAGAAACAGGGTGGCCATAAGATCTTGAGGAGCTGTGGCCAACTCCTGGCACATCCACCGAGAAAGCAGCTGTACGAGGGCCAAGGGACACCGCAAGCCACCCAACGAAGGCCCGTGGCTGTTGGATTGGGGCTCTTCTCTGTGCAGGGAGGAGGAGAACAGGCAGCACTAAGGAAGAGAGGCCCGTGAGAAAAAGTACACGAAAGGGGTGAACTAGGCAAGCCATCCTGGTTGCTAAGGACTACCCAGACCACTATTGTACTTGACCTGTAACTGTGTTGCATGTGGAAGAGAGCTCAGTAAACCGGATTGGAACTCAGCACTGTGTCAGATTGGTTATTTCTCGCCTGAGGAGCGGTAGATTGAAACGCCGGGCAGGCAGCCAGAGCCTGCCTGGGAGTAGTACTGATCCTGCCCCGCAGCCAGCTCAGCCCCGCTGGCTCTCCATCACCCCAATGTCCTTCCACTCTGGATGCCCTGGGGACCCGCTCCTCCTGTGGGGAGCTAAACCATCACAGCTGCAGCTCCATCATCCCCAGAGGTCCCGGACAGTAGCAGCAGCCCCAATTGGCTGCCTTCCACGGGTGGCATCAAGACAAACTCTTTTTATTTTATTTTTCTTTTGCTTTCTATTTTTCCATTTTTACCCCTTTTCCCCTCCCTTTTTTACTGACCGCCCAATGGGGACCACGGACCAGGTCATGCCACCGTGACATCCCACAGCCCCGAGGACATCAAAAGAGCCAGGTTCTGAGTACCCCCACTGGGGTGAGTCACCATCATCCCCATGCAACCTCCAATATCCCCTTGCAGCCAACCATCATCCTTATGCAGCCCCCAATATCTTCAATATCTCCATTCAACCCCCAATACCCCCTTGCAGCCCCCATCATCCTCATGCAGCCCCCAATATCTTCAATATCCCCTTGCAGCCCGCAATATCCCCTTGCAGCCCCATCATCCCCATACAGCTCCCCATATGCCAATCATCCCCATATGCAGTCCCCAATATCACCATTACGGTACCTGCAGAGAGAAGCACACACACGTCTTTTCTCACTGGTATGCCACTGCATGTATTCCGGGTGGTCGAGTGCCACTCTGAGCTCATTTCAGCTGCCGTAGATGCACGGGAAGTGTCGGCCATTTCAGAAACATGTACGGCTGCTGCGGACAGCAGCGGGTGGCCAGTAAATACATAGGATCAAAGCTGCATGACCTGTTAGGCAGGCATGCTTAAAAAAAAATAACGTTTGCTAGGTGCTTTATATTTAGCAGTTCTGCTAACCCTCTACTTACTAGGTCTTATTTTCAGAGAATGTCTTATTTTCAGGGAAACACGGTAGTTAGGTCATATGGACATCAATGGGGGTCCACTGCTCAGATGAATTTAAGAGTCAAAGAAGAGATCCGCTGACAAAAAGTAATTCTGCCAGATGTTAGACTTGGTTGGGTCCTATATTACTATATCCTATATTAGATGTGTAGAAATTTCCTTGAATGCCCCCTACAAGGAACATAATGCTAGGGCAGAGTGAGAGAGAGATGTTTGACTTTTTTAAGGATTCCTGTCATCCCTTTGGTGCTTATTAAACTAAAAGTGCCACCTTCAGCAGGGCCTATGCTGCACTTTATGAAGGTGGTTATAATCCTCTTACCCCCTCCGTACACCTAAATAATAAGTTTAGAAACTTTCCCGCCCCTGAATGTATTCATACTTAAGGGTCCGATGGATCTTCATTCCGTCCAGCCCTCACTGCCTCTCTGGTCTTCCTCCACCTCTTCAGTCTTCTAAGCACCTCTTCTTCTCTCGCCCCATTCTCATTTTCGGTGCCTGAGCAGATTCCTCTCTGTTCGCACAGGCACCCTGAGCTCTGCCCTACTGTAGACACCTCCGTGAACCGTAGGTGCTAGATCCCGCCCTGTTTTATGATCTGCTTTATGCATAGCCTATGTATAAATGTATCTGCATAAAGCAGAACACAAAACAGGGCAGGTCCCCATGAATTTCAATGGGGTTCAGAATTTCAACGAACTGTTCGTCAAAGGTTGCAAGTTCAAGGAACCGAACCAAACTCGAACTTCCAAAGGTTCGCTCATCTCTAGTCACCTCGCCGACCTGTTATCAGGTGCAGGTAGTATTTTGTCAATGGAAGTTTTTATTCTTTACAACCTTGAAGATACTATCCATCGATGAATTTGTGACCTTGGCCTATTACAAACAACATTGTCATGCCACTATATTACATCTGATTTCCTTCCATTCCTTATTTCTACTGCACTTCTTTTATTAGGCATACATACAGTAATATGTGCACATATCACCAACTGTATCCAGCAATAAAAACACGGGAAGTTGGTTTTGGCCAATAGCCCAAGACAAGAAGCAGGGATATTCTCCAGAAAAGGGAAAACACTTCCAGGTACTAATTTGTACTTACAGACAATGGGTAACTATGCCAAAGGAGCAAGTATGGTGGAAGGAAAAACAATAAAAGCATTATTAAATTGAGAGCATTATTTCCAAAACTGGAGGTGGCATCTCTACTCCAACAATTGGCCTCTGCAGTGACTATCCTCATCTGCACTGTGCTGCAGTGACATGTTGCATGCGGCATTTCTTTGTTATAAGCATGCACCCCAAATATACCATAATGAGTAACTATTTTCATAGGCACTACTTGAATGAACGCCATGTAATACTACATTCCTCCTGAATGTCTCCTCCATGTCTATGCGTGTTCCATAGGAAACCTGTCACTATCCCTCTGCGCAGCACATCTAGGACAGTATTGTAATTATGTTGTTACTGGTACCTGGGTGTGCTGAGCTGTCAGTAAGCTTATCAGAGCAGTCCTCTGGTCTGGTTCTGTGAGGGGTTGGGTTGCTCAGGTGTTCCAACTTCCTAGTGATTACTCTGCTATTTAGCTGAGCACCTCTCCCAGAATGCTGCCAGTCGTACATTCTCATTGAAGTTCTGTGTGACCTGTATTCCTGTGCCTCCTCTAATCTATGTTATCGGACCTGGACTGTCCCTTGATTACTCTTTTGCCCATTCTCTGTACTGTTTATTATTCTCCTGGTATTTTGACCCCTGGACTGTGCCTTGTCTACGCCTCTGTTTATTCCCTGAATCCTCTTCCTACTCCCCTGGAAAACCTAACCCTGGATCTTTGCATGACAACATCTCTATCTACTCCCTGAATACAGCAAACTCTCCAAGAACTGACCCCAGATTATCTGACTTCCCTAATGCCTCTATTCCTGTAATTAGTGACTGTGTCACATTGCCATCATAAAATTGATCAGCAGAGAAGAAATATTTATCATTTTTGTCAAAAAGATTGAGTATGAGTTAAGGACTGAAATTCCTGCTCATTCTTGGCTTAGGAGTCAAATGGGCAGTTCTAATTTCTGTTTGACATCCTGATTGACAATCATTGATTAGGACCAGCCACTGAACTTCTAAACCCAAAAAAGCAAGGATTAAAATGTATAGAATACAAGTTGTGTTAAATCTTTTCCCACACACTTCTGTATCAATCCGTTCAGCGGTTCCTCCTGTTTTTTACATGCTGCCTGCAGATCATCTAAGGTATAGACCACAAATAATAGTGTGTATGTAAAATTATATTCACTACCCAGCTCATTTCTACAGTGCCAACATATTCCAACACTGTTGGTTATCACTCACTTTAGTTTTTTTTTTTGAGGTGGGACTTATGATGATCTATATTGCAAATTAACTTACCAGAATGTTTTAGGATTTTGGCACTAGAGTTCAGGTCTTCTTCCTCTCTGAAGAGATCATTTGCATATTTTATTTCCCAGAGGAGAATTGCGGATTTAAGTCTCCTCAATACTGGCATGACAGTTGGAGTGTCACTTTCCATAAGGAGAAAGCTTTCCCCTTAGACCCCACTTAGCCTCTGATACAGCCAGGTCAGATTTCATACAATCACCCCAAAACACCATGTCTGTAAATTGAGATTCTGATCTGGCATGACTTGTAAGTCATATGACAAAGCTTGTTAATGGGTGGCTTTTGACTTTTAGGATTGCTACTTCCAATAGGTGGCACTAGAGTTCAAGTCTGCTTCCTCCCTGAAGAGGCAATTTAAGGATTTTGGTAGCAAACCCTTGCAACCATGGGATGTACAAACTATGTGAATGCTCACCAAGGTTGGATCTGAATCCAGGATCCAAGCACTTCAGGGCAACATCAGACATCACCCTGGGGGCCCAGTTTGATCTTGGGGCCCTCTCGCTTCAGTGCAGTCCATTGTATACAAGCCTATGCTAGCGAATCTAAATAAACAAAGATATACTTGATAACATAACGCAATTACTTCATCTACGCAGAGTACATGGAAGTTCATCAATGATTTTTACAGTATCAATGGGTTTATTTAGTGTCCACATAGCCAAGAGCAGTCACTCAATTACACATAATAAGGCATTTATGTATGAGGACATTGGGCAGCTGTACAGCTTGTTCTTACAGTCCAGATCAACATATAACCAAGTTTGCCAATTACATAGTTACATCCTTTTCATAACGATGTATCTGTATGGGGTCTGTTCTTCCAAAATCTTTAACATGATTACGATCCATGCAATTTAATTAGACAGGACTGGCTTGTAGGATACTAAAAGGAATAAACAGCCATGGCTTAGAACAGATCCTGATTGTATTGGGGACTTTGCAAGAGATTGCATCTCCTGAGCCTGGCTTCTTATAGCGTTGCGCCAAGATTTTGGCAGCGAACATGGAATTTTATTTTGTGACCCTATGATTGTAATTTTGCTCTGTCTCGTGCCTGTCAATTTTTGTAAAAAATGTTAGGGGGTGGGGGGAATGCACAGGGAATGTGGGGAGATGGTGCAGCTGTCAGCATGCTCTGGATAATAATTGTGCTAGGAAAGAATACAGGACACCAGTGCTCTGTCCAAACCGTGCACACCCAATCTGCAATACCCAGACGTAGACACGAAACATCAATGGCTCTGTTGTGTCCCAGAAAGACATGATTCATTTCATCCAGATGCATTTGTGTAAGACGCCTAGTTCTTCTGCTAAAAATTTGGAACATACAAGGAAAAGAGTCCAATATGTCAAGAATACAAGGAAATTAATTTTTCAGGGATTTAGTCCAAGATTCCAGGTATGGAAAGGGACACATTCTTAGAGGATCTTGCCATTGACAGTAGATGATGTGTGGTGATGTTCCAAACTCAAAATGTGTTTGGTGGTGTAACGTACAGAAGTGGGCACCTTGGAGGTAAGTACCTTGAATCCAACACTTCATTCATTCATTCTCATGACATAGGTCCCCAACCTTTCTAACCTTGATAGACATATTCAAATCTTTTAGAGGGTGATGAGCCACATTCAACTCTGAGAGAGGGTCTAAAAGCTACATCCAGCTCAGGGAGTGTCATGGTCCACATCCAGCTCCCCCGCTCACTGTAGCACCCAGAGCCCCCATTACCGGTATAATGACAGCCAATGCTTTTCCACAGAAATAACACAGAGGCAGTATACCAAGAGACAAGGGTTCCCACCTTACCCTCATTCAGTTCTGCTCTTCTATGTGAGGCTACTCACAAAATTCACCACCTGGAGATCTGCTCTTCATAGCTGTTTGCTAGACCTGTTGCTAATGCAAAAAGCTGTAAGGCAGTCACGAGCCACACATCACGGACCCATGAGCTGCAGGTTGTGGACCCCTACTCTATGAGATTGCAGAGTATAGCCAAGCACTGTACTTAGCTATCTTCAATAGTTTCATAGACAATGAACAAACCGGTAGTGCGCATGAGACGCCCCTGCTTAACTTTCATGGACCATTTCAAAGCCCTTTTCTTGAAATTGGTGGGAACCTTCAACCTCTTTGTACACCCTAATGTCATAATACGTCACCACCAGGGTGCGAGTGTATGGAGCTGATTTAAAAGCTAACCCAACTCCATAATGGACAGAGGATGGCTGTGCTATACAGCTGGCATCAGCCTCTAACAGCAGTGACCAAAGCTAACTTCGATCACGTTTGTTTAACCATTTAGATTTCGCTGTCAATCACTAGCAATGGTTTGATTTCCGGTGCAAGTGGTGCCCATCAGTCTCTTCGGCTTTCTGGGATGACGCCATTTTAAAGGTCATCAATATTAGTATGTACTGCAATAAACACAGTATATATCAAAGGATCTCAAGTTCCCTATCAAGAATAAAAAGATAAAGTAAAAAATTAATTAATGAATGTTTAAAAAAAAAAATATATATATATATATTTTAAATATAGAGTAATTAAAGATGTAGTTGTGTCTTTAAAGATCCATCCTATCAAAAATATAAAATTAATTAACCAAACACAGCAAGCTGTAAAGAAAAAAAATTGGATGCCAAAATTTCTATTTTTTGATCAATAACTCCTAAGAGTGCCATGAAAAGCAATTAAACAGCCACAATGAAACAGAAAAGCAATAAAATATTGCGCTCAAAATTCAACAATACAAGGCACAGGCAGATAATAATGGTGACAGAGCTAACTTGCTCCATATCAGAAGCCGATGGATGGCAAATAGCAGAACTATGAATGCAGCTCTGGAGTAGCAGGCAGTAGTTTAATATTATAAAGTGATGTTCATTGGTGAATATCTGCTTCAAAACCTCACTGAATGGTGCAGTAACGTATAGTACAGAAGATTTTTAGTCGGTGACATTCAATGATCCATGACTTGTGGATGAGCATGTATCCTCTGTTTTACCTTTGCCCTGTTCTGCCTTTTCCTACCTCCAGGGTATAACAACAGGGGGTATAAATAGATGTACAGGATGTGGCCGTTAATCAAAGCTTAAACAGCCGGACACTGTCAGTGAGATGTTACATTGATCAGCAGATTTACACTATGTACACATATTGTATATTCAGTGCCAATTATTTCTAGCTCACTACTGAGTATTTTTCTTTCTGCTCCTTTTATGATTTCAGATCAGTATCCTCATGAACAGATGGATAGTACCATAGATGACAAGGCAAATAATGGAAAGAATAAATATGGAAAGAATAAAAATGAGTAAAAAAATTCATAAGGGTCAGATGATGCCTACTGATATCTTTGTCACCTGAGGCCTAGTGACGATCTTCTTGCTTGAGCCATAGTGACGTCCTTTACACCTGAGGTCTAGTGATGTCCTTTTCACCTGAGGCCTAGTACGTCCTTTTCACCTGAGGCCTATTGTTGTCCTTCTCTCCTGATACCTAGTGACGTCCTTCTCGCCTGTGGCCTAGTGACATCCTTTTTACCAGAAGTCTAGTGATGTCCTTATCGCCTGAGGCCTACTGACGACTTTTTCACCTGAGGCCTAGAGACGTCCTTCTCGCTTGTGGCCTAGTGACTTCCTTCTTACCTGAGGCCTATTGATGTCCTTCTCTCCTGATACCTAGTGACGTCCTTATCGCCTGTGGCCTAGTGACATCCTTTTTACCAGAGGTCTAGTGATGTCCTTATCGCCTGAGGCCTAGTGACGATTTTTTCTCCTGAGGCCTAGAGACGTCCTTCTCGCTTGTGGCCCAGTGACTTCCTTCTTACCTGAGGCCTATTGATGTCCTTCTTACCTGAGGCCTAGTGGTGACTTTTTCAACTAAAGCTTAGTGATGGCCTTCTTGCCTGAGGCCTAGTGATGTACTTCTCGCTTGAGGACTTGTGAAATTCTTCTTGCCTGAGACCAAATGAAGTCCTTCTCATCTACAGCCTAGTAACGTCCTTTTCACCTGAGGTCTCATGATGTCCTTTTCACCTGAAGAAAAAAGGATAGAGTCTGGCTTAAACCACCTGTTAGGTGTGTCGGGCCCCACGGGACTGGGGTACTCGGTACCGGACCGGACGGTACTGGGGATGTCACAGGTGGCTTGGTCCGGACCGTGTCCCTGGCTCGGCAAATAAAGGGGAATATTTACAAGGGGATTGTCACGGGTGACGCCACCCACTTGGTGCGGCCAGTGATGGGGGCCGCCGCTGCTGCAGAACCTCCGGGGGTGATGTGAGGGCAGCGAAGATGGTATAGTTCCAGTGGGGGGAACTGTATCTCCCGGGGCAGTAAGGGTGAAAGTCTATTGGGGTTATAGATGGTGGAGAAGGGTTAAAGGACACACACTCACGTTTGGTCGACACTGGTGCACTTCCCTTCTTCTCCTGATGCTGCAGAGCTGACAGGCTTGTGGCAGGGGGAAGCTCTCTGTGCTGAATCTGGAGCAAAGGTCGCAATCAATACACAGACTCACAGTTTTGCTGTTTTCCAAAGCTTTACTGCAGATGTTGTTGCAGGTTATAGTCCACGGAGTCTGTAATGGGGCTAAGCTCTCTCCCAACCCTGTCCGGGGTCGTCAGCGTCCTTATGCTGCACTCTGTGTGTGTGTGTCCTGGCTGCTGCTGTTAGCTGAGCTGCTGGGATTCCTCACGTCTCTCTCTATGCTGCTGGTACCACTTGGCTAGGCAACTTGAGTCCTCTATGCTGTGCTGACCCCTCCGTGTTGCTTCGCTCTGGTACTAGGGGGCATCTAGTGATCCCACTGTTCCTGGATTCACTGTGCTGTGGGTGCCAGACACAGTACCGGATCCGGTGTCCGTCTCTGTGCGTACTTCTGGGGCAAGTGAAGGTGTCACTCCAGCTCCCAGACGTGTTCCTCTGTCTTTCGTTCTCCTGTTCCTCTGACCCTTGCTAGGTCTGCACTGAGCTAACTCTGCTCTGTGTCCTCTTCTCAGCACTGCACCGTGCTGAACGGTCTGAGCTCTCCCTCATGGGCAAGAGTATATCAGGAAGCAGGTGGTGCTCCCCCTCTTGCCCAGAGGTGGTAGTGTTTGTCAGTGTGTAGTGGGGGAGAGAACCCATGTGATGTTATTGTGGCACATTAACCCATGGGGTGCCACATTCCCCCTTAGTTAAATACAGTACTCCGGGACTGTAGAAAAACAAGTAAACAACAATTAAACACAATTAATATTGACATAAACTTAAAATGAAAAAGTACAAAAATCACTAAAATGTGAAAAAGAGTTCGAAAGTCAAAAAGCAGTCTTTCCGGAGGTTTAGTCTATTGCCTCCGGGCTGATGAATATATACAAGAGAGTTCTTACCACAACCAGTCCGTGGTATATATGGTCCATAAGTAAATAAGAAAAGTTCAAAGTTCATACAGGATAGTCTCTGTAGGTACTGGGCTTTTTAACATTGCAATAACTATATACATTTGTCCATAGGCGTTTCTGCTTAGGAGGCCTGAACTCGCTACACCACCCCCAGGCACTTTCTTTCCCTAACTTAATGTACATGGGGGTCAATCCAGTTCCTCCACCCTCTTGGACACAGTCTACTGGCTCAATTTACATTTACTTTACATTTAAACAAACATATTTACATTACATATTTAATTCTGCATCTTACTCTTTGTACCTAGCTGGTAACTGACCTTGCGTACTACGCTCTGATCTGCGCAATGTTGGTGGAGTTAGTCTGAAAGTGTGAGTAGACGTGTACCTATTTGGGGTGCATGGTGTTATGGCAGATGGAGGTCTGACTGCAGGACTGGCAAGTTCACTGGGACCAGGAATCTGTTCTTCCTCTTCGGATTCTACTTCCAGTTCTTCAAGTCTTGGATCTTCTTCAGGTAACACAGGTTCTGGTAACACAGGTTCTGGTAACACTGGTTCTGGTTTTGGGTCCATCATTGAAGGGAATGCAATCATTGGTACGACAACTGCTCCATGGTAATTTGGCCATGTTTTAGGAAAATCTCCTAGTACCGTGTGGAATACTTCTTCTTTTTCTTTCTCTTGGATAGGTTGGACCTGTACGGGTTCTATGACTTCAGGTGTCTTCAGGGTTTCAGGACACAATTTAAGTTGATCACGAGATACGACTTGTGAAGTTCTTCCTTCATCTTTGCTTATCAAATAGGTTTTAACATTGTCTTGGTTAGATGGTAAGACTGTGTATGGGACGGTTTCCCACTGATTATCCAGTTTGTTTGTACGTCTCTTTCTCTTGAGAACTTGATCACCTTCCTGTAATGGCATTGCTTGAGCATGTTTGTTAAAAGTCTTCTCTTGTCTTGCTCTCGCTTGTTGTAGGTTTCTTTCTACACAATCTTGCACTTGTTGATACTGCTTCTGACGTTTGGTATCCCAATCTGTTTCTTCTACTTCTGTATCTGGTTTTTCAATTCCCATTTCTAGATCAATTGGTAGCTTACCGGGTCTTGCACACATAAGATAAGCTGGAGTGCAGTTTGTAGAACTCACAGGGACATGGTTGTATAAGTCTACCAAATCAGGTAATTTATCTGGCCACTGGTTTCTTTCTGACTCTGGTAAGGTCTTTAACAGTTCGATTACGATATGATTCATCTTCTCGCATAGACCATTGGTTTGGGGATGATACGTTGTTGTGCGAATCTTCTTACAACCGTACATATTGCAGAATTCCTTGAATAGTTCTGATTCAAAAGCTGGACCTTGGTCTGCAAGGACTTGTTCTGGGTAACCATGCGGTCTACAGAAATGCATCTGGAATGCTTTTGCTGCAGTATTCGCTGTCAAGTCTTTGACTGGTACCACCACTAAGAAGCGTGAGTAATGGTCCACGATGGTTAAGGCATAGACATAGCCTGACCGGCTTGGTGACAACTTGACGTGATCTAACGCGACTAGCTCAAGTGGTTGCTTGGTTATTATTGGTTGAAGCAGGAGCTTTCTGTAGATCTTTCCTTCTGAGGTTGCATGCGGCACATCTTCTGCACCATAGTTCAATGGATTTTCTCATGCCAACCCAATAGAATCTGTCTCTTAGGATTGCTTCTAACTTCTTCCATCCAAAATGACCTGCGTTGTCATGATAAGCTTCTAAGACCATCTGGGTGTCTCGCTTGGGCACGATTATCTGCCAGACCAGTTCATGCGTCTTGGGATTGGTAAATCGTCTACAGAGCTTCCCTTGATGTCAGAAACAACTTGCCTTTCTCTTTCCAGAGCTGTATGGTCTCAGCTGGGGCATTCTGATCCGGGTATGCACTTGTTGCGTAAGCAGTTCTTTCACTAGCTTCACAGCTGGATCAGTATCTTGGGTTTCGGCCCATTCGTAAGTGTCTTAACGGGTTAAGATTTACTTCCTGTTTCTTTGGTAGATGCCGGGTTGATAATCTTCTACCCTTGAACTATGAAAGGCCGGTAGTTCAATCTCTTCCAACTCTTCCGGTTCCTCTTCCACGTCTTTCAGGTGCGGCATCCGGGATAAGGCATCTGCCTTCCCATTCTTGCGGCCTGCCCGATATTTGATGACAAAGTTGTAGTTAGATAGCCGGGCTATCCATCGCTGCTCCAAAGCACCTAATTTTGCTGTGTCCAGGTGAGTCAACGGGTTGTTATCCGTGTAGATGGTGAATTCTGCCCCTGCTAAGTAATGTTTAAAGCGTTCGGTTACAGCCCAACTACTGCCAGTAGCTCTAACTTGAAGGAGCTGTAGTTCTCGGGATTTCTTTCTGTAGGCCGGAGCTTCCTGCTTGCAAAGGCAATAACTCTTTCTTTGCCTCCTTGCTTCTGCGACAATACTGCTCCCAGTCCCACGTTGCTGGCATCCGTGTAAAGAATGAATGGTTGATGGTTAAATCAGGGTATGCCAGGATCTCTTCTCCCGTCAGCGCACTTTTTAGCTTATTGAAGGAATCTTCTCTTTCCTCATCCCACCATGTCAGAGAATTACAGTTTGAAGTCTTCTTTGATCGTCCTACCAGAATGTCTTGCAGGGGAGCCGCTAGCTTCGTGAATCCTCGGATAAATCTTCTATAATAGCCTACCAGGCCCAGGAATTGCCTCACTTCTTTTACATTCGTAGGTCTTGGCCAATCCCTTATTGCTGTGACTTTATCAGGATCCGGTGCTACTCCCTCTGAACTCACGACATGTCCCAGGTACTGTACCTTTGGTTTGAGAAGGTGACACTTGGATGGCTTGATTTTCATGCCATATTTCGATAAAGCTTCGAACACTTCTGCCAGGTCTTGTAGATGTTGCTCGTACGTCTTCGAGTAGACTATGACGTCATCTAGGTACAGGAGGACAGTTTCAAAGTTCTTGTGTCCGAGGCAGCTCTCCATCAGACGTTGGAAGGTCCCGGGTGCGTTGCAGAGTCCGAACGGCATACAATTGAACTCACAGAGGCCCATCGGCGTAGTAAACGCTGTTTTCTCCTTGTCGGCCTCGGCCACAGGAACCTGCCAGTACCCACTAGTCAGATCAAGGGTGGAAAAGTAGTTAGCAGATTTTAATGCAGCTAATGACTCCTCAATCCTAGGTAATGGGTATGCGTCCTTATGTGTGATGCGATTAATCTGCCGGTAATCTACGCACATTCTCATGGTGCCATCCTTCTTTTTAACTAACACTAGAGGTGCTGCCCAGGGGCTACAACTGTCTCTTATTACCCCTGCAGATTTCATTTCTCTGAGCATATCTTTGGTGGTTTGGTAGTGAGCTGGTGGTAAGGGTCTATACCTCTCTTTTATAGGTTGATGGTTACCTGTGGGTATAGTGTGCTCTACCCCTTTGATCTGCCCAAAGTCTAACGGGTGTTTGCTGAATATCTGCTCATATTCTTTCACTACCCGGTATACTCCATGCTTGTGACGGGAGGTGTAGAACTGGTACCTACATGCAACTTTTGGCACCAATCCTCCAGCTTCTCCTCTGAGCCATTGTCATCCGCCTGACATCACGGGTTCAAGGGCTCGGCGGCGGTGATGTTGTTGTTATCAACCGTGTACAACTTAGCCATGGTAGCATACTTTGGTAATGTGACCTCATCTTATCCGCAGTTTAATAGGCGTAATGGCACTCTTCCCCTGTGTACGTCAACCACTCCTCTAGCAGTGAGTATGGTCGGTCTACTGTCTGAGTACACGGGTTCTACCAGGGCCTGATAGTCTTGCCCTTTAATGCCTATTGCAGCTCTGCACCATACCAACATTTCAGTTTTGGGAGGAATTACAATGTTATTGGGTCACTTACTCTTACACTGCCGTTTTCACCTCCGGAGATTTCTACCTGCTTGCTTCAACATCAGGGCTTTGATCTCTTTGTGCAGAAGCCTCTGTTGTCCAGTTCCGGCAGTCTCGGCGATTTGCTGCAAAACACTTAACACTTCGGAAAAACATTTCTCAATGACATTCATTCCCACCACCATCACGGGTTCACGGTCTCGCCGGTTGACATCTAGATTATAATACCCTGGTTCTGCAATTCTACCTTCCCAACCTGAATATTCATTTCTCTAAATCCAACTTTGGTATTATCAATCCATTACCAGCCCATATATCAAAATTAAAGTCATCTGGCGCATTAGTAATGTCTGAATCAGCCCAGTACCCTTTTTATATAGAACATGTGGGATGGATGTTATTTGGGATCCGGTATCCAGCAAGGCACTAAAGGGGATGCCATCCAACACAATAGGGATCACCGGCTTTCCTCCCACGAATTTGTCATACCAGGCTGAGGGGCCTTGAGCGTTCATTCCTGGGGAGCGGCCCGCCTGCCCAGGGAATCGTCGTTTAAAGGACACTCTCGAGCAAGATGGCCTGATTTCTGGCAACGGCGGCAAATGGGCTGTCCATCTGGTTGGTAGCGATCGCTGGGTCGTCCTCTTGCTGCTGGGTATCTTCTGGGCCTCATCCACGGAACATCCTCTCTGCTGGTCGCCAACTCGATCTTGGGTGCAGGTTTTGACTCTCGCAGTTCCTTGATGACCTTGGCCATGGAGATCACGGTGTCTGTCAGGGCATCTAGCTTTTGGTTGATGGCTGCATTCGAGATATATTCCCCGGCCTCAGCAGCAGCCGCGGACATAGCAGATGTCGCTGGCGCTGCCGCCTGCTGAGGTGCTGCTGCAGTGTCAAGCACAGATGTTAATTCTCTTGGCTCTTCCAGCTGCTGCAGACGGATAGCTCTATCTTTCAGCTCAGTAAATGTCATGTCAGGGTTCTGCAGCAGTACCATGCTTAACTGTCCTTGATGGGAAGGGGAATGGAGGCCCTCTATGAATTGGTCAAATAGCATTTTATCAGCTCCCGGGGCTAAAGCAGGTTCTGCCAGCTTAAGGGCTTTGAGTGCTTCCTGCAGGTTCAAGGCAAAGTCTCTGGCACTCTGTTTAGGTTTCTGGTGGCATGCAAAGAACCTCATCTTAGCCCGGGCATCAACAGCAGATTCAAAAGTTGCTTTCAGTCTGGCTGCTAGATGCTCTACAGTGTCCTTATCTGCGTCCAGCCAGGACGCCTGCTCACGCCGTGCATTGCCCGTTAACTGTCCCATTATCATTCCTACACGCTGGGCTTCAGTGAGGGGATACATCACATAATACTTTTTAATCTTTTGCATAAAGTCAGTTAAAGTATTAGGCTCACCGGAGTACTGGGGCAGCCACATTGCCCCTGGAGTATACGGCATCAGGAATGGCATTATGGATGCTGTTCCTTGCGCCGCTGCACCGCCGGGTACTATCGCTGGGTCCGGCGCTGCAGCTCCATCGGCTACTCCGCCGCCGTCTTGTGCATCGGCCTGCGACATCTTGGGCCCCCTTAGTTAATATGCGCCCTCCGTCTTCCGCTTCCGTCCGGATGTCTCTGGGAGGTTCCGGGGCGCAGCAGGGATCTCCTTCCCCGCCGGATGTCATCAGTACCAAGGAGGAGGCTGGGTTCGCGCCAATGCAAGGTACCGCCCCCTCTCTTTTCCCGCGCGCCGCGCGCTCCAAAATGGCAGATTCTCAAATATACAGTTCGGATGGCGCACAGGGTCCAATTCTTTTGGACCGGGTAGATCCTGTTCGTGACGCCAGGTTTGTCGGGCCCCACGGGACTGGGGTACTTGGTACCGGACCGGACGGTACTGGGGATGTCACAGGTGGCTTGGTCCGGACCGTGTCCCTGGCTCGGCAAATAAAGGGGAATATTTACAAGGGGATTGTCACGGGTGACGCCACCCACTTGGTGCGGCCAGTGATGGGGGCCGCCGCTGCTGCAGAACCTCCGGGGGTGATGTGAGGGCAGCGAAGATGGTATAGTTCCAGTGGGGGGAACTGTATCCCCCGGGGCAGTAAGGGTGAAAGTCTATTGGGGTTATAGATGGTGGAGAAGGGTTAAAGGACACACACTCACGTTTGGTCGACACTGGTGCACTTCCCTTCTTCTCCTGATGCTGCAGAGCTGACAGGCTTGTGGCAGGGGGAAGCTCTCTGTGCTGAATCTGGAGCAAAGGTCGCAATCAATACACAGACTCACAGTTTTGCTGTTTTCCAAAGCTTTACTGCAGATGTTGTTGCAGGTTATAGTCCACGGAGTCTGTAATGGGGCTAAGCTCTCTCCCAACCCTGTCCGGGGTCGTCAGCGTCCTTATGCTGCACTCTGTGTGTGTGTGTCCTGGCTGCTGCTGTTAGCTGAGCTGCTGGGATTCCTCCCGTCTCTCTGTATGCTGCTGGTACCACTTGGCTAGGCAACTTGAGTCCTCTATGCTGTGCTGACCCCTCCGTGTTGCTTCGCTCTGGTACTAGGGGGCATCTAGTGATCCCACTGTTCCTGGATTCACTGTGCTGTGGGTGCCAGACACAGTACCGGATCCGGTGTCCGTCTCTGTGCGTACTTCTGGGGCAAGTGAAGGTGTCACTCCAGCTCCCAGACGTGTTCCTCTGTCTTTCGTTCTCCTGTTCCTCTGACCCTTGCTAGGTCTGCACTGAGCTAACTCTGCTCTGTGTCCTCTTCTCAGCACTGCACCGTGCTGAACGGTCTGAGCTCTCCCTCATGGGCAAGAGTATATCAGGAAGCAGGTGATGCTCCCCCTCTTGCCCAGAGGTGGTAGTGTTTGTCAGTGTGTAGTGGGGGAGAGAACCCATGTGATGTTATTGTGGCACATTAACCCATGGGGTGCCACAGGTGCTCAAGGGAAAGCTGTTTTTACATAAGTAAAATATATCCCTGGCACACTCTCAAGAAAACTGAAAAAGGAATGTCTTTTGAGGTTTTTATTTGCAATTTCATCAATGAACACAGTCATTCAATGTTTCGACCCAACAACGGGTCTTTCTCAAGAAGGGGTCTTCTGGTGTATTCCTTGTGAGATACAAGGTATATAAGGCATGTGATGCCCTTTAATGAGGCACCTCTGGATTGCCTGTGATTATTACATGAATTATATATACTGTTTGTATAGATGTCAGGGTGCCTGAGCACAAATCTTACTAGGTATCTTGGTATGTGACTCCCGTCTTTGTAGTCCTTTTCTCAGTGTGCATGGGTGCTGTACCCTGTTGAAGCGCTGTGAGGACGCGCGAAATGGTCCGTTGTTGTGAGGACCCCCCATCCTCCCCCTGCACCCCCTCACCACTGCTGTAATCACCATGTAACACGATCTGAAAAGCGTGAAGATAATA
>JARQOC010000011.1:192676304-192702944 GCA_033576535.1 Allobates femoralis
TAACACTTACTAATAACTACCATAATCTTAGGGGACCAGGGAACAGTCTTTACCATGGCTGCTAGAGGGCAACACACATATAATTAACACATTAATTCTATACTGTGTCACATAACACATGTACGTCACATTCTTAAAAGGAAACCGAAAATTAATCCCTTGACTCTCTTGCAACCTATTTATCTCTAGAGTTTGAACTCACAGCTTTGTCTCCTATTTAGTGCCCATTCTCATGCATCGCAACTCAACTTTCATTTACTTCAAAACCCCACTGATACGAATTCCAGAGGTGTCGATGCGGAGGAATAGCCTCCTAGTTCACTTGGCATGGGACCCCACACCACCTTCATCAATAAGTCCACTGTATGAATAGAGCAGTAGTGAGCATGTGCATGTCTAACAGCTGCTCCTTTACCCTAATTACACTGCCACCCTCTGCCAACCTCGCATCTTTCAAGGTACAGTCTGTCTGCATCTGCTTTCCCTGCAACCTTTAGCTGGCCGTCATCTACCACCCCCCAGGATCTACTACCACTTTTCTTGACCACTTCATCACCTGGCTTCTCCACTTTCTTTCCTCCGACATCCCCACTATCATCATGGGCGATTTCAACATCCACATTCACACCACCCACCCTGCTGCCTTTGGACTCCTATCACTGACCACCTCCTTTGGGCTTTCCCTATGGTCCTCATCTTCCACTCACAACAATGGCCACATGCTGGACCTTGTCTTCAACTGCCTATGTTCCCTCACAGACCACTCAAACTCACCCTTCCCCCCTTTCAGCCATAACCTGCTGACTTTCTCCTTCCCCTGCCCTCCTACTACGCTTCCCCCTCTCCGGAAAACTCATTCATCCCGCAGACAACTCTAACTTATTGATTTTCACTCATTCTCTGAGTCGCTTCTCCCTCTCGCAGACTTAGCTTCCTCAGATGACGCTGATACTGCCGCCACTCTCTACAACACACCACACTAACTACAACCTTTGATCTAGCCGCCCCCTCACATATGTGGCACCCCATGGGTTAATGTGCCACAATAACATCACATGGGTTCTCTCCCCCACTACACACTGACAAACACTACCACCCTGGGCAAGAGGGGGAGCACCACCTGCTTCCTTATATACTCTTGCCCATGAGGGAGAGCTCAGTTCAGCTCGGAGCAGGGCTGTAAAGAGGACACAGAGCATAGTTAGCTCAGTGCAGACTTAGCAAGGGTCAGAGGAACAGGAGAACGAAAGACAGAGGAACACTTCTGGGAGCTGGAGTGACACCATCACTTGCCCCAGAAGTACGCACAGAGACGGACACCAGATCCGGTACTGTGTCTGGCACCCACAGCACAGTGAATCCAGGAACAGCGGGATCTCTAGATGCCCCCTAGTACCAGAGCGAAGCAACACGGAGGGGTCAGCACAGCATAGAGGACTCAAGTTGCCTAGCCAAGTGGTACCAGCAGTATACAGAGAGACGTGAGGAATCCCAGCAGCTCAGCTAATAGCAGCCGCCAGGACACACACACACACAGAGTGCAGCATAAGGACGCTGACGACCCCGGACAGGGTTGGGAGAGAGCTTAGCCCATTACAGACTCCGTGGACTATAGCCTGCAACAACATCTGCAGTAAAGCTTTGGAAAACAGTTTTGGAGTCTGTGTATTGATTGCGACCTTTGCTCTAGATTCAGCACAGAGACAATTCCTCCCTACAGATCCAGCCTGTCAGCTCTGCAGCATTAGGAGAAGAAGGGAAGTGCACCAGTATCGACCAAACGTGAGTGTGTGTCCTCCAACCCTTCTCCACCATCTATATCCCCAATAGACTTTAACCCTTACTGCCCCGGGGGATACAGTTCCCCCCACTGGAACTATACCATCTCCGCTGCCCTCACATCACCCCCGGAGGTTCTGCAGCAGCGGCGGCCCCCATCAATGGCCGCACTAAGTGGGTGGCGTCACCCGTGACATCTCCCTTGTAAATAAATCCCCATCTTTATTGTGAGGGCCCAGGGACACGGTCCGGACCAAGCCACCTGTGACATCCCCAGTACCGTCCGGTCCGGTACCGAGTACCCCCGTCCCGCCTGGGGCTCCACACATACAAGAAAACCCGCACTCACAGGCAACCCTGGCTCACCGGCCTCACTAAAGAACTGCATCGGGTGTCCAGGGCGACTGAGCGGAGATGGAAGAAATCCCATTCTGCGGTAAACTTTGCCATGTACAAACAGTCCCTCACTAATTTCAAGGCTGCACTCACCGCCGCAAAACAGGTCTACTTCTCATCTCTAACAACTACCCTGTCCCACAACCCCAAACAACTATTCAAAACTTTCAACTCTCTATTCTGTCCCCCTGCACCTTCTCCATCTCCTCTCATCTGTGCTCATGACTTCGCCTCTTTTTTCAAACAGAAGATTGATAACATCAGAAAAAGCTTTGACCTGCTGTCCCCATTACCAGTCAGCTCTCTCCGTCCAAAGGAAGCTTTTCCACCATGACGGAAGATCAACTCTCCTCCCTTCTGTCTAGATCACATTTCACCACCTGCACCCTTGACCCCCTACCCTTCCACCTTATCACAAACCTCGCCACAGCCCACATCCCAGCCCTCACCCATCTCTTCAACCTATCATTCCCTACCGGTGTCTTCCCCTCATTCTTCAAACATGCCTTGATCACACCCATCCTCAAAAAGCCCTCCCTCGACCCATCATCTGTTTCTAACTATTGCCCCATATCTCTTCTCCCCTTCGCCTCTAAACAACATGTCCACCTTGAACTGTCCTCCCACCTCTCCTCCTGCTCCCTCTTTGACTGCCTACAATCAGGCTTCCGACCTCATCACTCCACCAAAACTGCGCTAACCAAAGTCACAAACGACCTACTTGTTAGAAATAATCAACTCAGTTTCTTCGTTCGATAAACTCCATAGACTGTGTCTTCAGAACCAAAAGTGGGTTTTATTCGGGCAGGAACAAAATTCAGAGATTTTACAGCAAAAGCAGTATAGCTGGCTTGTTAGCAGAGTCACAGGCGCGCATGGCACACAAGATGGAATAGTGTCGCCCCGCCTGTCTAAAGCAGGGCGTTTTTATACCAATTTTCTCCATAGAGGATCACTGTAACCAATGTCCCTCTATGGACACAAAGGATTACCTCACCTGTCATGAGTGATCCCTTCACATTATTATACAACATATATTGACATGAAAGAGCACATTAATTTCATTACTAACTATATACTTCACTTAAACTTATTCACATAAATTATCTCATAATAGCCTTTTTAGGACCAAGCACAAATGACAACTTATTGACATTAATCAGCTCTGTTCTTGATCATGAGAAACGTCATATTAGCCTTGAGATATAGAATACACCGTAAAATATCAAGAAAAATACAGAACTGGCTTATGACCTGATTATAAATTTTGCTAAATGATCAGACCAAATCTAATTAACTCCATCTGTTTTCTTATACAGGTTAGGTCATTGCTTATAGCTAGAAGACATGACATTTATATTTCTACAGAGAAAGTTTCAATAGATATATTTTCAAGAGACAAAATGGCTGACAGAGGCCTTGGTACCCATGGCCTCCGTCTAACAAATCCCTCTGTTGTACTTATGGTAATTTGATAATTTACCCTTAAGTACAAATTGGCATATGAGTCTAGTCGTAATTCTCATATATGGTATTGAGGGAAGGCATAATTTCGTACACTCCCTGGTCAGTAGGGGTGTTGGGAGGGACTGAAGGTACCCTTGTAAGAAGGGCCCTAACAATAGGTGTACAACCTACAAGTGAGCGTGGTCTGGCAGTAGGTACCCTACCCGCACCAAGTCTCCGGTATGGTCTGGTAAAAGTGGTACTATGTGTTATTACACGGGCCTGAAAGTTATTTAGTTCCTCAACATGAGCCAGATTCTTTTTTGAAAAACTTTTTAAACTTTTAGGTTACTACCTATTAAACACATATAGGAAAAAACAAACAAAGTAGCAAAAAATCTACAGTAAATATCACCAACGTAAGAGTTCTTAAGTATTAATGAGTCCCGTTACAATCTTTCAAAAAAAGAAAAATTCAAAAATGTTCTTTGTTCCATGGCTCCTAAGGTCCTATTCACAGTTCAGGTGTGGGCAAATAGTCCTAAAAAGAAGCAAAAAACACAACAAAACAAAAAAATCATCACAGAAGTGAAAAAACATAAAGTGTCCGAGTCCCAAGTCCCATAACAGTCTCTGAGTCCTTTGATCCGTGGCTCTCGATCTTGTTCTGTTCCTTCGGAGCTTCCACTGTCTTCCCCCTCGATCACACTGTCCGGGTCCCACTGGATGGTGTGAGATGTCATCTCCAGGGAAACAGGCGGATTCATGGATCCCGATCCAATAGGGGACCTGAAAAATAAAATAAAAGCGCAGTATCAGTTCTCACCAGCATCATTAGGATTCTCAACTGGCAGTATAACAAGCTTACATTGATGAACAATTTTAACACCTTTTTCTCTTGGCTTGCTAATCCTTAGCACTCCCAAAACAGTTGGGCCTATCACCTGTGTGATAACAAACGGGCCTTTGTAATTGGGATCTCACAGTCCTTTTTTTTTCCTAAGATTCTTAACCATGAGCTAAGCTCCCACAACAAATTTGGACTCATATAAATTCCTGTTGACTCTGAGGCTACTGCTCTTATTGCCAGGCAAGTGGGACATGATTTGTCTCATTAAGTGAGGTCCATTGTCACTTTCAATTAATTTTGGGAAGCCCCAGTGTGAAAACACATCTTTCCACAAGAGGCGGGCCGTTGTCAGGGCAGTATTGTTGGTGGCAGGCAAGGCCTCAACCCATTTTGAGAAAACATCAACAATGACCAAGGCATACCTGAATCCTCCCTCTGCTGGAGGGAATGGACCAATGAAGTCAATTTGAATCGACTACCATGGACCATCAGCCACTCTGGGGATGGCACATTTTTCTTTGTACTAACTGTAAGAGCGCTTCTGGTCCGGGATGAGCAAAGACTGAATGATTAAATTTAATCAGAGACTTAATCATTATAGTTGGGATATATGGTAACAACTTGTCATCAACCCTTTTGTAATACAGATATTGTCCTTTATCAATGGGTATTGATTCAAGGGAGTTAAATAAAGATGCATCACCTTGCTCTCTCTATGCCTTTAAGAGGTTGTGGAACTGAGATGCAGAAGGGAGGGGCTCCTCCCGGGGTCTTCACGTGACAGCAGAGATTGTAGCCTGTGGATATCTGTCAACGCCCATCAGGGCGGCTTCTTTGGCTGCGGAATCTACATATGCATTGCCCACGATGTGGGGGTCAGATGTGAGCTCTTGATGTCCTTTGATTTTACAGAAGGACCATAAATTTGGAAATTCTTTGCCTCTCTGCACAATTTGCTTGAGAATATCTGCATGCTGAAGCGGCTTGTTCTGGGAATTTAACATCTTCCTCTGAGCCCATACATTGAAATACAATGTCAGAGAGGAGACAACGTAAGCACTGTCACTGAAAATATTCATGGGGTTAGTACACAAAAGAATGACTTGCAAAGCTGCCTCTAATTCAGCCCGCTGGGCGGAAAAATGTCCAGGAAGCTTATATTGCAATAAATTCTCGTTGTCAGGGAACCACAAAGCGTAACCTGTGACGTATTTGCCATCGTGCCAATACCGAGCCCCATCTATGTATACACAGGGGACATTGGTTTGAAAGTCTGCACGGAAGGGGGTGGGGGCGACTTGAGTCTGTTCAATTTGGCAATCATGAGACTGACCTGCATATTGCAGCAAATGTGCTCCCACTTCTACCTGCAAATCCCTAGTCTAAAAGTCAACAATCCACTGGGCCATTCTCTGAAAATTCACACCCCAAGCTTTGCCTTTAAGCAGTGTTTTTAAGGTTACATGGGGGGTCTGCAGAATCAAGGTGAAAAGCCAATTAAAGTGCATGTTTTACATTTTCAAAAGCCTGCAGGGCGTCTCCCTCTATTGTGATTGTGGTAAACTCATTTTCAATACCTTTTAGGAAATGTACAAAGATTTAGCAAGCAAGCAAAATCCTCAATAAATTCTCTGAAAAATTCACAAGACCCAGAAACGTTCTGAGTTCTGTGATATTGATTTGGCACAGGTACAGCTTGAATGACTGTCCCCTCTTTTGAAACTGACACACATTCAAACATTTAACCTCTGGTTGCATGCAGCTGTACTCTGTCCCGACTCACATTTAATATTGAGTTGCACAATGCATCACACATATTGTCAGTTTCATCAACAATTTGAGTCCATAAATTTTAAATCAAGAAATCATTGACATATTGCAGGACTTTGTCTCCGTACCCCAGGGGTTCCAATACCTGTGCCAACACCTGAAGGAAATAAATTGGACTAGAACAGGTACTGGACATTTTCTAAGGTAAATGCAAAACGGAGAGCCGACTCAGGTGTAATGGGCACGCAGAAAAAGCCATTTGCAATATTCAAACAAGACAAAAAAAAAACCTGACATTCACTCCTCAGCAGTGACATCACTTCAGGGACCGAGATGTGTTGCTGAGGGGTGTTTTTGTTTACAAGTCCTAAATTCATGACCATGCGATAGCTACCATCCTTCTTTTGTTTTACAGGCAGAATTGGGCTATTGCACGGGGGGGGGGTTGCCTCGTACAATCACACCCTGTTGTTCCAATTCACTGACAGCAATCCTTATGTAAGGAATTGCTTCCTCAGGAATACGGTATTGGCGCTGAAAGGGTGGTAGACGGTCGCTGTCAATCTTAATTAAAATTTGCATCAGTCCGCAATCTGTACATTTTGAAACCCATAAATGAGGAAAAAATTGCACCAATTCATGTTTCAAAGCCGTGTCTGCAAAATTTATCTCAGGCATGTCATCATCATTATTATCAACTGAGCACAAACTAGCAACGGTTAATTTATGACTGACATTTTCAACTCTGCAGCATCCATAATAACTGAACAAACAGTAGTTCCTTTGTCACGCCATAAGACCTTATTACACAAATCAACAATGATACCCAAATTAACAATGATACCCATGGCTGACAACACATTTGACCCATTAATAAAAAACTTTAATTGCGGACTGATCCAAAGTTCACACCGAATGCTCGCCTGTATACAGGAGCCCTCAAATCCCACTAAAGTTGTGGTGTCTGGCAGCCCGGGGGGAGCTGCAATTTGTGTTCTGTTACTGAAACAGAGGCTCCTGTTATCAATTAAAAAATCTTCCCAATTTTTGGTATCCTCTATTGTCCCTCTGACATAAGGTCGGTCCATCTTGGCCTAGGGATAATTGTGCCAAGAGGTACAGGGGAACAGGGGGGGTTCAATGCATCAATCAGAACCGGCAGTAGGAAGCCCCAAAAAAAAATTCACCAACCTCACCAGAGGCAATTCTACAGCCCACTGCTGTCACCTCCGAGCCGGACAGATCGCTTGAAAGAGCCATTTCCTCGTCCCCCCCAGCTCCTGAATCAGTGGAGCATAAGGGTGGGAGGAATTCCTCCCGGAGGAGGGTGAGCTCTCCTCACAGCATGGATCTGTGCGCTGGGATGGACAAGGGTCGCATAATTGGGTGACGGGGCAAAAGGCTCCCGAAAAACAGGGATAACTATCTGAGGACCATTATACTGCTGGCACGGTTTGGGGCTGTTAACCACTGGCTGTCCAGGGTTCTTAATAGCAGGATTTGGAGCACTGGCTCCCTCATACGGATCTCGGGACATTGTAGAGGTGCACCTGTGGATCATCCCTGGGAGCTAAATGGGAACACTGACGTCTAAGATACCCTGATTGCCCACAAGGATAACATACAAGAGGACCCATGGAGTTCCGAGGGGCTTCTGCCGACTGGGACCAGCCCACTTTCGGCAGTTGATCATAACCCCAGGAAGTCCTGGTCTCCTGTCCACAGCAGATGCCATTCAGGCAGGGCGATATGCAAAAACATCTGTGTCATCGCCCTTAGTCTAGGATGGCATTTTCCCTAACAATGGTTACCAATGCCCTAATTTTATCCTCCACAAATTTAGCATTATGTAAAATCCCTAACTTGCAAAACCTTTCCAAGTATTCTTACAATCTATTCCATCAGATCATAATCATCTTTTCTGATCTATTCTATCAAAAAATACTTATCAAACCGTTACACACCAGGCAGCCCATCTTCTAATTCTAAGATAATTTCCTTTCCTTATTCTAAAGGATGCTACAATCTATGGATGGATTTTCTCTTCCTCCTTTCTGTCTGCCTGCAGCACATGTATCTCATACCCCTCCCTTTGTGATACTATTACTCCCATCATTGTATCAGTAGCTGCTGTGTTCTCTCCATACTCTGCTCCGCTGCCCCTCCCTGTGTAACTTCATTAACGTACTGTCTTTGAAGCTATCACTATCCTGATCTGAGCTATAACTAACTTACACAAAGCCGCTATTCGGCTGCCCTTTCTGCTAATAATTTCTTCTAGCTATGGGGTTTCAGCGTGCCTGTCAGTCTGTTTCCTTAGCCACTCCATAGCGGTGGAAACACAAGGACAATTATAAAACTGCTTTTAGTATCAACTTAATGCAATTTACAGGCAAAAGTTAGATACTCACACCTCTGTAATGGAAGACACGTGCCGGCTTTGGTCAACCAAAAGAGGTCCAGCCGTATGATCAGCCTCACTCGTTACGTTGCCACACGTCTCCTTCTCCGTACCCTCGGCGTTAATCTGCACGTCCTTGTTTAACTCACGTAGAGGCACTGTAGTCTTGGTTACTCAGGGTAGATAGGAGCGCAAACGAGAGATTCTCAGCGGCTGATTTCCTTAATGCGATTTCACGTGGCACCGCGCTTTTCATCAATAAAGGCAAAAAAAGAGAAAGAAAAGTCCATTCCTCACCCTCTCACCACTTTGGTTCACAGCTTTACTTGCAGGAATCTTCTAGGTTCTTCAGAAAGGATGTGGGATCATCTCATCTCCCCCTTTCCACCGGGCTGTAGCTCGCCATCTGTTAGAAATAATCAACTCAGTTTCTTCGTTCGATAAACTCCATAGACTGCGTCTTCAGAACCAAAAGTGGGTTTTATTCGGGCAGGAACAAAATTCAGAGATTTTACAGCAAAAGCAGTATAGCTGGCTTGTTAGCAGAGTCACAGGCGCGCATGGCACACAAGATGGAATAGTGTTGCCCCGCCTGTCTAAAGCAGGGCGTTTTTATACCAATTTTCTCCATAGAGGATCACTGTAACCAATGTCCCTCTATGGACACAAAGGATTACCTCACCTGTCATGAGTGATCCCTTCACATTATTATACAACATATATTGACATGAAAGAGCACATTAATTTCATTACTAACTATATACTTCACTTAAACTTATTCACATAAATTATCTCATAATAGCCTTTTTAGGACCAAGCACAAATGACAACTTATTGACATTAATCAGCTCTGTTCTTGATCATGAGAAACGTCATATTAGCCTTGAGATATAGAATACACCGTAAAATATCAAGAAAAATACAGAACTGGCTTATGACCTGATTATAAATTTTGCTAAATGATCAGACCAAATCTAATTAACTCCATCTGTTTTCTTATACAGGTTAGGTCATTGCTTATAGCTAGAAGACATGACATTTATATTTCTACAGAGAAAGTTTCAATAGATATATTTTCAAGAGACAAAATGGCTGACAGAGGCCTTGGTACCCATGGCCTCCGTCTAACACTACTAATTGCCAAGAGCAAGCAACACTACTCCGTCCTCTCCTCCTTGACTTGTCTTCCACCTACGACACTGTAGACCATTCCCTCCTGCTACAGACTGTGGAATCTCTTGGTATCACTGACCTGGCCGTCTCCTGGATCATCTCATACCTAATGGACAGGACTTTCAGCATCACCCACTCCCACACCTAATCTTCACCCTACCCCCTTTCTGTCGGTGTTCCCCAAGGCTCGGCTCTTGGACCCCTACTCTTCTCCATCTACACCCTCGGCCTGGGACAACTCATTGAGTTCCACGGCCTTCAGTATCACCTCTGACGACACCCAGATCTATTTGTCTGAACCTGATATCACCGCCTTACTATCCAAAATTCCCCAATGTCTGTCCGCCATCTCATCTTTCTTCTATGCTTGCTTTCTAAAACTGAACATGGGCAAAACCGAGTTCATCATCTTTCCCCCAAATTGCTCTCCCCTCTACCAGACCTAGCCATCAGTGTCAATGGCTGCCCAGTCCCCCACACTAGACGCCTTGTAGTAATCCTCAACTCTTCCCTCTCCTTCAAACCTCACACCCAAGCCCTCACCACCTCCTGCCGACTCCAGCTCAAAAATATTTCCCAGATCCACGCTTTCCTTGACCACGACACTGCAAAAACACTTGATCATACCCTCATAATCTCCCTCCTTGACTACTGCAATCTCTTGCTCACTGGCCTTCCCACTAGCTCCCATGCACCACTCCTGTCTATCCTAAACTCTGCTGCCCAACTAATCAACCTGTCTCCCCGTTATTCCCCAGTCTCTCCCCTCTGCCAAGCCCTTCACTGGTTCCCCATTTCTGAGAGGTCACGGTTCAAAACCCTAACCAAGACATACAAAGCCATCCCCAACCTGTCCTCTCCATACATCGCTGACATGGTCTCCCGATACTTACCCTTACACAACCTGCGATCCTCTCAAGAGTAAATTCTCTACTCCCCTCTTATCTGATCTTCTCACAACCGCATACAAGACTTCTCCCGTGCTTCCCCCATACTCTGGAACTCTCTCCCCAACACATCAGACACTCACCTACCCTGGGAACCTTCAAAAGAAACCTGAAGACTTACCTCTTCCCATAAGCCTACAAGCTACAATGAGACTCGTATGACCTCTCCACTGCACAGTCTGCTCTACCCTCTCCTACTGTATCCTCACCCCTCCCTTATAGACTGTGAGCCCTCACGGACAGGGTCCTCTCCATTCCTGTACCTGTGTACCTTGATTGTCGATACATATTGTACTTGTCTTTGTCTACCCTTCCACTTGTAAAGCGGCATGGATTTTACTGGTGCTACATTAATAATAATAATAATAATAATGTGCGACAATCAACTCTATAAACAGTAAAAAAGACCAGTGGTCGCACATGCTCAATACCGCTCTTTTCACACAGCCTGTGAATAAGTGAAATATGTTGCTTAAGGGATACTTCACACACAACGATATCGCTGCAACATCACAGGTTTTGTGACGTAACAGCAACCTCGCCAGTGATCTCGCTATGTGTGGCACGTGGCAGCGATCAGGCCCCCGCTGTGAGATCACTGATCGTTACAAATCGTTCTGGGCCATTTTTGGTTGTTGCAGTCTTGCTAGGCAGCATGCATCGCTGTGTTTCACAGGGACAACGACCAACGATCTCAATATTACGCCCGAAAGTCCCAACGACTGCTATATCATTGCCGCATCGCTTGTGAGATCTGACTATTTGACATCTCACCAGCGACTGTGTAGCGACTTTTCAGCAATCTAGGCTAGGTCGGATCGTGGTCATGATCGCTGGAAAGTTGCAGCGTGTAAAAGGACCCTATGGGACAGCCTTTGTTTCCAAAGGTGACCTGGTGTTCTGATAACACAACTGAGATCAAACATGTTCTACAGCCTTCCCCATGGCCTGACACCCTCACCAATCATGGATTGGAGTATTTTTGTTGATCCTGACACAGCTGTAGACTACCACCACAGTCTGTCTATCCTGGATAACGTTATATCTCTGGGTAGCATTAATACGTTACATTTTTGGAGCATTAGGATTTGGTATGATATTTCAAAGCAGCATTTCTTTCTTTTCTGCTGCTTTGATCTCAATGCCTGTCCTGTAAATCGGCTCTTTCATTATAGGGTGATCTTTAGGGGTGGTCTCGTGTTATTTCTATTCTCTTAGTATTTATAATTAGCCCTCCATACATTCATTCTCCATACATTCTATACAATGCATTATGTTCCCAAAGATCTGTGTAGTCACCACTGTCTGGCCAAGGCTGATCATTGTCCTCGGCCCGCAAGCTTCAAGTCTTCATTGTTTGGGTGGTGTTGGTTTACATATTTCGTCTTTGTAGTCTTTATTTTGTCTTTCCAGTAGGACAGCTGACGATTATAGTGTCAATGTTTCTATGGTTTAACTCAGTCTCCAACCATCAATCAACCGACGTGTTGTGGATAACCAAGTCTACATAACAGAAGCATTTGCATTCAGACTCCCAGTTCTTATGTTTTTTTCTACTAGATTTAGCTTTATAGTTCATGGTGAATTTTTTGTGGGTGATTTTATCATACTTTTTTTTACTACCAGTTTTGTTCTCTGTAGGCTCTATATCTCCATTTCGCAGTTGTCTCTAAGCTACTGTGTTAAAACTAGCTGTTATAATGTCTCCCATACTTAGCATACAAAGACAAGAGGAATTTCTGCTCTACTGTTTCTATGTAGCTCATGTTTAGAAGCAGCGTAGGAGGATATAGCCCTCACTTCATTTCTAAAAATTAAGTGGAGTTTAACATGAAGGGATGTGATCAACCATGGCATGACATATTTACTATTTCAATATATGGTTAGTGCTATTGTGGTGCCCCTGTGGTCTGGTCGCCACTAGAAATTGCAGCAACCTGGATCGGTAAGTTCAGTCACCCCAAACACACACCCAACACACTCCGATCCCAAGACTAGGGACTCTATGCCCAGCAATGGGATGGCGAGAGGAGACAAAGGGAGGGCGGGGAATTTAGACAGGAAATGGTCAGGGGAGGAAACAAAACCAGGAAACACCACAGGACGTTAGTCAGTAGTCAAGTCAGTCAAGCAGAGGAGAAGTTAGTCAGATGGAGAGGAGAGAACACAATCATGACACGAGACTGAAAAGACATGGACCCGATGGCCTGTACAACCATGAGGATGTTCCTGTTCCGGGGCTACAGACCGTAGAGAGACAGACAAAAGGAGTCCTAGGGGCACAGGTAGTGAGCAATTCACCTGTGTGCCCGAATTAGTGAGAAAGCTGAAGGACTGGGGCAGAAATCAGGGTGTCAGCTCTGAGGTGGCCAGGAAGCTCTATGCTTCAACCACGAAAGCGGCGGGGTGCGGGGTCTTTATGTCCCGTGACCCAAACCCTGGCGCAGCAAAGAGAAGGCCGCCATACTAGGGCCAGGGAACCAGGCAGGTCGCCCCACAAAGGCCCGTGGCTGCTGGATCGTAGCTTTGCATGTGGAAGTGAAAGGAAACAAAAGGGGGTGACCTGGACAAGCCATCCCGGCTGCTAAAAGACTACCGGAGCTGCCACTGCACTGTCTTGTAATTTGACCACCTGCCAAGAAAGCCAAATAAACCAGGTTGAAGCTCAGCACTGTGTGAGACTGTTATTTCTGCACCTGAGGAGAGGTAGACTGAATCGTTGAGCCAGCAGCAGGAGCCTGCCTGAGAGTGTCTCTGATCCCTGCCAGCAGCCAGCTCAGTCCCGCTGGCCTTCCATTCCATGGACTATTCGGTTGCCCTGGGGACCCGCTCTTCCCGTGGAGAGATAAAACATCACGACTGCTACCCCCCTCATCTCCAGAGGTCCCGACTGCAGCAAAGGCTATACCGGCCGCATTCCACTGGTGACGTCACAACAAAAACTCTTTTATTTTATTTTTATATATTTCTTTTACACCTTTTTTAATTTCCCCCTTTTCTGATCGCTTGACGAGGGGATTGCGAACCGAGTCATGCCACTGTGACATCCTGCAGCCCAGCGAAGTAGAGATGGCTCAGTTCCGAGTACCCCATGGTCCCCGCCGGGGCGAGTCACTATGTTAGCACATAATGGGTAATAACTTACAGATCACTGGAAATCCCAGCACTGGAACCACCACTGATTTAAGGAAAAGGGCCCTATTGGACTACTTCATATAGCCAAATACAGCACTAGACTATCTCCAGCAGCCCTATATACACTTCTAAGCCTTGTCTTTGGGATCAATGACAGTCCAGCAACAGGAACCCCCGTGATCTGCAAAATCTTACCAATTTTGGGGATAGGTGGTAACTTGCTAAAATTGGAATTACTATAATAACCAGAAATGTGCATTAACAAAATTAATTTGTGGTGCCTAAACAGCCCTTTCAAACTTAATAAGAAGAGTAAATAAATTTGGTGCAAGTCAATTGGTTTCCCTTCTAGTGGTGTTTGCAGGTTTGATTCTGTCTTTTCTGCGTCCTGAGAGAAAAATTGAAATCCTGCCCATTCCTGCAGTGAATAAACTCAACTCTGTAGTTGTTTTTTGGGTTTTACTTTTGCAATATTAATTCGTAAATATTTAGTCACCTTGGGGTCCTTGAACCAGTGATCATTTCATTACTTATACTATATACTGCAAAACCTCATAAATACATAACCAGATCCACCATCAGCACATAAATACAGCATCAGAATCATCATCGGTACAGGGCAGCAGTACTGGAACAAACATTATCACATTAATACACCACCAGAACCATCATCAGTACAGGACAACAATACTAGAACAACAATCAGCACATGAATACAGCACCAGAACCATCATCAGTACAGGATAACAGTAGTAGAGCAACCATCAGCACATGAATATAGCACTAGAACAATCATCAGTACAGGACAACAATAATAGAACAACAATCTGCACATAAATACAGCACCAGAACCATCATCAGTACAGGACAACAGCACTAGAGGAACTATCAGCACAATGAATATAGCAGAAGAACCATCATCAGTACAGGAATACAGTAATAAAACCTGCATGATAAAATAAATACATCACCAGAGTAACCATCAGTTCATGAATACAAGCATCTGATTGGCTCCAAATTTATTCTGGAGCAGGACAGTGACCCCAAAACATAATAAATGTCATTAAAGCATTACTCAAGCAGTTTTTTATTGCAATTCTGCAGTGGTGCTTCAAATCTAAGTCCCCTGATACCTGTTTTATACCCACCCTTTAGTGGATTCATCTTCTATCAATGCTGCTCCATCGACTGGTGACCTGCCAGCAGTTCCAGTGTTTGTTGGAGTGCACTGAAAGTCCCAAATCAAGACATCTCTATGAGAGCGTCTTTCTAGCTCTCATAGAATTGTATTGAGAGCTTATGACGTAACTTCTGACATCCAACCAGTCAGAACTTACAGTCACAAGAGGGCACTGTGGGTCCAGAGAGGTGCTGAGAAAGCATGAAAACACCAGAGGGTATGTATGTAAAAGACAGTGGGCAAGGGGCTTACAGTTAAAGCTCCACTCCAGTGCTGAAAAAAATAACAATGCTGGAATGGTGCTAAGAACTATTTTCAGCATCAAGAATTATGAGTCAAAGAAGTAATGACGCCATTGAACCCTTATAAATAAAGTCAGCATCATTAAGTCAGTCTGGTATTACATAAAGAGACTAAAGGTGCCGTCACACACAGCGATATTCCAGCGATCCCGACAACGACCAGGATCGCTGGAACATTGCTTTGTGGTCGCTGGAGAGCTGTTAAACAGGCAGATCTCCTCAGGGACCAGGGAGGCACCTCCACATTGCTGGTAACCATGATAAACAGCGGGTATCTAGGCAGCGCACGCTAAAGGATTTATGCAAGCTGAATCAACAAAAGGTCTGTGGTTCTCCAAGATGTTTGGGACAACCGCCTTTCTGAGTTCCTTCAAACAATGTGTGCAAGTATACAGAGAAAAACCTCTGAGGGTAAAGGTCGGTCATACCAAATATTGATGTGAATTGGATTTTTCTGTTGTTCATTCACTTGGAATTTTCTTATTTTTTAAAAATAAACTACTAATACGTCTAGTTACCAGCCTGACGAAGGGGCCACAGTGTCCCGAAAGCTTGCTATGTTTACCATCTTTTCAGTTAGCCATTAAAGGTACCGTCACACACAGCAATTTCACAGGCAATTTGCTGGTTGCAGTGAAATCATGGACACATTGTTCTATTTTGTTGCTGTGTACAAATGTAACAATGTGTCCATGATTTCACTGCAACCAGCAAATTGCCAGTGAAATTGCCTAGCAAAATTGCTGTGTGTGAAGGTACCTTAAAAATTATCAACCACTGAGGACTCTCAGATTGCAATATATTTTTCTAGTTTTCAAAACATTCGAACATCATTTTGTTAGTAACCATCTGAAACACTTGCCTGGTATTCTATCTATCTATCTATCTATCTATCTATCTATCTATCTATCTACACCAAAAAGAGACTGCAGCACTCCTTTCTTGAGGTTTTATGATGCCTTTAATTGGCTTTCAGGACAGATGACAACGTTTCGATTTCAAGCAACCTTCCTGCAGCACCTATGCACTGGATAGCTGGACTTTATATAAAACCTCATTTGCATATTAATCACAACTTACTAAAAAATTTTTTTTACAAAAGTGTTCAATGTGTATATACATTATGACATGTAACACCTCCAATCCAGTGATTCATACTTTTTCATATTCCATAAATTCTCTTGAATATCATCATTCTAGATTTAGTATCTTCTTCTGACTCATAATTGCCACAAATTAGGAACGTCCTTCACCTGTGCACAGTATCAAGCATCATACCTGAGTGTACTTTTTCTCCTTGCCCCGCTGTGTACAGTGCTGTCGGTGTTCAGGAAGTGTGTACTGCGCATGCCCAGTTTGTTTCAGGTTTGTTTTCCTGGTTGCTTAGGGAACACAGGAAACAACCCAGCCGCCATCTTTGTACTCTGGCGCATGCGCAGTGTGTCATTTGGTTCTACACCCTAGTCGCTGTACTGAGCATGCTCTAATGTCTTCCTCCTAATCTGGGCGTATTCACAAATGTAGCTACTTTCCTGTGACCATGTAAGTGACATATATCCCAAAGTAAACCTATTTATGTGTATTATTATATAAATCAACCTACTTGAGTAAATTATAAAGGGCTTAGTGCATCACTGCCTCTTGGGCATGGGGGAGCATTTTACACCAGAGGTATAAGGGTTCCATGGTTCCGGGTTTCCAAGTATCCCACCTATCACAGGGGGGCACAAGCTCACCAAATGTCAGTGGGGGAGCCGTTTCACCAACAGTTCCTCCTGACAACAAGGGGTCAGCGGGGTTGCTAGTTCACAACCCGTGGGTGGCGTCACGACAAACTCCCCTGTAAATATCCCCCATTACTTGCGGAACTCGGGACACGGTCCGGATCAAGACCGCCATGATATCCCCAGCAGTACCCGGTCCGGTTACCGAGTACTGCGTCCCAGTGGGCTCCACAACTTTACATAGACCGTGTCGCAGGTCATAAAGTGCTGGATCTTGACAACTTCTCCCGTGTGGGGGGGTGTGAAGGTGGGACCCCTAATCATGTGTGAGCAGGCCACACACCCCATACACAGGTAGCATCCCACTCTTTTTGTGCCTGCTTTTTCATTGGTCCAAAGTTGGATTTTACCAAAATATCTTTTAAGTTTCTATTTCTTCTTTATGATAACAAAGGGTCAGTTTTATACTCTTCGATTTCCGGCAAGCACTCACCCAGTATATGCTAGTGTTGCATTATGATTTTAATAATCTCTTTAGACTCCTCCCCATATGTCATAACTAGGGGTAAACGTTTATGGGATTTTTTGTGAATCATACTCCTGTTGTCTTTGCTCCTGTCCTCTAATGCTTTCATATTTTGTTGTTTAAGAATTTTCTTAGGGTATCCCCTTTCTTTGAACTTGAGGTATTAATTTTCCCATCTACTTTTAACTCCTCACTAATAATTCTCTCTACCCTTTTTATTTGTCCATATGGTATTATGTTTTTCATCCCTGAGGATGGTGGCTGTCATAATGAAGTAGTTTGTTTCTGTCTGTACTTTTCACAGTGTGGTTTGTAATTTGTTGTTCTTCTTTAATATCAAAACATCAAGGAATTGCATCTCTTTAGGAGAGACTACCATAGTAAACTTAATGGTGTTGTCTACTTCATTCATATACTTAAAGAACTCTTGTAGTTCAATCATGGTCCCCGTCCACAGAAGGAAGATATCATCCACATATCTCCACCACTTCATCACTTGTCTAAAGTGGTGGGACATGTAGACGTACCTCTCCTCTAACACAGCCATGACTGTATTTGTGTATCCACACATCATTCAAGCCCCCATAGCTGTACCTCTTAATTGCATATAGTAGGTGTCCCCAAACAAAAAGTAGTTAGATCTAAGTACCAATTCTAACAGCTCTAGGATGAATTGCTTTGCCTCAACAGAATAACCTGTGGCTTCCAGACCTCTGTTGTGATTAATAGAAGTGTATAGGGATGTTACATGAAAGGATACTAATAGTACATCCCCTTCCACTCTAACCCCTTTCAACTTATCTAGAAAGTCCCCATATCTTTGATATAAGAGTCTGCAGAATACGCAAAAGGGGGTCAACACCTTCTCAAGAAATATACCAATGTTGATTCCAGCCACTATAGGCCTCCCTGGGGGGTCTATCAGAGCCTTATGAATTTTTGGTAGTAAGTATATAACTGGGGTGACTGGTCTCTCTATATACAAGATGTCTGCCAAATCATCATCCACCATACCTCCTAACTTGGCTTGTTCTATAATTTTCATTATTTTTTTTGTATCTCAAATTTAGGGTCTCTTTCTAACTTTCTGGAAACACTCTCATTATTAAGCTGTCTCATCATTTCTTTCAAATAGGTCACCTTGTCCATGACGACAACCGCTCCATCTTTATCCGCAGGTTTTATCACCAGGTTGTCGTCATGGATAAGTTGTTGTAAGGCCTCATTTTCTCTTTTTGTTGTGTTTGGGTTCTCTAGGTTTCTATCTCCATTTAAGTTTAACTGCTCTATAAAACGTATTACAGCTAACATGTATGCTTCAACGGCCTGCACCTTTTCTGTTGGCATAAAGTCACACTTTTTTTGTATTGATAAGTCCCTCATACTTAATTCACTAGATTTTACTTTTACTCCTACCTCTGTCTTACTTATGAAACCAATGCTTTAATTTTATGGTATGGAAAAACCTATACAAATCCACTTCAACATCAAACCAATCCACATGGCTAGCTATACAATAAATCATACCCATCTCTAACACATTCAATTGATCAGGAGTTAGGATCTTACTAGAAATATTCACAATTAAGCTTGATCTTCCTTTTGGTCTGTCACTGTGGTTGCGGTTTCCCTTTCTCCTCTTTTCTTCTGGCTCCTCCGGTGGTGCCTGCCTCCTCTTCTTCGTCTAATGGTGTTTCCTCTGGATCTATGCAAAACAAACTCAATATGCTTACAGTCAAGTTTAACATTCTTGCGCTCAGCTTGCTTACCCCTATAACGACTTTTTTCCTCCATCCTCCTTGACCTTCCTTGACCATGGGGGAGAAAAAGTACACTCGGGTTTTATACTTAATACTGTGCATAGGTGGTGGAAGTTCCTAATTAGCGGCAATTATAAGCCTAAAGGAGATATTAATACAGTTAGGGCCAGAAATATTTGGACAGTGACACAATTTTCGCGAGTTGGGCTCTGCATGCCACCACATTGGATTTGAAATGAAACCTCTACAACAGAATTCAAGTGCAGATTGTAACGTTTAATTTGAAGGGTTGAACAAAAATATCTGATAGAAAATGTAGGAATTGTACACATTTCTTTACAAACCTCCACATTTTAGGAGGTCAAAAGTAATTGGACAAATAAACATAACCCAAACAAAATATTTTTATTTTCAATATTTTGTTGCGAATCCTTTGGAGGCAATCACTGCCTTAAGTCTGGAACCCATGGACATCACCAAACGCTGGGTTTCCTCCTTCTTAATGCTTTGCCAGGCCTTTACAGCCGCAGCCTTCAGGTCTTGCTTGTTTGTGGGTCTTTCCGTCTTAAGTCTGGATTTGAGCAAGTGAAATGCATGCTCAATTGGGTTAAGATCTGGTGATTGACTTGGCCATTGCAGAATGTTCCACTTTTTTGCACTCATGAACTCTTGGGTAGCTTTGGCTGTATGCTTGGGGTCATTGTCCATCTGTACTATGAAGCGCCGTCCAATCAACTTTGCAGCATTTGGCTGAATCTGGGCTGAAAGTATATCCCGGTACACTTCAGAATTCATCCGGCTACTCTTGTCTGCTGTTATGTCATCAATAAACACAAGTGACCCAGTGCCATTGAAAGCCATGCATGCCCATGCCATCACGTTGCCTCCACCATGTTTTACAGAGGATGTGGTGTGCCTTGGATCATGTGCCGTTCCCTTTCTTCTCCAAACTTTTTTCTTCCCATCATTCTGGTACAGGTTGATCTTTGTCTCATCTGTCCATAGAATACTTTTCCAGAACTGAGCTGGCTTCTTGAGGTGTTTTTCAGCAAATTTAACTCTGGCCTGTCTATTTTTGGAATTGATGAATGGTTTGCATCTAGATGTGAACCCTTTGTATTTACTGTCATGGAGTCTTCTCTTTACTGTTGACTTAGAGACAGATACACCTACTTCACTGAGAGTGTTCTGGACTTCAGTTGATGTTGTGAACGGGTTCTTCTTCACCAAATAAAGTATGCGGCGATCATCCACCACTGTTGTCATCCGTGGACGCCCAGGCCTTTTAGAGTTCCCAAGCTCACCAGTCAATTCCTTTTTTCTCAGAATGTACCCAACTGTTGATTTTGCTACTCCAAGCATGTCTGCTATCTCTCTGATGGATTTTTTCTTTTTTTTCAGCCTCAGGATGTTCTGCTTCACCTCAATTGAGAGTTCCTTTGACCGCATGTTGTCTGGTCACAGCAACAGCTTCCAAATGCAAAACCACACACCTGGAATCCACCCCTGACCTTTTAACTACTTCATTGATTACAGGTTAACGAGGGAGACGCCTTCAGAGTTAATTGCAGCCCTTAGAGTCCATTGTCCAATTACTTTTGGTCCCTTGAAAAAGAGGAGGCTATGCATTACAGAGCTATGATTCCTAAACCCTTTCTCCAATTTGGATGTGGAAACTCTCATATTGCAGCTGGGAGTGTGCACTTTCAGCCCATATTATATATATAATTGTATTTCTGAACATGTTTTTGTAAACAGCTAAAATAACAAAACTTGTGTCACTGTCCAAATATTTCTGGCCCTAACTGTATATTGAAGGTTGATATTCAAGAGAATTTATGAAGTATGAAAAGGAAGTATAAATTACTTTGGAGGTGTTAAATGTCATGATGTATATTATTATTATTATTTATTTATAGAGCACCATTCATTCCATGGTGCTGTACATGAGAATGGGTTGCATACAGACAAGTTACAAATATAATGAACAAAGTGACAGACTGATACAGAGGGGAGAGAGGACCCTACCCTTGCGGGCTTACATTCTACAGGGCAATGGGAGACAGTAGGTTGGGTCTGCTCGGGTGGTGCTGGATTGCCCGGTCCAATGGTGGTGAAGCGCCGGGTCCAGTGGTGTTGAGGCGGCACTGTGCTCATTGCAGGTTGTAGGCTGTTCTGAAGAGATGGGTTTTCAGGTTCCGCTTGAAGATTCTGAGTGTAGGGGACAGTCGGACGTGATGGGGTGCAGAGTTTCAGAGGATGGGGGATGCTCGGGCGAAGTTTTGCAGGCGGTTAGATGAGGAACGTACAAGTGTGGAGGAAAGAAGGAGGTCTTGGGAGGATCAAAGATTACGAGTTGGATGATATCGGGAGATTAGTTCAGAGATATATGGGGGGGACAGATTGTGGATGGCTTTGTAAGTCAATGTTAGTAGTTTGAATTGGGAGCCAGTGGAGGGATTTGCAGAGGGGAGACGTGGAGGAATAGCGAGGAGAGAGGTGGATTAGTCGGGCAGCAGAGTTAAGGACAGATTGAAGTGGTGAAAAGAGTGTTAGCAGGAAGGCCACAGAGTAGGAGGTTGTAGTAGAAAAGGCAGGAGATGATGAGGGCATGCATGAGTAGTTTAGCAGAGTGGGAGTTGAGGAAGGGATGGATTCTGGCAATGTTTTTGAGTTGGAGACGGTGGAGGTGGCAAGGGCTTGGATGTGCGATTTGAAGGACAATGCAGAGTCAAGTTTTACTCCAAGGCAGCGGACTTCAGGTACAGGGCAAAGTGTGATGTCATTTATTGTGATAGATAAGTCTGGCAAGGAAGGTGTGTGAGATGGAGGAAAAATGATGAGTTCGGTTTTGTCTACATTGAGTTTTAGGAAGATGGAGGAGAAGAAGGAGGATATGGCTGATAGACACTCCGGGATTCTGGACAGTAGAGAGGTGACATCTGGGCCAGAGAGGTAGATCTGAGTGTCATCAGCGTACAGGTGATACTGGAAGCCATAGGACTTTATGAGTTGTCCGAGACCAAGAGTATAGATGGAGAAAAGGAGGGGCCCCAGAACAGAGGCTTGAGGGACCCTAACAGAGAGGGGATGGGGTGAGGAGGTTGTGTGGGTGTGGCAGACACTAGATGTGCGGTTGGAAAGATAGGAGGAGATCCAGGAGAGGGCAAGGTCAGTGATACCAATGGAAGAAAGGATCTGTAATAAGAGGCAGTGGTCGACTGTGTCGAATGCAGAGGACAGGTCTAATTGAACACTTGAACACTTTTGTAAAAAAACATTTTGTTAATAAGTTGTAATTAATATGCAAATGAGCTCTTATAAGAAGTCCAGCTACCCAGTGCATAGGTGCTGGAGGAAGGTTGCTTGAAACCGAAACGTTGCAATCTGTCCTGAAGGCCAAGTAAAGGCATCATAAAACCTCAAGAAAGGAGTGCTGCAGATTCTTTTTGGTGTGTATAACTTGGCAAATGAAGCATTGCCCTAACTAATTTTTTCACCCTGCAAAAGTGGTTGTGCTGCTCTTTTTTATCTATCTATCTATCTATCTATCTATCTATCTATCTATCTATCTATCTATCTATCTATCTATTTGTATATGTATAAATATACAACACCAGGAAAAGGTTTTAAATGGTTGAAGAGAACGTTTAGGTGTGAGCGAATCATATTGTATCCAGCAAGCCAGCTTTATCCCTGTAATACTATCCAATTGAGCCCCATCCTAATTGGTCTTAATGGTTTAAGAGGTCAAGGACAAAGAAAAGCTGTGTAATTTTGCACATACCAGTAACGGCTGAATACACAAGCAAAGTTTACTCAGGACACCCTGCAACGTTTGCCATGAGTGTGCCGCTCATGGGGTCAGGCCAAGCTCGATCCTGGTGTCATAAACAAGTCTTGAATATAGACACTGGCATCGGATTAATGAAAGCTTGGAATGAAGGCGGTGGCATGCTTGGCACTCAGCAAGTAGAGAGGATCTGTGGTAGCATGAGATTGATTAGTTTAGGGTAAGAATGCCTGGCAGTGATATTAACTGTTCATAAACTAATGTCTGCTCTGTGTGTTCTCCGTGTAATATATTATGCATCATCTGACTCTATGTGCACTAGAAAAATGAAATTTACTCCATCTTGGGTAGGTTTTAGGTCAGGAGGAGTACGTTCAGTGGAAATTCCTGGAGCTCCATGGCCAAAGTTCTAATTGGGCTTCCATCCCCTGAAATAAATAAATCAAATTCAGTGTAGTAGGTCTGGTCTCAGCATATAGACCCGGTCACACAAGGGCATACCTCTGATGTTTTAAAGAAAGGGAGATGGACTTTTATAGGAACACCTACACAGTAACATTGCCCCTACTGCAGCTCCTTAGTATTCTCAGCCACTACTACAGAATCATAGAATGGTAGAATTGGAAGAGACCTCCTGTCCCGGGTCATCTGGTCCAACCCTCTGCTCAAAAAAGGATTTGCTAAATCATCTCAGACAGGTGTCTGTCCAGCCTCTATGTGAAGATGTCCATTGAAGGGGAACACCCCACCTCACGTGACAGCTTGTTCCACTCGTTGATCACCATCACTGACAAAATGTTTTTTCTAATACCCAATCTGTGTTTCTTATTTAGTTTCATCCCTTGCTTCTAGTCTTGCTTATGCAAATGAGAATAAACCTTTGCAACACCCCTTCAAATATGATGCCCTCAAAAATGTCCACCACACACAGTACGATACCCCATACAGTATGATGGTGCCAAAGAGCCTCCAAAAAAGTGTGATGCTGCCACACAAATATTATAAGGCCCCATAGCCATCCACACAGTATGATGACCCCACAGCAACTGACAAACTATCATAGCGCGCCCACAGCCCCAACGGCTACTCAAAGTATGATGTCCCCAGTGTCTCTGTTACACCGCATGATGGCTGCATAGCCCTCCCCCCATAACCAGCACCACACACTACACATTTTAATGGTTCTTGCTTCCCACACATAATGATGAACTATCAACCCTTTCACACATACAAGGATGCTGCCCACACAACTCCCAACAGATTATAATGGCCCACTCAGCCCCAGCACAGAATGATAACCAAACAATTCCCCCACACACAGTATTATGGTCCCCACAACCCCCCCCCCCACACACACGTTATAATGGGGCACACAGCCCCTGCACAGTATGATGGCCCCACAGCCTCTAATATACCAACTGCTCACCTATCCCTATTTCTATGCTCTTTTCATTACGTGCGCCATCTTACTGCACCTGGACTTAAGACTTAGCACAATACTGCACCTGCGCGGTGGAGTATGGCTCATTATACTGATTGCTGTCAGGCATATTTGTTCTATACATCCTATTTGTTGCTAAATGCCATCTTTAATAAAGTAAACTTGCCCATATTTAAATAATTTAAAGATGGCACATGTATTAGAAAGGAATTGAAAACACATACATGTACATTGTGGTATGGAAGATAACCTCACATATAATATGATATTGTAATGAGCTTTTATAACAATTATTTAAAATTGATTCTAATGAATGGACACCCCACTTTAAATATACGAGGATTTTGCACTTTCTGAACCAGTTGAGAAACGTCTTTGTACTGAAACGTCGTGGTTTCAGCTGGTACAAATAAAGGCTGTTTTCTGTTATGAATGAAGAGTGCTGCCTTTGTTATTTTTGAATTATGGATTACTGCAAGTGAGTTTGCAAGAGGGATTTTCTGTACCCGTTAAAGGGGTCCACTGAGACTCTGTCACCCAGGACCCAAGAGAACCTGGAGCCGGCCCTGATCATCCCATCCTATGCTCTAGGACACAAGTGCACAGACTGAATGGTGGAATAGGGACCAAAAGGCTCCTCCACTATTGCATTAAACTGTATCTGCAGATACAAGGCGCAGGATGCTGATATTGTGGAGATTGTGATGCCAAATGAAGGATGCGCAGTGCTGTTCAGCGCCGCTCCATGACTCACAGATCTCAAAGTGATCACATCCATGTTCTTCTATTATTACCAGGATACCACTGTCCCTGATGAGTCAGAAACTGAAATTAGCAACACTCCAGCATGTTCATCCTATGGCTCCAGAGCTTATCTGTGTGTAGAGTTAAAGGGATCCTGTCACCCCCAAAACACCTTTAAAGCTATTAAAACCTGTCCCTACAGCATATTAACACTTTCCCTACACTCTTTTTAGCTCCTAAATGCAGTAAATGATATTGCATAAAAACGTTTTATAAGTACCTGCTTAGTGATGATAATGAGTGACTATGCTATTCATAGTCACTCATCAAGACTGCCCCTCTGCTTCATAGCACGCCTGAATAGGCGTGATCTACATCCAGGATTCAAAATCGCGCGTCCCTTCTGTGCCCTGTGTCGTAGGAGGCTGCAGTGTGGCTTGTGACGCGATCCGCGTCATTCCCGGCGCCCTGTGACGTATTTACAGCGGCGCCGCGCTGTGAGCTTCAAAATGCGCACTGCGCATGCGCATTGGGCATGCGCAGTGCACATTTTGAAGCTCACAGCGCGGCGCCGCTGTAAATACGTCACAGGGCGCCGGGAATGACGCGGATCGCGTCACAAGCCACACTGCAGCCTCCTACGACACAGGGCACAGAAGGGACGCGCGATTTTGAATCCTGGATGTAGATCACGCCTATTCAGGCGTGCTATGAAGCAGAGGGGCAGTCTTGATGAGTGACTATGAATAGCATAGTCACTCATTATCATCACTAAGCAGGTACTTATAAAACGTTTTAATGCAATATCATTTACTGCATTTAGGAGCTAAAAAGAGTGTAGGGAAAGTGTTAATATGCTGTAGGGACAGGTTTTAATAGCTTTAAAGGTGTTTTGGGGGTGACAGGATCCCTTTAATTCATATCATCAGCTGTTTCATCCTCATTCATTTACCGTACTTGGTTTGATCTATAACGCTGAGGATTCACTTTGAAGTGCGGATCATATTTCAGTTTTTATAGGTGAGATATTTTTGTCCCCCAATCATTGGAAGATGAAGAATGTCGACTTCATAGAACAAGTTCCTGGTTTGCTTCAGGGTGAAGATTCATTACATAAAAGATTAGTGTCTCATATCGACAGCTATGATGTCCCATGTGCGATAATCCTTCCTATCAGTTGTCGCTGTTGTGTCTGCTATTCCTTGCCAGATCCTGCTGCTTCATCACAGCTTTGTGATCGGATGCATTCAATATTGGACCTACATTTCCAGGA
>JARQOC010000011.1:193303044-193682668 GCA_033576535.1 Allobates femoralis
CCAGCTCTTTGACCTCCCTTCCAGGAGGCCCACTTCCATCACCAGCAGCGGCTCCTGGGACATCCACAGCTGCCCCAGGAGACCAACCTTAGGGCCCGCTGTCAGGGGAACTTCTCTCTCCCGACCTGCCATTGCGAATCTCTCTTCACGGGTTGTTTTACTCCTCGAGCTCCGTTGGTCAGTCTCAGGTGCCCTTCTGTCTCGTGTCGGGGCTTTCTCACTCTCTCTGTCACCTCAATCGGGTTGTCTGTCTATCTCTACGCACATCTGGAGGCGGAGACCCAAAGCTGACTGGCAGGCTCCCTCGGCTCACTCTTAATACAGAGGGCGTACACTCCTTTTTGTGCCACTGGTCAGCTCGTCCCACGATGGGCGGGTCAGACCCTCCCACTGACCAGCGTGTGACATCAAGGCGTGGTGGTCGCAAATACACAGTTCTCTAAGCACAGTTCAAGTACAGTACTTTTTATACAGTTCTTAGGCTCATGGGACAAGATGTTAGCGGGGGTCCGAATCCTGTACGTGATGCCAAGTGTGATGCCCACCAGGGCTGTGGGGTACTTGGTACTTGGTCAGTGCTTGGGATGTCATGGCCGGGATGGTAAAGCTCCCCACAGGTGGAGCTGGGCCCCAGGGATAATGTGCACAGTCTATGCTGGTGGTCGTGATGAAGGTGGGTGAGAAAGAAGGAGGCAAATGTGGCACCCTGCGGTACAGGAAGCCACAGGAACACCTAGTGCATGGAGGGATTTCACACAACACCTTCCACTGAAGGCCTGTAGGGGGAGCCCCACTTGCTGCCTTAGGCAAGATCTCCTATAAATACAGGTGCTGGGGGCAGAGTCTAGTAGTCCGTGCAGTACGGAGCAGTACTGTGAAGACAACCTATAGCGGAGCCGTGCTAGGCCCGAACCAGAGAAAGCCTAGCCAGAGTGAGGAACCCGAGAGTGAGGGTCAGAGGCAAGGTGAGCAACAGAGTTGGGGCAGAGGAACCATACTTCGGCCAAAGACAGACCTCCTTGTTCCCCCTAGAGGTGGTTTTTATTCCCTCCCGGGTAACCTCCCACCATGTGACCTAGTGTGGGGTGATGGTTAATGGGTACAACCCACCATCCTATGATCCACCTGCAGCTGGAGTATCTGCACCTCTTTTACGGGTGCCGCACCCCTCTGTGATGCCTGCTTGGCGGGGTGCCACACAACTGCTTCAGCACGTCCCCTGACCCTAGTTCTAGCCACTGTCCCGGCGATTATCCACGGTTGGTAGCCACCACTCTTGCAGAAACGATGGCTTCCAGTTTTCCTGGCTGAGGCATGCAGCACTCTTGCCAGATCGGGGCTCGTCCCCTCAGGCAACCCGTCCCTCTGCCAAAGTTGGGTCGGGCCAAATTCGAGGCACCCAAGTGTATCCCCCACTCCTGTGTCCCCTAGGACACTCTCCGTCCTGCGCCGCTCCCGAAGCTCTACTCCCATGTTCTCCTTTAGAGGGTTCTTTCCCCCCTACTCTGATTCCTTTTGTAACCTTTTGCTAATGTGGCGCCCCACTGGTCAGGCGTCACAAGTGGGGGTACTGCACCCAAAGATGAGCGTGTGGTTATCCCTGTCACAAGTAGAATGCAGAACACTGTGGAAGGGTTTGATCCCAACACAGACCCACCGATGCAACCGGCAAAAGGTCTCAAAAAGAGAGTTGGAGAGTGGAAAGTATGAGAGGAGCAAGGTAGAAAGCACGGGGAGTCTTCAGGAGTGTCTTCCCTGAGGAAAGACGGAGAATGGGAGCTTACCCGAGAGAGGAAAGGGGCTTCAAAAGAGGGCTAGAGAAAGATGTAGCCCAGACAGAAAGGTCCTGACTTGTTCACCCGGAGTACACGGGTCTGACAACGTGGCCTGGAGTGTTCACCCTCCGACCATACTCGGCCCAACTCCGAAGACGTTCTCAGGGTGTTCATCCTCTGGGACGTATTACTGCTCAAGAAGCAGGCCACGAGAAGAGAGAGAAGGGATAGGACAAAGGTAGATCCAGAAAGGTACCACCAGAGACTTCCACAGATTCTGCATTCTGCTGCGACTATCCGGCCATCCTGTGGGAAGTACTATGAGCTGTATCACCATCTTGATCAGTTTTTGCAAGTAAAGTACCTGGAAGAGTGAATTACTTCGGTGTTTCTGTCCTGCTTTCATTGACTTTTCTCAACGGTTTGCACCGTTCTGGCAACAGGTAACACTGCCCCGGAGGCTTAGCTCTACCTGTAGGGAGCTGCTCCACCCTAGCCGCAATACCACCAAACTCTGGAGGACTGTGGCGGCGCTCGTGTTTAGTCACCAGGTACTACAGGTGGCATCATGAGACAAAGACTGTAATCCTTTGTAAATACAAAAACAACCCCTTCTTGTGGGCTGTCCCCCGGGGTCACGGGTCTGGGCAGGCCACCAGTGACATCCCCATCGAAGCAGAGGGCCCAGACATCCGAGTTTCCATATCCTGGGGTGGTACACTAACCCCTTTGCCAGCCAGGAGATGGGGCCCTCCTTTAAAAAGGTACACCCAAACCCCCCAGCCTGGATTCAGGATGGTGTTGTGTGCAATTCTGTGTGTCTTGGGTTTGTGACCCCTTCTCACCTGGAAACAGTGACACCACACATGTGGAGTAGGTGCAGCATCACTGTGGCGACCAGTCCGCAGGGGCATCACAGAAGCTCTGGAGTATAATTCAGGATAAGTAATATAATATATGTACACAGGGACTGCACCAGCAGAATAGATAGTGCAGCTCTGGAGTTTAATACAGGATGTAACTCAGGATCAGTAATGTAATGTATGTACACAGTGACTGCACCAGCAGAATAGTGAGTGCAGCTCTGGAGTATAATACAGGATATAGCTCAGGATGAGTACAGGATAAGTAATGTATGTACACAGTGACTGCACCAGCAGAATAGATAGTGCAGCTCTGGAGTATAATACAGGATGTAACTCAGGATGAGTACTGGATCAGTAATGTATGTACACAGTGACTGCACCAGCAGAATAGATAGTGCAGCTCTGGAGTTTAATACCGGATGTAACTCAGGATCAGTAATGTAATGTATGTACACAGTGACTGCACCAGCAGAATAGTAAGTGCATCTCTGGAGTATAATACAGGATGTAAATCAGGATCAGCCCTAGGTTTCAGCTGAAAAAGGGGTTATATACAGGGGAGTTTTCGTGACGCCAACCGTGGTGTGTGGCTAGTGATGGCCACTGCTGCTGCAGAACCTCCGGGGTGATAGACGGGCAGCTGGGATGGAACGGCTCTCCACGGGTAAAGCCAATCCCTGGGGCAGTGTGAATAGTCTATGTGTGGGATGCAGGACGACTGGCACAAGGAATAGGCAGACTCACTGTTTTGTAGTTTCTCAGTCCTTTACTGGAGCAGATGTTATATAGAGCTGTCCACGGGTCTTTTGAGAGCAACTCGGGGTTTCTTCCCATCTGGCTGGGTCTTTGGCTTCCTTACTGCGCTTTTTACTGGCTCCTGCAGTTGCATAAGCTGAGCTGCCGGCCCTGTCTCTTCCTGCGAGGTACCGGTATGACAGGCAACTCGAGTCCTTTCTCTACCCTGATCTCGGGTGTATGCTGCTGAACTCTCACGGTGTTGCTGTGCCTCCGGTACAGTGTAGCTGGAGAATTTGGAAATCCCACCTTCCGTTACTGACTGCCGGGACATGAGACCCTGCACAGTCTCGGACTTCGGTGTCTGTTCTATGCACCTTTCCTCCGGGGTGAGCACGGAGTTGCTCAGCCTCACAGGTATGTTCCTTCTCCTTTCCTCAGACCCTAGCCTTAGGCCTGGAACTTGTCAGTGGACCTTGGGATGAGCCTAGCACAGCTCCTTTACACCCAGGTCTTCTTCACAGTCCTCCCAAGAACTGAACTAACTAACCCCTCCCCAGACCAGAATATAAAGGGGAGTGACTCACCGTGGCCGGGACTCCGGTTTAGACAGGCAATAGCTTCTTCCTCCTTCTCACGGGTGGACCGCGCCTGCCAGTAGTGGGGCCCGGTTGAGTGCAGATCAAAAAGTTGAAGACGTCTTGTGGGAACAGATTAAGGGGTTAATTGTTTCGTGACGCCACCTATCAGTGTTTCGGTAAGTCTTACCGATGCTGCGGGACCTCCGGGGGATGGAATGCAGCAAGATGGAACGCTCCCCACAGGCTAAGCGATGATCCCCGGAGGCTGGAGCTGCTTAAGATGTGGTGCGGCAGCTGCGGTTACCTTATGGTGCGGACGGACAGTTCATAAGAAAGCACGGACACTGTAAGTCTCTGTAACGGGTTCTTTACTGTAACCAGCAAGCAGTACATGGCATACAGTTTGTGGGTAGCAGACCGGGTGGACTCAGCAGTGATAGGTGTCTCTCAGAGATCCGCGGTGTTCCTCCATTCTATCTAAGTAAGTCGCCGTTGTCGGCCAGGAATACCAGGTCGGGTACATGGAGGCTGCTTTGGGGAGCCTTGGGTCCCTTGGTGGGTACACCGCTGGTTAGACGACGGGATTTGGCGATGGTGGGGTACTCCTGTAGAGCGGTCCCTCCACTCCTCTGGTTCGCATAGCAGAGCTGAACTGCTGCTAGCTTCGGTACCAGCAAACCGGCCGTAGATGGGCACGGGATGGTTTTGGACCCGCATGATGATGCCCGTAGTTGGTAGGGAGACGGTCAGCGAGGGTGGCCAGGGGGTCGCACGGGACTGTGCAACCCCTCTCCTAGGTTGCAGAGCTGGGAATCTGCAGAGGTCTTCTAGGTTGCTGTTACTTCTCCAGACCCGAGACTAACTCTCTAAGCTGGACCAAACTTCTACTACACACTGCCCTTGCACTCCGCCCACCAGGACCTGATTGGCCCTCTATACTAGGTGATGCATGCAGGGTATGGATCTCTGAGTTAACCATTTGACTGCTGGGCCAGAGAATATTGCTGCTGCATTTATGGCTGCAATACCCTCCTGTGACGCACTCGTTGCGGGGCGCCACTGGAGCTCACTCTGAACCCGGGCTTGGTCTCCCCCTTCTGGCCTGGAGGTGTGAGTGTTGTGTGTGTGCTACCTGATGAGTAGACCCTTTTGTTGCTCTTTCGTGACACCATCACCTGGGGGCAGTGATAACACTGTGGCACTTTGACCCAGGGATGCCACATGTGCACAGTGACTGGACGAGCAAAATAGTGAGTGCAGCTCTGGAGTATATATATAATGTAATGTATGTACACAGTGACTGCACCAGCAGAATAACAAGTGCAGCTCTGGAGTATAATACAGGAGGTAACTCAGGATCAGTACAGGATGAGTAAAGTAATGTATGTACACATTGACTCCACCAGCAGAATAACGAGTGCTGTTCTGGAGTATAATACAGGATGTAACTCAGGATCAGTAATGTAATGTATGTACACAGTGACTGCACCAGCAGAATAGTGAGTGCAGCTCTGGAGTATAATACAGGAGGTATCTCAGGATCAGTAATGCAATGTATGTACACAGTGACTGCACCAGCAGAATAGTGAGTGCAGCTCTGGAGTATAATACAGGAGGTAACTCAAGATCAGTACAGGATAAGTAATGTAATGTATGTACACATTGACTCCACCAGCAGAATAACGAGTGCTGTTCTGGAGTATAATACAGGATGTAACTCAGGATCAGTAATGTAATGTATGTACACAGTGACTGCACCAGCAGAATAGTGATTGCAGCTCTGGAGTATAATACAGGATGTAACTCAGTATCAGTACAGGATCAGTAATGTTATGTATTTACACAGTGACTCGACCAGCAGAATAGTGAGTGCAGCTCTGGAGTATAATACAGGAGGTAACTCAGGATCAGTAATGTAATGGATGTACACAGTGACTGCACCAGCAGAATAGTGAGTACAGCTTTGGAGTATAATACAGTAAATATAATGTGATATGTTTATGTAGATATCTTTTACATGTAAAATTAAAAATTTTCACATACTTTATCTGCCACCGGATTTACCACCCCTCCACGGCCCCTTACTAGTAGCCCGCCTGCCTAGAGAGCATCCATGCTACTGTGCCATTAATGGCCAGCAACTGCTCAAAGGAAAACAATGGTGGCAGTCAGGGTGCGGGGAGGTACTTGACTTCTTAATGGTGTGAAAATGTTTCATATTTTACAACTGTCCACATATTTTTATTTTCTGCTCACAAACGTGACAGCAATATGAGACGCTATGTAACCACATTCCATATGGAGGGGCATACATTTATGTATTAATATCTTTATCTTGGCATTGTGCCCAGGCCAATATAACCATAAAACCAAGCCTAAAATCAACAACCCGCGCAATTGTTTCGGAGTGATGCTTAAAAATACAAAAGGGTGTAATCTAAGAATAAATATAAGAAGTGGGATTGTATTCTGAGATTATTGGAAACATTGTGGCAACATACTGTACATGGGAAAGGAACCATAAATTATATGTAATGTCATTTATAAAACCACAATCTTTCTATTACTATTACAAGCTCGTTATAATACTTACTAAATGTTTCTGCTTCCAACTGTGTAATGTAAGAAAGATGATTTGTTCTGCGGCTTCGTTTTTTGTAAGCGTCTATTGATTCCATGTGAGGGGCTTCAATAGTCTGATTTGAAAGTTCCATCATAGGTTATAGCCATGTGCAGAATGAGAAAATTACATTTTAATTAAAATATATAAAATTTATTAAAGGAGTGGAATGGATATAGAAAAAAAATAGCTGTAGAAATTAGTGCAAGTGCAACGCTTCAAAGCAAGTCTGTCATGTTTGATAGTAATGGAGAAAGGGGTTAGGTAGCAGAATGACAGGCAATCAGGGGAACTAGTCTGATCCTTAGACCTTTGGTCCCTAGATGACCTTGTTCCCAGAAGTAAATCTACAGGTGAGGAAGTCTGGGCCACCACCCTTACCCAGCCCTAGTCTGTAACCCCCTCACCTCTACCAAGGGACCAAGATAAGCACAGCAACTCCAGAAAGATGACAATCTCCACAAAGCTACACAGCAAGAAGTCTACAGCAGAACGGCACTCAGCATCAACCCAGATCATGTTCTTTTCATAGAATGAACTCTATCAGCAACACCAGCTGATGGGTCATGGGACTACTTAAAGGCTGGGGGAGTGGTCATCAACCACACCACCTAATTCACTCAACAACAGCAACTGGCACTGTAGAGCTACAGAAGTGAACCCTTAATAGACTAAAGTAAATTATCTACATTTAACTACTGCAGAGAAATTCACAGAGACTGCAGAGCAGTCTACGTGCGACAAAATCAGTTTTCTTTGAATTTCCTTAAAATGTTTGGTTTCTTCAGAATTCAAACTTTTATTAGTTGATTTACACGAATCCAAATCAGCAGCTGGCCAGCTGCCATATTAATGAATTCAAAAGGAAATTTTAAAAAATATTCAGCTGACCCTCATCTGTATTTATTTTTTTAGTAAAGTGTTTAATTTCCCGGTAAAAAAACATGTTAGGCTTCGCTGTATTTTCTATTGCCAGCGCAGGTAAACCAAGCAGCTACTGGCTGCCAACCCCCGCTGCCTGGTGTTACCCTCTCTGGCAATGAAAAATAGAGGGGAGCCCTATTTTGTTTTTATTTAAATAATTAAAAAAAAAAGTTGTTGTGGCTTCACTGTATTGTCTATTGCCAGCCTAGGTAACCCAGTAACTGGGGCAGTAATTCTCAGTGTGGTAAGGCCCAAGCGTTCTGGGCCTCTCACGCTGAATATGCAGCCAGCAGCTGCCACAGAATTGGCACCTCCATGAGAGACGCCAAAACTGGCAGTTACCCTACTCTTCCAGCTGCCGTGTAGCGGTGTCAGACTAGGTAATAAAGGGGTTGATGTCAGCCTTTTTTGGCAGCTGACATCAAGCCCTATTGCTACTGTCAGCCGTCAGTATAATAGCCGGCCATTAGCAATACTTTCAGTAAAGAGAAAAAAATACACAACACAGAAAGAAATCTTTTATTACATACAAAATAGACAGAGACACCTCGTTATCCATTCTATTAGCTCCCACCATGTTCCCCTCCCAAGTAATCCTGTAATTACTGTAATGTTGCAATGGGGTAGTGTAATGGGCTGCCATCTTTTTATACCCGAGTGGCCAAAGATGGTGGCCGTGTAAGTGCGTGTATGTATATGTGTATGTATGTGTGCATATGTACATGTGTGTGTATGTATATGTGTGTAGATGTGTGTATGTATGTATATGCATGTGTATATATGTACATGTGTGTATGTATGTGTGTAGATGTGTGTATGTATGTGTATGTATGTATATGTACATGTGTGTGTATGTATATGTGTGTAGCTGTGTGTATGTATGTGTATGCATGTGTGTGTATATGTTTGTCTATGTGTGTATATGTATGTCTGTGTTTATACAGTATGTGTATCGGTCGCGAGGCCAAGATACTTGAACAAACTTTGTCCTTGTAAATACCCCCTTTTACTTGTGTGAACCAGGGACACGGTCCGGACCAGGACCTCCGTGACATTCCCAGCAGTACCCCCGTCCGGCACCGAATACCCCGTCCCAGTGGGCTCTGCATATGTGTATGTGTCCCTGCCACATCTGCCCGCCGCTGAGTGTGTGGGGACCCACTGCTCACGTGACCTGGCACATCATGCAAGTCCTTTCAGCACCACGACATAGATTCTTGCACTGAAAGGACCTGCGTGATGGGTCAGGTTATGTGAGCCACGGGTCCCAACACACAGCGGCGAGCAGCTGTGACTGGTGGATGTGTTTTATATTATATTCTTGTACATAGTAGCAGTATTATAGTAGTAGGAGGTGGAGGCGGCACCACATTGGTCCACCTGCAACAGAAAAAAAACGGCCACCATACTGGCACACCCAAGTGATGTGTCAATATATCGGCCGTGTACAGATGCTCTCTCCTGGGTCCAGGTCCTCCTCTGTCACCGCCTCCACCTTGTTTGTCACCCCCTACTGTTGCACTACTTCAGCTTTCGCTACTGTGGCGCCCTGTGCCAGGTAAACCACAAAACCAACTAGTACACTAAGGGATTTCCACATCTGGTACTCACATACACACATCTTCCATTCCAGGCCTGTATGGCGAGTGACTCGCCCCAGGGCAGGGTACTCGGATCTTGGGCAATCTGGGGTGTCACGGGTGGCTGCCCGAGGCCGTGGCCCTGGCGGTCAATGAAAAAGAGGTTATTTACAGGGATTATAGATTTTGTCTTCGTGACGCCACCTGCAGTGTCTGGTGATGCTCACCAGCGCTGCCACAGCCCTCCGGTGGTCGATGGTATTGCGGCTTAGATGGATTAGTCCCCCGCAGGCGGGACTGTACCGCCGCGGCAGCGATGCTGTAAAGCAAACAGTTTATAGCAGAAAGGATGCAGCAGAGTCGGGACTTCACTTCACCGGGTAACTTTACTAGAAAACCTTCATCAGCATTACAGTTCAGCAGTTAGTCAGATGGTATATTGGCAAATGCTCCAGGAGCTGCAATTGGGATTTCTGACTGTCAATGGAACCCTCCTTATGTTCCTTTTCTGGTTCCTTTCTCCCTTTTCCCTCCCAGTGGCAATGAAATCTGTCTCCTAAAGACGATCAGACCTCCAGCTCCTTCTCTCTCCTTTCACCCTCCTTTGCGGTCTCCGGGACAACCTTCTGTTAAGCTTTAAGCAGCATCCTGCTATTTCTAGCTTCTCTGGCTCCCTTTTAGCTGTGACTCGCTCAGAAGACTGGGGCTGTATTTGTAATATCCCCGTGCATCGGATTCTCTGTGAGCCTTATAGGATCTCACATTAACGGGCTCCGGTACCCGTGTTCCTTCCTGAACTAGCTCTTTTCCTGAGCTTCTGTTCCTTCCCTCTGATTCTGGGTTGTTTTCCTTGTTCAGGGCCCCTCAGCCGAGGATACCCTTCTGCCTCCTCTCAGGCTGGCTGCCTGACTCCAACCACTACTCCATCTTCCCTCCGACTCTACTCCACACAGACTGACTGTTTGGTTCCCTCTAGAGGTCGCTAAGACCCTCCCGGGGTTCCTCCCACCCACTATTCTAGTGTGTGAGTGCTGCTCTAGGGTTCCATCTAGTGACCATAGTCCCAATTGCAGTGGAGTACTGCACTGCTTTTCTGGGTGCAGTACACCTTTTGTGGCACCTACGTAGTGGGACGCCAAAGGAGCACCACTGGTTGCTGTTAAGCCAGATCCCCTCTAATAGAGGTGCTGGGGGCGGAGTTAGTGAGAGTGTGCAGTCGCTAGGAGAACTGTGAATTTCAGCTCAGAGCCTAGTGAGCACAACTGGTTAACGGAGCAGTGCTAGGCCCAAAATCAGTGCACCGTCAGAGCCAATGTGAGGTCCAGAGAGTGAGGATCGAAGGCAGAGGCGAGGAACAGTACAGTGGGGGCAGAGGAGCCATACTGACTCACCCCAAGAGAACACCGGTCACTGGAGTCCAAGTCTGCAAGGGAGAGATTAGCCCAGCAGAGAATCCCAGTACACCACGGAGGCTTAGCTTCCCGGACACCCGCAGCATTCACCATTTGAGAGCCAGGAACTGCAGAGAGGTAGCGGTAGCCAAATGAGAGCCATCAGTGCAGCAACACAGGTGTGAGAGAGAAGAGAGGTCAGGCCTGGTTTCACACATGTCAGACTTCAGGACAAGGGAGCAGGACAAGGAGGCCTATAGCCCACCTGGTGTGGAAATCTCAAAGTGCACCCTTCAACCCTGGAAGTGTACCTGCAAACCACCAGTAAAAAGGTACAGAGAAAGACTTTCTTGTGTGTGTGTCCATCCTTCCAGCCTGTCCCACACTGCAACGACTGCGCTGCCCTATTCCACCATCATACCCTTACAGCCCCCGGGGATCCCGCTCCACCTGTAGGGAGCTACAACACCTTGTTGCCGCCCATCACCCCGGAGGCCACAGCAGCGCCGGTGCCATCACTGGATCTACAGGTGGTGTCACGACATACTTCTATAAACTCTATCCCTGTAAATATCCCCTTTTTGTTGTCACCCAAGGGCACAGACTCGGCCACCGACCACCCGTGACATCCCTGCACCCAACCGCCCGAAATCTGAGTACCCCAGACCCTTGTGGGCCAGACACTACATCCGCCAGCCGCTGTGTTTGTGTGGAGCCACAGAATCATGTGAGCAGCAGGTCACGTGAGCTGACGCATCACACAGGTCCTTTCAGCAGCAGTCTCACGTGACACGGCGACTTACATGACCTGCATGTTATGCAGGTCCTTTTAGCGCATGGACATTAATTCTTGTACTGACAGGATCTGCTTGACGTAGCTTCTCACGTGATTGTGCAGCTCCCCACACACACAGCGGCTGGTAGATGTAGCGACCGCTGAAGTGGCGCAACAGTGGGGGTAACGGAGGAGGTGAAGGCGGTGGCTGCGGCGGAGGACCTGGACCAAGGGGTGAGCATTTGTATGCGGCTGGTGTATTGACACATCACTCAGGTGTGCCAATATGGCAGCCTTTTTTTTCTGTTGCAGGTGGCCCAATCCAGCACCGCACGATCACGTGGACCAATCAGATGGCAAAAAAAAGGTGACATCTCAACTTCCGGTCCCAAGGCAATTATGTATGTAGATTAAATGTTAGGGTTAGAACGGAGGTGACATTATTACTTTTAAAAGGGGCATCATTGGGCCATCTTCTAATCTTCTGCATTTACAGATGCCAAACATCATTGATGTCTTCTCTGCTCCTTCTTTTTGCTCTGTGTGCATGAGTAAGGAAGAGTCACTCAGATTAGATGAGTATAAACTGTATTATTTGTTAAGGCTAGCACATAGATGACATTATCACTTTTAAAAGGGGCATCATTGGGCCATTTTCACACTTTACATTTTTGCTGCGTTTTTTCATGATTTTTATTAAAATTAAAAGCTGTTTTTACAGAACAAGCAAAGACTTTGAGATTTCAGCAATCTCCTGCACATGATCACTTTTTTTTTTTTTTTAATGGAAAAACTGCTGTGTTTTTGAAAGATGCAGCGTCAATTCTTTCAGGATTTTTGCAATTTTTTTCAGCATTGAAAGCAATGAGAAAGTGCAAAAAGACATCCACAGCATTTTTGCAGCATTTGGGGTGAATGAACCATATGTACAGTAGAGAAATGACACATGCAGCCAGGAAATACAACAACAAATGCAGCAAAAACAAGACTATGGGTAGGGTCACATTGCAAACATGAATTGCATTCACCGCCTCCGGATCCGGATGCGGTGAACGCAATGCCGGTCGCACACAGTTTTTTTCAAAACTGTGTGCTGAATACCGCACTGCGGTCACCGGATGGCTCAGGATGTGTAATCCCTGAGCCATCCGGTAACTGCATAGCTTGCGGTTCCCGATCTGGCAAGTTAATAAAGAGTTAAAATAGCTGACCTAAATGACTTTTTGAGGTCTGTAGGGGGGCTTAGACCCCCCTACAGACCGGCCGGCGACTTCTATAGTGTTCTTCTACAATTTCTCAATGGTCACAGGCTCTTCGGAGCCCGTGCATGTAAACCAAAGGGGCCCCCCCGTATCACTATACTGGGGTGCATAGACCCCTGTATTACAAATAAGCTGTATTGATGTCTAGTAACGGTTAAATGTGTACATTTGCATTGTAAGTATATACTTACAACATTCTTTCGTAGGCAGAGTGAAGGAAATCCATGGGCGGGGCTGTGTGCAGCAGCCTCCGCCCGCTCCTTCTTGATGCCCGCCCCTCTGGCCGTAATCCAGTGTTTTGGGGCGGGCACGTCGTTAACGGGGCGTGGCTAACCGCGGCACATAGTTAGCCACGCCCCTTTAACGACGTCCCCGCCCTCACAAGACTGGATTACGGCCAGAGGGGGCGGGCATCAAGAAGGAGCGGGCGGAGGCTGCTGCACACAGCCCCGCCCATGGATTTCCTTCACTCTGCCTACGAAAGAATGTTGTAAGTATATACTTACAATGCAAATGTACACATTTAACCGTTACTAGACATCAATACAGCTTATTTGTAATACAGGGGTCTATGCACCCCAGTATAGTGATACGGGGGGGCCCCTTTGGTTTACATGCACGGGCTCCGAAGAGCCTGTGACCATTGAGAAATTGTAGAAGAACACTATAGAAGTCGCCGGCCGGTCTGTAGGGGGGTCTAAGCCCCCCTACAGACCTCAAAAAGTCATTTAGGTCAGCTATTTTAACTCTTTATTAACTTGCCAGATCGGGAACCGCAAGCTATGCAGTTACCGGATGGCTCAGGATTACACATCCTGAGCCATCCGGTGACCGCAGTGCGGTCCCGGTAAACGCTGCGAAAACTGCTGCCTGCATGATTTTAAACGCAGGCAGCAGTGCCGGATCCGGCCACCGGATGGCTTGTGAAGCCATCCGGTGTTTTGCATAGGCTTCTATCAGGAGCCTTTCCTGGTCCGGTTTTGAGCTTTTTTAAAGCTCAAAACCGGATCAGGATTTTAAACAAAAAACGCCGATGTGACCCTGGCCTATGTGTGCACACTGAGTATTTTTGGCAGACATTTCTGCACCAAATATGCATCTCCTGGCAAGAAAAAAAATGCCCATTTTTATGCACGTTTTTGATGAGTTTTCCATGCGTTCTGGGGTGGAAAAACGATGCAAGAATTGACATGCTGGCAATTTATTTCTGCACCAAATCTGCAAGGGATAAAAGCAACAACTGAATTATCATTAACTTTGCTGGAATAAGGATTTGTTTGCAGTTTTGTGACAAAACTGTATTAAAAAATGTATCAAAACTACACACTGTGTGCCCAGGGCCCACTTTTTGGAAGCAGCTTTTATAGTGCCAAGAGAGCCGGTTTTGTCTGCAGCAAAAACGCAATTGTGGCGCCCCACTAAGAGTGCGTCACAAAAGGGTACTGCACCCCTGACTGATGGTGCCGTTTTCTTTGTTTTGGTAATGGGTAGAATAAGCCTGAAGCTCCTGCACCATATGCAAACATCTAGTGTTAGAGGACCAATTAGACGCCCGTCACTAGAGTAACTGGTCCTGGTGGGAGGAGAGGCTAGGTTATAAAGCAGTGGGGAAAGCAGTTAGGAGTTAGAAGAAGAGGAGGAGATCAGATCAAGGTAGTTCAGAAGAGACAGACAGAAGGGAGCTGCAAAAGACCAGTGCAGCAGATGAAGCAGAGCTGGAGAGCTACAGAACAGCAGAGAGAAGCTAACGGGGAGGGCACCTCAACCTGGTGACCCAGAAGAGAAAGGGGCCAAGAACAGAATGGGTAACCGAATATCCTAGCCCAGTCAAAACCCGGAGTACCGACTCCGAAGTGGTCCAGCCGGCTACATCCCTGAACCACAAACCCGGAGTGGTCGATGTATTTATAGGAGCACGACCCACCAGCCCCACAACCAGCACAGTCCTCACCAGAAGCACCAAACAGAGTTGGAGTCTCCATGGAGAGAAAAGGGGATCTCATTTATCTCGACAGGCCTGGTCAAACAAGTGGGATCCGTGCAGGGCAGCAGAGCAAGGGATAGTGAGCGTGATAGAGAAGGAACACCAGTGGAGCGTCAGAGGGACACTGCTCATTACCAGAACCACCAGGTCCACTACTCTGCAAAGAGAACTGCATTACCCTGTATGCCTGCAGAATACCGGAGTAAATACTCGTTTAGAGTGAGCAACGTGTCGGTGTTTTCTTCCTTGAACTGTGATTTACCTGCCTTGCTCCACAGTGACTGTGCTGCCGTACCCCACCATCCATTACTACTTCCAACACCCCGGGGACCCTGCTCCTCCTGTAGGGAGCTACTCCATTTTGCTGCCGCCCATTACCCCAGAGGTTCCCGCAGCGCCGGTGCCATCACCGGGATCTACAGGTGGCGTCACAAACAAACTTTATTTCTTTATTATTTTTCTTTTCCCCTTTTTGCATTGACCACTAGGGCCACAGCCTCAGGCACCGTCACCTGTGACTTCCAGACTGCGCCTGAGTTCTGAGTCCCCTGGCCTGGGTGAGTCACAATGTGTGAACATAGTAAATGCAAAATAAGGTTCCTAGGTCTGTTTTCCAGGTCCTTTGTTGCAGAGCACTTGGATCACAGTCCATTACCAGGAGCCGGGCCCCTTCTCCAAGCTTTATCCTGGGCAGCCCTTGTACTGAGCTCTTTTACACGCACTGTTACATTAGGGAGTTGAGGGCAGACAGACTGCAGACAATGGCCGGAGCATAGTGATACCGCAGGAGCTCAGATCAGGTGTTCGCTGGGGCAGGTAGAGTCTCAATTTTTCAACACTCTTTTTTGCAACAAGCTTTTTACAAGTTTGATAGCCGGGGATACTTTTATGTCCCAGGAGAGGCCTGTTGTGTCTCCATTGTAAGTAAACTCTGTGGGAATCGAACTTGTGGCTTTTGTTAAATTGGTCACAATAGATGGAGACTAAATTAGGGTCTGAACCTGCCAAATAGCAGCTCATTCGGCTTATCAGGAGGCCTCTTCTGTGTCTCCGCGTCTCGCTTTCTCTGGTTGCTTTTATTTCTATGTTTCTGCACTTAAAAGTCTGAATTGTATAGAAAAGCCTCCATCAGGGCTTATCTACCTGCCAGCTGACACTCATGTCTAGGTGCCATTTACAGTGGTAATTGTGTAAATTGACCTACTTAAAGCTTTCTCTTTCTTTTGGCCATTATTAGTTTTTTCAGTTTAATTGCGCTGTATCCTGGGTAAGAGAGTTTTCTGCTTTCTTCCAAAACCAGCGCCCCACTGTCAGTAGGTTGCACTTGGTATTGTAGCTCAGCCTCATTCACTATAATTCGGCTGAGCCTCAATACTAGACACATTTATAAAGAAAATCTCAATTATTTAGATTGCCACCAGCAACCAAATATCATCTCAATAACCGCCTATTACCTACTATAAATGTCCTATCCAGTCTGTTTGTCTGTAGGTTTGTTCCAAAAACAGTACCACCTATAGGACATCATGTAAATTACAGTTACACTGGGATGTGAAGAAGCCCATAGTTTTGGTTGCTAATTCAAATCTGGTTGATCAGTCAAAGAAAACAGCACCACCTAAAGGAAATCTGTGGCAGGAGGCTCACACACCATTGGGGACACTGGGAGAAATGAATTCATTCATTACCACCTGCGCCCGGGCCTAGGCCGGTGCCGCGGATCCTCAGCGTACAGGAGCAAAGAGATGTTGCACAGGGGTGGGTGACACAGCACACAGTGGGTTGGAGTGCACTGCGGGAGATCCATCACAAGGGAAGAGAGTGTGTGCAGGAAAGAGAGACAGCACAAGGAGAGAGAGAGAGCGCACAGGGGGGAGAGACAGCATGAGGGGAGAGAGCGCACAGGATGAAGAGAGAGCACAAGGGGGAGACCCTGCAAAAGGGGAAAGAGAGAGCACAGGGAGATGGTGAGCAGCAGCAGCACGTGCTAACCTATGGGCCACCCCGTGCAGCAGCGGGCTCACTTCGCCCCTTTCGGTGGCATTGCAATTAGTACTGGAAGTTTGTGGACTAATATATAATCCACACACATTCTAGAATTGCCCGATACAATAGAATTGTCCCCCATCCAGTGAGTCTCACACCAAAGAATAAAGTGACACTTAACAACAATATATGAATTAAAAATAATAATTTTATAACATCATTAAAAATGTACACACAACAGAAAAATAAAATCAGGTTATCTCCTACAAAGGACACAAAGGAGGACACAATGTTATCTGCTGACAAACTGGTGATGGAATGTAGTTTAGATAAATATATTAAAACTAAAGCTATCAAGCACAGTGATACTGTGGGTGTTACTACTGGCATTGGTACTTTTGGCAGTGTGGACAGGTGCCAAGTCCTGCTGGACAATAAAATCTCCATCTCCAAAAAGCTTGTCAGCAGTTCTTGAAGAGCTCTAAAATTTCCTGGTAGATGGCAGCGCTGACTTTGGTCTTGATAAAACCCAGTGGACCTACTACCAGCAGATGACATGGCTCCCCAAACCATCACTGATTGTGGAAGCTTCACATTAGACCTCAAGCAGCTTGGATTGTGGCTTCTCCACTCTTCCTCCAGACTCTGGGATTGTGTTCCTCTCCACTCTTCCTCCAGACTCTAAGACCTTGATTTCCTATGCCCTTTTGTGACTTGTGGAGTGTGTCAATGCCTGCCTTCTTGACATCTGTGAAGTCAGCAGTCTTCCCCATGATTGTGTAGACTACTGAACCAGACATAGGCTGGTTTCACACTTGCGTTTGTGTCTGCATGCTTATGGCACGCAGACGCAAACGCAGTGCAAAAGCAGCCATACTGATGTGAACGCAGCAGAGAATCTCCACATGCGTTCACATTAGTATGCAGCCCAGCCAGCCAATCAGCTGTCTCGGGGGCGGCCGGGAGGCGAAGATCAGCGGTGGAGATCTCCTCCTCCTGGCACAGCTGATCTCCCGCCGGTGTCAGCGCGGGAGATTTGAAGATACATCTGATCTGACAGCTGTTTAAATCTCCCGCGCCGACACCGAATAGGGTGATATCAGTGCAGGCGATAAGAAACAGCTGATCGCTGCTTCAAATCTCCTGCGCCAACATCACCTATTCAGTGTCGGCGCGGGAGATTTAAACAGCTGTCAGATAAGCTGCTTCTTTCAAATCTCCCGCGCTAAGGCTATGTGCACACTGGCCGGGTTAGTGCAGGTTTAGCCGCGGAAACCGCCGGTCGGTTTCCATGAGGTTTATGCAAATTTATGTTAATCCAAAAGCGGCTTTTGGGTTAACATATAAACCTATGGAAACCGACACCCGGTGTGCACACACCGGCGGTTTCCACATGCTCATCCGTTGCTAACCCGCTGGATTCCCAGCGGGTTAGCAAAGAATGAGCATGTTCTATAATCCGGCCGGTTCTGCAGCGGCTGCAAGCAGAATCATGTGCTGCTTCCAGCCGCTGCAGAATCGCCGGCGCTAACCCGCTGTGCACCCGCCGCACACCCGCCCGTCTCCCGCAGCACGGACCCGACAGGAAGCCGTTGGACGGCTCCGGAGCTTCTTGTCGGGTCCCGCCCAGCCGCCGCCGCCACTAACCCGGCCAGTGTGCACATAGCCTAACACCGGCGGGAGATCAGTGGAGGCTCTAGCTCTAGGAGAGATTACAAAGGGATCCACAGCGTTCTCCTGCGTTGTCATGCGGAGGACACTGACTTCAATGCATGGTTTGACTTCAATGCATGGTTTGACTTCAATGCATGGTTTGTGCAGATAAAACAGGTGCTTGCGAACGCACAAAAAATGCAACAATCTGCGTTCGGTGCTCTGTGTTTGTATACGCCAGTGTGAAACCACCCTAAGGGACCATTTTAAACATTTGGTAAGCCTTTGCAGGTGTTTTGTGTTGATTATCCATATTTTCTGAGATAATGACTTTTGGGTTTTCATTGATTGTAAGTCATAATCATCAACATTAACAGAAACAAGACTCAAAATAGATCCCTCTGTTTGTAATGACTCTATATAATATATGCATTTGACTTTATGTATTGAATTACTGAAATAAATGATCTTTTTGAGGATATTCTAATGTATTGAGATGCTCCTGTATATACTACAGCAATGGTTACCAAGAAGTAAAAAAAAAGATCTGGCACATATTGTGCTGTCTGAGCCATGATCTTGGTGGATTTACATTATGATTTACACCAGATTTTCGGAGCATGCTCTGTCAACACTTTTTTGAAAAAAGTGAAGGTGGCAGCATTTTTTTCTTGTAAATGTAGAGTATGTAAATAAAGATGACTTTCTGACAGTTTTCTGGCGCTCATGAAGGGATAATGTCCCCCTCGCCTCGTGCACGCTCCAGGTTGGATTACCCGCTGCCTCATGTAACATCAAAGCCGGTCTGCATATTTCACATCGCCCGCAGTCATACACGCTTTATTGTCTTCAGAGGAATCTTATCTATTTCAGACTCCAGGTTCGCTAACATAGCAAATAGCCTTAGTCTTAAATTCTACATTTTCTAAAAAACTAAACTGGACCAACTGGTTAGGCCGCCCCCAGGACCTGCCGACAGGTGGGGTGCACTTAGGACATGGTAATGACGGAATATGATGAGACCCTTTTATTTCCTGGCAAGAAACTTAAACTTCTTTCTATTCACAGGGAGGGCAGCAGCTTGGCCGACTGAGGTGATAAGACGGGTGATTATAATGAGTGGCAGTCGGGGGAATGGAAAGCCTCCACCCTACAGAGCTCGGCTTCATCCTGCTGTACGACTGCGGAATCTGCCTCATGGCGCCATTAATGCCTGGAATGGATGGAATTACTAGAAAGAGTATCACTGGCGAATGCCAAGAAGAGAAATCATGAAAGCGCGCTAGTACTCAGTAGCAGCCTGTCAGATAGATAGATAGATAGATAGATAGATAGATAATAGACAGATAGATAGATAGATAGATAGATAGATAGATAGATAGATAGATATAGATAGATAGATAGGGAGATAGATAGATAGATAGATAGATAGATAGATAGATAGATAGATAATAGACAGATAGATAGATAGATAGATAGATAGATAGATAGATAGATAGATATAGAATATGAAACTAGGAAAAAGCAGTGGCACTTATCATCCATATAAAAATCCTTTATTCAGTCACTTTAAAAGGTGCTGAAGGAGAAAGAGCGACGCTGGAGGCAAACAGACTATTGCTGTTTCGCTTGTCAAGCATGCTACTTCAGGTCCCGCCACAAAGTTATTAGAGGTATCTATCTATCTATCTATCTATCTATCTATCTATCTATCTATCTATCTATCTATCTATCTATCTATCTATTTCTCTATATATCATACAAAGAGGCAGCACTTTATAAATAAATAAAAAGTGTGGACTTTATTAGCCCAATTTGCAATATTTCGTTCCAATCACAGACCTTTCTCAATAACAGAACATTTTCTCTTTGCTGGAGAAAGGTTCTGTGATAGGACCGAAACGTTGCATATTGGGCTAATAAAGTCCACACATTGCTGCCCCTTTATATATATTTTTTATATTTCATGGATTCTGGGATTGGTAGTCCAGAAAGTTTGCACATTTCATATTTTTTGGCTTTATTTTGTATCTTTTTGCTGCTTCATTTTTATCTATCTATCTATCTATCTATCTATCTATCTATCTATCTATCTATCTATCTATCATCTATCTATCTATCTATCTATCTATCTATCTATCTATCTATCTATCCCAATCTATCTATCTATCTATCTATCTATCTATCTATCTAAATTGAAAAAATAGACATCAGCACAAACTTCTCTATAGGTGTCAGGTGCAAAAAATCCTGAATATTGCAATGTCCTTCTGCAAATACTTATACTTCCCAAAAATCAGGCAGCACTCCAATTTCCATCAACAGGACAACTTTAATGTAGCCCTTTGTGGCGCGACGTTTCAACCTTTATGAGGTCTTTATCAAGCACAGTGTTCAGTGCAAACAATCCAACTATATTAAGGGTGCACACATAATTGATTACTAATATAAAAGTGGTAAAAAGTCAAACAAATGTACATACATGTTTCCATATATTTCAGTGATAAAGTGCCATCTTACAGTGCAAGTATTTTGTTATAGTATACATACTCCTATGTCCACCACAGAGTACATATACACATAATTACCATAAATGTCATCATAGTGATCACCTATGTAAATATTAAAGCTTATACCTTTTAGAAGTGATTGGTCGATACATTGTTAGCTCCCAGACCGGCGCCATTACAGCCGCCCTCACGCTGTATAACAGCGTCTTCCGCATTGTATTGCGCATGCCCGTACTTTCGGGTCTTACTGCGCATGCGCAGTTATCACGTGACCGCTGACATTACAATCATGTGATCAGTAAGGTGCCTTTCAGCCATTTTAACTTCTGGCATAAACTTACAGAAACTTACTGACAGAAACTTACCCATGTTGCTAATACTATAATATTTACTCATTAACAAAGATCTTTTTACTGGGAAACTATACTGGACCTCCCATGTACACTGAGGAACGCACAAACCGTGCTGGACCTCCCATATATAATAGTGAGGAACGCAACCGGAACAGTGCCGATCATATCACCACTAGGGTGCCTGTTAGTGTTACCTGCAAGAGAACCAGTGATAAAACCACCAGTCTCCTCAGGCAGCCACTTACCCAGGGTGCCTCACCAACAAACACTCTCACAGTTTCACTAGGTCCATATACCCTCAATTTAGAGCAGTAAAGAATCACTGACACCATTTAAATGCAACAAAATGGGTAAAGTTTAATTTATATAATAAATTTAAAGCAATATTCATCAAGGTGTGTCCGGGGATAACCTTTCGACCAATCACTCCTCCTGTGAACAAATTACATAAAATTATTAAAAACAATTTGAAATAGAGGGAATGCTATAGTTCCCTATAAATATCAATTAAAGTATGTAGTAATCAATCATATATCCAATATATCTACACTGTTTAGCTATAGATTTAATAAGGATAAGATTTTCTCGGTTACATATTAAAATGTTATTATACTTTTGTTTTCTTTTTTTACTTTTGGCAAAAACAAATCTTCACGTTTTATTGTATTCAATTTTTTCTTTAGTTCCTCCAATAAACGTCTCGGGTAACCCCTGTTTTTAAATTTATTAGATATCTCTTTCAGGGTCACTTCCAGATGTTCTTCTTTACTCTCTATTCTTTTAGCCCGAAAAATTGACCATACGGTATGGCTTCTACAGTTGCCCGACGATGCTGAATGGAATATAACAACAGATTGTTTCTATCCGTTTCCTTCACATAAATACTGGTAGTCAGAGTGTGTTGACACATAAAGTGTGCTGACCTCTTTCTCAACCATAACATCTAAGAATTGTATTTTAGTTGTTAAATAAGTCAGGGTAAATTTAATGGTAGCATTTATCTCATTGAGAAAATCCCAAAATTCCTTCAACTTTTCCTCAATACATGTCCAATTGAGGAAGATGTCATCTATGTAATGTCACCACCCCTCACATTGAGGAAGTGGTGGGAAACAGAGACGTCATCTTCCTCAAGGACACCCATGGCAATATTCGCATATGCAGGGGCCATATTGGCCCCCATAGCTGTACCCTGGCATTGCTCATAAAAAGTATTGCCAAACAGGAAATAATTCTTCCTAAGTACTAGATTCAAAAGGTCAATAACAAGGATTTTGGCATCAATTGAAAGATCAAGTTCGTCAACTTTTTTCTTTACACAATTGACACCATATTCATGTTCTATAGACGTATATAGACTTATCACGTCAAAAGAGGCCAGAATACAATCACTATCAAGTTTAATCATGGCGATCTTAGTCAAAAAATCCGTTGTATCACGTACATAGGAATCAAATTTCACAGCTATAGGATTAAGGATCTTATCCAGGAAGATTCCTATGTGACTCAGCACAGATTCCGTGCCGGCCACAATAGGCCATCCTGGAGGATCCTCCAAACATTTATGGATCTTTGGCAATGTATAGATAGTAGGCGAAATAGGAAATTCTACAATCAAAAAATCAAAAATACTTTGATCGATCAACTTTTTAATCAATGCCTACTCTAAAATTGCCTTCAATTCCCGTTGAATATCAAACTTAGGATCTCCTGACAGTCTTTTATAAACCTTTTCATCTGAGACCTGTTCTGTCAACTCCTTAACATATGAGTCCCTGTCCATGATGACGACAGCACCGCCCTTATCCGCACTTTTTACTATGATGTCGCCATCATGGACAAGGCCCCTAAAGCTTCAGCCTCTTCACTTGTTATATTTGGTTTTTTAAACTCACTCTTCATTTTTCTCCTTCAATTTTTCAACATCTCTATTTACCCCTTCTATGAATGCTGTTATATGTCTGGAACAACTAGGCGGTATAAAACCACTCTTTTTATATAAATTTAATTCTGATCCTTTAAATTCACACTGCCAGTATTCACCATCTTATTATTGAGGAACCATTCCAGTAATTTAATACGTCTATAGAAACGGTTTAAGTCTATCATTAGATCGAACCAGTCAACATGGGTGGCAGGACTGAAATTTAACCCCTTACTCAAAATATTTTTCTGAGGGTCAGTGAGTACCTTTTTAGAGATGTGTATAATTAATTCCCCTCCTTGTTCCTGGTTTGCCTCGGATAACTCTGTGTTTTCTTGTTTCTTTTTTCTCTCTCTCCTTTCTGGCGTCGATGTTGTCGCCTACTAGGGATGAGCGAGTACCTTATTATTCGTGCTCGCTATACTCGCAACGAGTAATCAGCGGTACTCGCTACTCTTTGCTAGTATAGCGAGTATGAATACTTTTGCAGTGTATCTATAGATACACTGCGAAAGTAGCCTAAAACTTAATAAAAGTTGTTAAAAAATAATAAACTTACATACTCACCTTCCGACGCCTGCACCGGGACCGCTAGAGAAGCCATCCGATTGCTGGAGAAGGACCTGTCACTACCGGCCAATCAGATGGCCAGTAGCGATCTGGCCAATCAGATGGCGCCACGTCACAACTACGCCATCGCTAGGGGCCACCTGATTAGCCAGTTTGCAAGGTCCTGACAGTACATCTAGGACCTTGCAAATTGGCCAATCAGGTGGCCGCTAGCGATCACGTGGTTGTGACGTGGTGCCATCTGATTGGCCAGATCGCTACCGGCCATCTGATTGGCTGGTAGTGACAGGTCCTTTTCCAGCAATCGGATGGCTTCTCTGGCGGTCCCGGTGCAGGCGTCAGACAGGTGAGTATGTAAGTTTATTATCTTTTAACAACTTTTATTAACTTTTAGGCTACTTTCGCAGTGTATCTATAGACAGAGGATGTATTGAAGGCCTCATGAAAAAGGCATTTCCCTCCTGAGGAACCCACCGGAACATCATTGGTTGGGGGAAACGCGTCGAGTGAGCTATCCTCTGCAGGATGAGATGAGTATAACAACTACCTACATGGTCTAAAGGTTAACTATTTCCCTGCCTGACTATTGGTCCTTTCTGGTTTGATTCACATTGTTGGGGCTAAGGTGATTTACTGTGCCCAGTTGAGTCTGGGATAGATCTGGAATGAATACTAAATCTGCATAATAGTGGAGGAGTGTGTCGCTCAGACATCAGCAATAGTGACAAATTCTACCACTATCACAAACATAAGCTCCTATCCCTGTTAAGGGATATATATATAGAGGAGTACTGCCATATTTTTGTCATTACTGACCCCTAAGGTGGTTTATTATTTTTTTCTCACCACTGAGTCTAAGGGGATTGACCCGGACTTCCAGGGCTGATAACGGTAAGACAGGACACCCGGGTGTATTATAAGAAGGGGAGATTCTGCACAGACACTACCCCACTCCAACAAGATTTAGGACCAGAAGGGTGAGCCACCGAGGAACGGGGAAACCAATTAGGGGGTTTTCTTTTCTTATGTGTTGAAAACTCTGTTGTCAGGCAGGGGAAGCCAGGGAAAGAACAGGGTAACCCTTCCCCTCTCCCCTCCTTTAGCAAAAGCATCATACTGTTTGGCAAAAAGGGAAAACCTCCCTATTTTAAATGACTGAATAAAAGTTAAATTTTAGTAAGTATAACCTTGATATAGCTACACATGCTAACAAGCGATATATGAGGAAAAAATTAAAAAACTTACGTTTTTTTAAAAAAACCTCAATATTCTTATTTTTTTATTTTCTGGGGTTCTTGGTACACACATTGGCCAATGTCCGTTTGCTCATCAACCACGACACGGTGACCCCAGGTCTGATGAGTCCTAAGCTGAAATCCCTGTCCCCCTTCTAAGTGGGTGGACAGGGAGGACAGGTATGTCAGCGTAGGACTCATCAGATCTAGGGTCACCGTGGAGTGTATAAGGCAGTGTTTCCCTCTCTGACATCCATGTCCTCTAGTTGGACACATGGATGGGGTTGTGTTGCTGACACAGTCGTTTTGTCCTTCACTTGCTGAGTCAGTGCAGTATAGTGTCCGTCTCATTTCCGGCCCCTCTGACTTCAGTCGTTATGTCTCATATATAATGCCACCCTACAATACATATTATTATATTTACTGACCACAAGCAATCTTCTCCAGTTTACTATATCATTTATATAGAGTTTCACACGATAATCAGCTAAAGCATGACTGGTAGAAAAAAATGTAAAAGTTTGGCTTTATATCAGAGGAAAAAATGTTGAAAGAAACAGATCTGCAGTCGCGTCACAAGGCAGATTGTAGCCGTCCAGGGCAGAGCGTCTGTTCCACATTAATATAGAGAGCAGATTATGAGCATAGTGAGGAACCTGGAAATGTTAGTTGACAGTATCACATTGGTTTCTTGGGTAGTAGGAAACTTATTGATCTTTCTTATCATCTATCTATATAGTACCAGTAACATATCTATTTAGGGGCATGGGTGGTGTTAACCCTGGGCCACTCACTTGATGGGACCCACCTTGGTCTTTGGATGAGCTTCGCTCTCCATGAAATCGTGTTCACTGACTGACAACAGACACAGTTAGAGCCTCTAGTAGAGCAACAAACCAAGGGTATTCGGAGTCATTATTACATCTTATGGTGACACTCGTGAAAGAGAATCAGATATGTTGTCACCCTGTCACCAAGGGGAACCTTACATTTTGCATCTGCTTTAAGAAACTGTATGTTCCATAATATGTATGTGCCCTCTACTGGTTAAGGGTGAAGGCCAGTCCCTGAACTCCATTAGCCAAACAAGGTTATTGCTAGTGGTTGAGGGTATTTCTTGTGTGTGATCCAAAGTCAATAAAAGGGTTTTTAGCAGGGAAGACGGGAGGAGAGTTCCCCAGCAGGAGAGAATATCAGGAACCAAAGCCCTTTTTAAATTATTCGGGCCCTGAAGGTTACTCTGGGAATCGACCCAATATTTGGATCATGGAACATAACCTGAACCATGCATGTTAGTGTTTGCCGTCTGCCCCTGGGGACACCCGGACAGTGGCTGCCCTCTCTGGTGTCAGTTTGGTGGGTTCTAAGCAGAGATTTAAAGATGAACTGATCTCCATTGTGAGCGTAGTGAAGGAATACTGTCTAGCAGTTCCTTATTGGTCCTATGGATGCATCCCCATATGTGGGATAGCGATAGTGTTGACCAAAAGACTCTTTGAATTTGCGGTTTGCATCAATGATGCTTGAGGGCATGAGTCAGGAAGTACCGGGACGAGGGGAGCAGCCTGCATCCAAATGTGTCATAGTCCACCCCTAACGCACATGTTCAACCGTCATAGTAAAAAAAAACCTTAAAAACTTTTATTGGCTCTGTGAATAGTTTGTCCCTCGATGAGGGTACCAAAGAACTAAACTGCTGTATCAGGGTGCTGTCTGGGGCAGGATCAGCCATGCCGGGGCTGCACTGTGGCCTCAGCCCTGCCTCACCATTGACTACCCAGTGCCTCTGGTGCCAGTGACTCAACACTCGCAAGTCATTATCTTTATATGGGGAAGTCAGGACAATATACCTTGAGGGCATTCCGAGCGCTACTACTTGTTAAAGGGGCACTTAAATGGCTTCATCACTTTTTAGAGGAGCTCTGCATTTTTACTTTAAAAGGGGATAAGTGAGCATTACATTCACACTAATGTTTCTGAAGTCTATTGTTAGGGTATTGCATATCAAAGACAGCAGCAGGAAAAGGTTTCACAATAATGGAAACAGCTATAAATGTGGGAAATATGCATGGGGGGCTGGGCCAGATGGAGAAGATGGGAAAAGTCATAGAACTTAAAGGGAATCTGTCAGCAAGTTTTTCTGTGTCATCTGAAGACAGCATGCTTTAAGGGTTAACCAAGGGAATTCAGCGTCTCTTGTCAAGAACTATGGTGTTTATTTGCAATGCTTGTTTTAGCAACAGGAACTTATCATTGCTGTGACTAACTGGCACATGCCATACTACCCAACATACTGTCCCCTCCTCTGATTGGCACCTCACTGCCAGCCTACAATGTCTATAGACAGCCTGGTATGGGCAGGGCTGCATTGCTAAAACTAAACATTCTGTGTCCGAACCGTGACAGTAACCTAAGTGATACATCGTTGGGTTCCGGATCCCTTTGTCTAATTCATGCTGCTCTAAGATGAGGTAGCAAAAATCTGCTAACAGATTCCCTTTAACTTGCAAAAATGAAAGAACATCATCTGTTAATCGCTTTCGTTAAACGTGTACTGCAATCACTTATACAGTCTTCTGAATGGGTATCTATCACTATGTGTTCAACTGTATGACGTAATATTGGTCTTGGACTTTGTGTAATTATTTTTTATTAATTAACAGCATTATTGTTGGTTAATGAAACTGGCCAGATCCAGTGAGCCAGCGTGACAGAGAAGTGCTTACAAGCTCAAAAGCAAAGAGCTTGTAAGTGCTGCACTCTCCAGCCAGGAGAAGCTGCAGACAGTTAGTATGGCATTACTTGTACTCATTAAAATGCAGGGGTCAGATCCACTTTGTGTAAGAGATTTGTCTGCGATGACTTTAGCATCATGGTGGTTTTGGCTCGTAGACGGGTTGAGTCACTCACATCCCAGAGACTCTGGTGAGAACAGGTCCTTTTAGCCTCATGTTCACTTCATACACTGGATTTTTGTATTTTCTCTAAGAGATTTACTATGTTAATTAGAGAAAAGGAAGATTGGTTGGTACACTAGCTTCTTTGTTGGTGAATGGTCATGTATCGCTCATGAACAACTCTACGGAATGCTCCCGACAATGGCTCTGGCTAACTCTGGCTCAGGTCCCAATTAAAGTGGTCTTTTTAGTAGACATCAGAGCAGTCCATTGATTTCCCATCCCTTCCAGAAAGGTATTGGGGCGAAATAAATGAATGCTGGGAACCTCGACCTAATCCGGGCCCAGCCACAGATACATAAACGCATGCTAATGAGGAGATCTGTGCAGGGCCATTGTGGAGCTTCCCCGTCTCCAAAGAAACTTGAAGAGCTTGTTTTAGACACTAATATGCCGTCCGATTGTACAGGAGAATTTGGGAAGTGCACTCAAAGTGTATTCATTAAATTTCATTGAGCAAAAAAGGCTCGATCTGTATCTGCCAACTGGGTAGATGCCAGTGTGAATCTTTTGTGCTCCGTGGGAAAAGGAAATCCCTGACACATGTTATTTTCTAATATTTCCCTTATTGGGATACCAATAGAGGCCATGAGCTCACCACCTACTTGGTAGTACAGTCATTCTGCTGTGTTTGTGCTTTTCGCCCTTGAGAAACAGATGGTTTTGATATGGGACATTCTTGTGACAAAATCACAGCGTTGTGCCGGCAATTGCCTATAAATACTGTTTCATGATCGCCTTGAGTCCTTTTTGTAGAAAAGCAGATACACCTTTCTCTATGGAATCAGATACCATTAAAACTTGTGGGAAAAAGTGCTAAAAAGTGCACAGTCCCATACAAGCACGGATGGGTTGCCTCCGACATCTGGTGAGAAATTCATATCAATAGCACCTTGAGAAATAGATTTAGAAGATTGGTGATGTGTTCAATGCTTATTGCTTATTTCACCCAATATTACCGTATATGTATAAAATTGAAGTTCAGAGAAAGAGAAGCCAGTATAAAAAAAAGAGTGCTCCATGCCACATAAAAGGTGCTCATTTATGGAGTCTATGTTGTGATGTCCCCAAAAAGAAAAAGGCCCTCGACAAATTTTTTCCAGCCCTCCGGACCAGAAGACCACAACAAGGATTAGCTATTGTTGGCTCAGTTTTTTGTGAGTCCATCTTGCACCCAACTCGCACCCCATTGTCCCGCAAGATCCTCAGTTCAGGTCTGTTGATGCTTCTTAAAAGGGACCTGAAATTGCAAGTCTTATTTAAAAGCAAAAGGACCTCTACAAAGAAACCCCAACCCTCCTAGGTAGAAGGCCCAACAAGCATCAGAGATTAATGGAGTCAGTGATGCTTCTGACTTCTGCTTGGGCTTCCACCTCGGAGTCCACCAGAAGCTACAAATGAATGTTGTCTTCACCCAAAAAGGAGATCTGTGGATGGAGGGAGGTAAGACCACACACACACACCCTTGTGGCCATCAGAGGGACATCCTATAAATAAGGCCAGTTGCAACTCCTGACAACTTTTATTGAATAGTTTAGCAATTTTACAAAGTTGGCATGTCTTTTGGCAAAGTTGGCACAATATATGGATGTGGCTTTGCTCCCTTTTAAAGTTCATACTCTTCTATTTTTTGCCATTGTGATGTAGCGGGGGGAAGAAACCTTCCAGAATAGCCTTATTCTGTAGGGTTGCTACTGCGCTCTTAGAGATTAGTTGGCTCTTCCAGGATGCTGAGACTTCTTCTCATTTGTTGGATCCTTCCAGATGGCGACATATGATGTACATGAATGTCATATGTTGTGTCACTGCATCTTTCCAGGCAGATGATGGCTAATTCAATGAGCCATCTCTGTTCCACTTGCGGCTTTTAACCTGTTAGATGCTACTATCAATCTCTGACAGCAACATGCGCTGGCAGGGGGGCTCATCATTTCTCCTGCCCATTGATGTACCCGTGACATGATTGTGAGACTCCGATGTGTTGTCATTACAGCTCAGTGTCCGCTGAAGACCTCTGTGCTTGTCATTACGAATGTCATGTGAAAGCCAGCGTTTAGCTGGCAATCATAGAAGATCTGTTACGATTCCGTGGCACCCCTGTGGTCTGGGCGCCACAAAGGGGTACTGCACCCAACTCACATGTGTGGTCTTCCTGTTCTCAGGAAACGGGATGGTAAGTTCAGACACCCACAAAATCACCCAACACACCCTGTCCCAGGGACAGTGGACGGACTTGAGAGATTGAGGGCCCAGGTAGTCAGTGGGACGGAGTTGGGAAAGGTGGCGGGTGGGAAGTTAGTAAGGAAGCAGTCAGGAAGTAGGAGAAGAGATAGAAAGGGAGACAACAGGAAGTGGAGAGAGTCGTGAGAGGAGTCGAGAGGAAACAGTGGAAGGGGAAGGGTCTGGAGGACTTGAGCTGAGATAAGGCTCATCCTGGGTCTTGGAACAGGAGACTGCAGAGAGGCAGAAGGAGCCCCAGAGGCACGGGTAGTGAGCAATTCACCTGTGCGCTCAAATCTGAAGTGAAGCAGAAGGGCAGGTTGAGAACCAGGGAACCAGCCCTGAAGGTGGCGAGGAGACTCTATCTACTCTCCAACCATGGAACCGGAGGCCATGAGAGTGACCCACTCCAGGGCCATGGGGTACCCGATCCCGGGCGTTTGGTTTCACGGGGGATGTCATGAGCGGCCTGTGTCAGGGCCCATGGCCCTGTTGGTAGCTGAAAAAGGGGTTAAAATAAAAATAAAAAGAGTTTGTGATGCCACCTATGGTTTCCGGTAATGGTACCGACGCTGCTTGCAGACCTCCGGGTTGATGATGAGGCAGTTAGATGGTTACACTCCCAGTAGGTGGAGCGGAATCCCGGGGCAGTTGTAAAAGTTTATGTACAGTCTATACACAGGGAGGCAGCTTACCACACAGCACAGTCACTTGTCCTCTTCACTGCAGCAAGGGTGCGGCTCATCAGGCGCAGGCAAGTAAAGTACACAACACAGTCTTTATCTCTGAATGGGTTTACTGGCAGATTTGTAGTGCAGGCAAACAGGTAATACAGCCTCAAGTGTTGTCCTGGCCTGGGTGGTCACCAGGGAACCGGGATGACTCACTTAGAACCCTCGGTGGTGTGCCTGCCGTTCCTTTCATCTGTCCTAACTGCGCTCTCCCTCTCCTTAGCGTTCCAGCGCGCAGAGCCCTCAGCCGGTTCCCATGGATCCTCTCTGGAAGGCTCCTCTCCTGGATCTCCGGACCTCTTCTGGACCATTTGAGGTGTAAGCCGGGTGTCGGTCACGACCCCTGGGAAGCTCATATCCCTCCGGTTTGGCGGCTCAGAGATAAACGCCCGCACTGCTCTAGAAGCCGGTTCTTAATTCCTGGACTGGGTCCTTCCTGCCGGTGGACTGACCAGCCTGGATTCGGGTGCACTTCAACACCCTAGGATCCCCCTTCTGTCTGGGCCACCTCTCCTGAGGCACCCTCCTCTGCCTCTCCTCATAGACTTTCTGACTCACTGTCTTCCCGCTCTTCCACAACTCTGCCTTGAAACTCCTCCCACCAGGACTGGGTCTCCCTAGCAACAGGTTAACCCTATGGTCCCCTGTTCTAGAGTGTGTGGATGGGTGTTGTGAGAGTCTTTACTTAGCATCCCAGTTTTCTTAGTCACAGGGATACCGCACACTCTTGTCTGGGTGTAGTACCCCTCATTGGCGTCCTGACCAGTGGGGCGCCACAAGAGCTAAAGGAGCTGTGGTCATCTCTCGACACATCCGCCGAGAAGGTAGCTGTACTAGGATCAGGGGACACAGCCGGTCACCCGACAGGACCTGTGGCTGCTGGTTTGGGGCACTCTGTGAGCAGGAGTGTGGCGGACAGGCAGCGCTGAGAGAGAAAGCAACCCGAGAAGGAAGGAACACAAAGGGGGTGTCTTGGACGAGCCATCCCGGTTGCTGAGGACTATCCAGACTGAGATTGTGCAAGGACTGTGCCCTGTAACACCACCAAGTGAAAAGCTAAGTAAACTGGGTTTAGAACTCAGAACTGTGTGTGAGACTGTTCATTTCCCGCCTGTGGAGCGGTAGACTGATAAGATGCACAGGTCGCAGGAGTCCTGCCAAAGAATTGCTCCAACTTCCCTTCCCTACCAGAAACAACCCTGCTGGACCTCCATCATGGAACAACTCACCGGTTGCCCTGGGGAACCGCTCCACCCGTGGGGAGCGAAACCATCACAGCTGTCATCCCATCATCCCCAGAGGTCCAGCAGTGAAGCGTCGGCCACTAATAGCTGAATACCTCAGGTGGCATCACGACAACTATCCCTTAATCCCTATAAACTCGAACCTTTAAATTGACCACTCCGGGGCCATGAACCGGATCACGCCACCGTGACATACCACGGCATACCCTACAGGACGCGTAAATTCCTCCGCTCTGTGTGTCTTGGATGTGGTGAGGTTCAGTTTTGCTGCACTATGGAATCAGGGCCATACTGAGCTGTCAGCCGGGTGAGTGACAGCTCAATCATCCAATATAGTGCAGCGATGTTCTGAACTATGGGTGTGTTGATTGAAAGCTTAGCCATCCAATATGAGACTAGGAAGTGTGGCACCCTGGCACCTGTTGGGCACCACAGAACCCTTGGGGTACAAATGGAGTAAGTAACAGCAAAGCAAAACCCACAAACACCACAACACCTTAGAACATCTGGTTTCGCCCCGAGCCTCTAGGGGGAGCTCCACTGGTGACTTTGAACCAGTTCCCCCTATAAATAGAGTCTTGGAGGGAGAAACTCCAGAGTGTGTGCAGTCGCTACAAGAGCTGCCAGCCTGTGTGAAACCTCCACCCTATGAGGAACACACTAGGCCCAACCAGCCTGCTAGCAAGTGAGGAGATCCCTGCAATTGGGATAAGAGGAAGAAGGAGAACACCTCTCAGGAACACAGAGTTATTCTGACTCTTTCCTTAATAACCGGTTACTGGAACCGAAGCTGTGTGAGCCACCAAGCCAACACAGAGAACCAACACCATCAACAGGAGGTTTAGCCACCTGTTCCACCTGATGCACCCATCCACGAGAGCCCAGGGAAGAGTACTGATCCTGCTCAGACCCTTTTACAGTGCCCTCAGTGCTGTTAACTTGGTGAAGCAAGTTCCATTGAACACACTGCCCGGTCCGGCTGGATTCCACATCCACCCGACCTTAGCACCAGAACTAGAGAAAGGAAGCCTAACACTGCTTGCTGTGAACCTCCAGAAGTGCCAACTTCCCTATCCCGGTCCGAGTGTACCTGATTACCACCCAGTAAAGGTACCTAAAAGAGACTTTGTGTGGTTGTACGTTACTCCTGGATTCAGCGCGCAGCACCCCGCAGCTGCCTCACAACATCTTGCGCAGCTCCCGGCTCCGGGGACTCCCGCTCATCCTGTGGGGAGCGTCCCATCTAGCTGCTTAACATCCCCCTGGAGAACCCGCAGCGCTGGTAAAGTTACCAGAACACCCGCAGGTGGCGTCACGAAGACAAATCACCCCTACTGTTCCGCCATTTCCCCTATTGATCTGGACCACCGGGCCTACACCACCGCAGGCGCGGTTCCGTGACTGGAGGAGAAGCAACGCCCGCTACGTGTACCCCCGGCTACGGTGAGTCAGAAGTGCAGGGCTTATTCAAGTGTACCCTGTTCTCTACAATTGTGTTGCCCAGCTACTTGGCTGAGCATTTATTACCAGATTATTGCCAGTCATAGCATTTAATCACAGGTGTATGTTGGCCTCATTTATCTATGCTCTGTATTTGGATCTATTGCTGCCATAACTAGGACCTCCACTGACCATGTGTTTGCTTTATCCATTTGCTCTGATCTGCTATCCTCCTGGTATTCTGACCCCGGACTGTGACCTGACTACGCCTTTGTCTTTACTCTTAGTTTATGACAGGCTTTGTTGGTATCTGACCTCAGAACGTTTGACTATCCTGCCTCACAGCCTGTCCATGAGTAGACTAGTGTCACAAGATCGTGAATTTCACTATACATATCAGTGCTACAAGTCCCCTAAGGGAATTATTAAATACAGTCAAAAGTGAAAAAAAGTTTTTAAAAATATTAAAAAAAAACAGAAATTTCAAATCACCCCACTTTTGCCATATTAGAAATTAAACAATAAAAAAATACACCTATTTGGAATAACCATCTTTGTAAAAGTCAAAATATTAAGTAATTTAATGCGATTGGTTAACGACATAATGAGAAAAAAATCAAAATGCCAGAATAACATTTAACGGGACTCCACAACGTTGCAAGGTCAATTTAACTTTATGGTGAACATGTTAAAAAAGAATAAAAAATAATTCTAAAATTGCACTTTTTTTTGCAATTTCCCATTTTCCAATACACTATACGGTAGAATTAATGAATGAATGGTGTCATTCAAAAGTACAACTTGTCCTGCAAAAAATAAGTCCTGATATTAACGGAAAAATAAAAAAAGTGATGGCTCTTGGAAGAAGGGGAGGAAAAAATTGCAAACAAAAAAAAAAATAGATAATCACCCGGTCGTGAGAGCGTTAACTCTGCCCTACAGAGAGATGATCTTCTGAAAATTAGGATACTGTGTCCCTCTTAGTAAAGACCCTCCATCACGTGCTCATTAGGAAACATACTCCAGACCCTCCGGCAGTATGTACAACCATATTATGAAATTCCTTTATATTTTAGGCATTTCCTTTTTTTATTAAAACCATACATTTCTCACAGCTGGGGGATGGATCATTAAACATCTCGCCTGCTTGGTTCTCACACTCGAATGCGGTCAGGTGTTAAGTGTTATCCAAATGCAAATTTATAAAGATTTCCCTTGGCGACAGTAGAAAATTAACAACAAAAAATAAATAAATACATTTCATGGTTCTTCAATCAACCATATTGTAGTTAATTTCTTTGTCAACCCTTTGTTGTTTTTTTCTCTATGAGAAACAGCGCCACCTTTGTTCATAGGACATGTCTGGTATTGCTGCATTAAGTTAACCCTTCCCAGTATTAGAATGTAAATAAACGTTCTGGACAAGCTGAGCTCTTTCCAAGGCCAGTTGATGATGGCTATGTTATGTTATAATGAAAGATGTTGTCTACTACTGAGACACTGATGAGCTGTCCTTAAGTCTTCACACCACGTTGTTTAGGATGCGGGGCTGTCCGGTGTGAACCGGACAGCCCTAGATCCAATTTTGGCCCCATTGCTTCCCTATGGGCTGGATGGCAGCTATTTGCTGTCTAGTTTTGTCCTCTCCGGGAGGATCCAGCACATTTAGTTTTTTTGCCCCGGACACAAAATCTCAGCTTGCAGCGTTTTCATGTCCGGGGCAAAAATCTGACAAAATCGGCGATCCGGCGCCCCATAACAATGGGAGTCTATGGGCGCCGGATCCAACACAATAATTGGACCGGCTGCCGGATGACAGGTACTGATGGAGCGGCAGCTGCTTCAAGCAGCTGCCGCTGAATTTCAGCACCTGGACAGCTCCTCAGCTGAAATTTCAGTACCCTGAGAGCTCCAGGGCTGAAATTTCAGCACTAGACAGTGGCAGCTGCCACTCACAAACAAATTCGGCAGAAAACAAGATCGGAGCGCATCCGGGCCTGTTCTTCTGTAGCTGTCAGGTTCTGTCCGGTGCTTCCTGCAAAACACCGAACAGAACCTGACAGCAGAAAAACATGGTGTGAAACCAGCCTAACAGAGGTCATCAATGTCTGATCAATCGGGGTCTGACACCTGGTACACCACCAATCAGGTGTTCTCGCAATAGGTGGCTGGAAATGCTCAGTACCGGAGCTGCCCCATCTTCTGATAGTGGCCACAGGTGGGTATTGCAGATCCGCATCCTATTATTTTCAATAGGGCAGTGCAATACTGGCATAAGACAAGGCAGCGTCGAAACTGAACAGTTCCGGCCACACGCTGATGCCGCTGGCATCAACAGCTATTGTTCATCTGGAGTACTAGATGTCGGACCTCAACCGATAAGGCATTGATGGCCACTCCTAAAGGTACCGGTACACGCTTCAATGGTGAACCGATATCACTAACGATCTCGGGGGCGCGCGGTCGTTAGGACATCGTTTAGACATTGTTGGTGAGAAGTTACACGTGTAGATATAGTGGATGACGCAGTAACGATGCAGCGAGCAGGTAACTTTGGCACAACCCAGCGAATGATACTTGTTCACTGATGTGAATGGGCGAAGTCGTGAACGACATCGTTATCGTGGTGTCACACTGATCAATGCAGCAGGTTGGCTGATCGAGGACTGTTTGATTTGAGAACATGTTCTCAAATCTGCGATCAACGATCCAACGATTTATCGCAACCATATCTCAGAGTCACACGCAACGAGGTAGTTACGATGTCGCTTGAACGACTCCAAACCCGTGACGTTTGAGCGATATCGTTAATGATCTCGTATTGTGTAACGGGACCTTTAGGACAGGCCATCAATGTCTAAGTAGTGGACAACCCCCTTAAATCAACCCCATTAAAAAAAGGAGAAAAAAAAACATGTTTGTTATCTTTGCATCCTTCAAAATCAAATATATGTAAAATATAGAATTAAAAATCCTGGACGGTAAATACGGTATAGCAAAGGAAAAAATTATTGCCAGAATTGTTGTTTTTTGTCAACTCCCCTCCATAAAAACGGTTTTAGAAAGCAATTAAAAAATCATATGTACCCCAACCTTGTAACAATAAAAACTTCAGCTCACCACACAGAATACAAGCCCTCACTGAGCTCCATTAATGGAGAAATAAAAATGTTACTGATCTCGTAAAATAGTGTCAGAAAGCAAGAAAAAAAGTTATTTTCACAGAATTCTGAATTTCTTCCATCACTTAAAGGGATTGTGCCACTAAAAATTGTACAAGTTAATTAATAGATCTTAGAATAATAATAAGTTCCACAATTGGATGTGTTAAGAAAATGTTAAGGCCACTTTACACACACCAACTTATCTGTCCAACTTCTGAACAACTTACTGGTTGCAGTGAAATCATGGACACATAGTTCCATTTGTACACAGCCACAAAATGGAGCAATGTGTCCATGATTTCACTGCAACCAGTAAGTTGTTCAGAAGTTGGACAGATAAGTTGGTGTGTGTAAAGTGGCCATCAGTGTCCCGAGATATTCTTATAAATGTGCCCCTGTGTAATAGATGTGTCCAACCATGATGGAACAGGTCAGATATACCACAGCCCCTGGGCAGGGAGGAAGAGAGCATACAGACATTACAGTCAGGGATCACAGAATATAAGATTATACAGACATTACAGCCAGGGATCACAGAATATAAGATTATACAGACATTACAGCCAAGATCACAGAATATGAGTATACAGACATTATAGCCGGGGATCACAGAATATAAGAGTATGCAGACATTACAGCTGGGAATCACAGAATATAAGAGTATACAGACATTACAGCAGGGGATCACAGAATATATGAGTATACAGACATTACAGCCAGGGATCCCAGAATATAAGAATATACAGACTTTACAGGTGGGGATCACAGAATATAAGAGTATACAGACATTACAGCTGGGGATCACAGAATATAAGAGTATACAGACATTACAGCCGGGGATCACAGAATAGAAAAGTATACAGACATTACACCCGGGGATCACAGAATATAAGAGTATACAGACATTACAGCCAGGGATCAGAGAACATAAGAGTATACAGACATTACAGCTGGGGAACACAGCTGATTCTTTCTGTAATGAAAAACGTTCCATTGTTTATTAAAAAAAACTTGTTTTACATCACAGAAAGAATCAGCTGTGATCGCCGGCTGTAACGTCTGTATACTCTTATATTCTGTGATCCCCAGCTGTAATGTCTGTATACTCTTATATTCTGTGATCCCCAGCTGTAGTGTCTTTATACTCTTATATTCTGTGATCCCTGGCTGTAATGTCTGTATACTCTTATATTCTTTGATCTCTGGCTGTAATGTCTGTATACTCCTATATTCTGTGATCCCAGGCTGTAATGTCTGTATACTCTTAAATTCTGTGATCTCTGGCTGTAATGTCTGTATACTCCTATATTCTGTGATCCCTGGCTCTAATATCGGTATACTCTTATATTCTGTGATTCCCAGCTGTAATGTCTGTATGCTGTTATATTCTGTGATTCCCCGCTGTAATGTCTGTACACTGTTATATTCTGTGATCCCCTGCTTTAATGTCTATATACTCTTATATTCTGTGATCCTCGACTGTAATGTCTGTATACTCTTACTTCCTCCCCTGCCCAGGAGCTGTGGTATATCCGACCAGTTCCTGCATGGTTGGACACATCTATTACACAAGTGCACATATATAAGAATATCTTGGAACAGGAACATTGTTTTAAACATTTCCAATTGTGGAACTTATTACCGTATTATTCCATTATCTGTTGATTAAAATAATTTTTGTGGGTGGGAAAATCCTCTTTAAAAAAAAAAATAAAGTTGATGCAAGTTTGGTATCGCCGTAATCATTACTGAACTAAAGAATCATATTTCTAGGTTATTTTTTTTTTACTGTACAACGAAACTCAAAATTTAAAAAACAATGGCGGAATTGCATATTTTTCATCATTTTCACCCCTTTTTTTTACCTTTTTTTCAGTAGATGATGTGACATAATGTAATGGCGTCTTCAAGCGTCGATGTTAACGGAAACATTAAGATGATGTGATTCAGGAAAGGTGAGGAAAAAAAGATACTTTATTGTTAAAGGGTTAATTTATTGATTTATTCGTTGTTTCCGCTGATCGTGTTGCGAGTTGTGATATCCTGATTTGATACATAATTAGGGGCTGATTGGGTATCACTGCACGGCTTCCACCTACGCTGCCGGTAATTGAGATCTTCCCTGCAGGCGGATAATGCTGGTGCCAGCTGCGGCTTTTAACTCCTTGTAGAGGCAAGCCATCTAATGAATACACCACATGACACTGGAAGCGGCGGACACCGATGTGTCTGAGACGTGAACCTTCACAGACTCTGTTTCTCAGACAAAGCTGGCAGCTCAGGGCCAGCTGCTCCTGGGAGACCGGGGACATCCCTTGGCTGTGTTAAAGCGGCATACATTGGTTGCCAGATGCTCCGATCAGCTGCAGAAATGAATTCCGGTCCCTTTGCAACACACACACCTGTCCTCCTGGAATCACAACTTGCACCCATGAATACAGCTACTCACTAATAGGGATACGATGTATATTTTCATGCTAGACTAATTATTACTGCAATTAGACATCATTTTTTATTGTACACTACTACACTCCATGGGCTAGCAATGAGCACCTTCTTTCCTTTGCTCTCTTTTTTTTATTCCTTTATCCCCCTTTTGCACAGTTCTTCCTTATCCCCAATATTCGGTAAATTCTACCCTACCTCCTTTTCCTCTCTACCTTCTGATTTTTTTCTACCTTCTTATCTTTCCTTTTACTCCTTAACTTTTGTTCCAACATCAAAGAGGACCCATCTTCGGGTCAAGAGTCCCAAGTTTTTGCTCCTATCTTATTCCTGCTACTCCCAGGTGTATGCCATAGTTATTATTTTTTTTAATCCATCATACAATTCCAGAGAGATGGGCCTTTTTATTTAATGCCCATTTTTATAGATTTGATAAGTGGGTGTGGCTCACAGGATCCTCATGGGAGTGTCTTTAAGCTGAAAATTAGCACTAATGTATAAGGCCCATATCTGTGGAACCATATGGCAGATTTTAAAGCAGAAAAAAACAGTGTTCAGGGCATCAGCAAAAATAAATGAAGATAACAGTTCTGACGTGAACACTGGTCCTCTTTAAACCAAAAAAAAGGCATACATCTTGGTACATCTTGTGATTCTCCTAAGGAAGGGGTTGCAGACCCTGAAACACATAGAAAGTAAAACACATAAAAAGGTTATAATACCTTGTCATTGAAATGATTGGATCTACATGAATGGTAGCATGGTAAAAAAAGCCCCATTTCTGTTTGGAGGATATTTGGATTTTTAATAAAAATTAGAGAGAAGACTGGTTAAAAATGAATTAAAGTATTTATACTCACTGACTCTAACCCACAGTCATGGTTTACAGGTAGTATAAACAGCAGGGAAGTCAGGTAATCCAGGGCCAGGTTCCAGGAGAGCTTGTAGTATTCAGGGGGTAGACAGAGACATAGTCATGCAATGGTTCTGGGTCAGGTTTACAGGAGAGCAAGAAGAAAATTCAGGGAGTCAACTGAGGCATATTTAGGCCATGGTCCAGAGGTCAAACTATCAAGAGATCACAACAAGTACAGGGAGCAGACAAAAGGGAAACCAAGGAACAGTCCGAGATCAGATAAAAAAAACAGAAGAAGACACAAGAATTCAGGTTAAACACCACTTCAAATGGAATGTATAACTGGCAATATCCTGGGAAAAGTTGCTAAGTAAAGTAGCACAGCAATCACAGGGAAGATCGAACACCTAAGCAACCCAGCACCTGCCAACTACTGACAGCTCAGCACACCAGATACAGAACACAGAAGTAACTTTCATTGTGTCGGAGATGCACTACGCGAAGGAATTGTGACACATTAGTTAGGTGATCAAATAACTGAAAAGGAAACATCATCAGAGGAACATCCGATAATGTTCAGTTCCAGTCAACTGACCACTGCAGCTAATTACAAGCCTCAGTGATCAGATAATCAAAGAGTAGGATGTCAAAATTTCCTGTAGGCCAATGTAGCTGCCTACACCAGAGCCAACCGGATTAGAGCAGGTGATTAAATATTCTTTCATTATTTTTTAGGTATTTTTTCCTTCTGTAATTTTGTTTTAAGTTGGACAAGTCCTTGAGGAAAGAATAGAAGTTAATGCCGGTTTACATGTAGCGACATCGTTAACGATGTCGCTGCAACTTGTGAAGTTGCAGCGACCTCGTAGCGATGTCGATATGCGAGACATACTGCAACGATCAGTGATCAGCTCGCTGATTGTTGGTACAATGGCTAGGGCCATTTATTGATCATAGGTCTCTCGCTGGGCGACCAGCATCGCCATGTGTGACAGCGGGAGACCAATGATCATCGACCTCCCAGCAGAGTGCTGCCCTTAGTTACCCACTGTTTACCCTGGTTACCAGCTCCCAGCATGTGCTGTGCGGAGCTGGGAGCTGGTAACCAGGGTAAACAGCCCTGCTTAGTTACCTATTGTTTACCTGGATACCAGCGAGAACGCTGGTCGCTGATCACTGGTGAATCTGCCTGTGCAAAAGCTCACCAGCAATCAGATAACGATGTCCCAGCGACCCTCATCGTTGGTGAGCTCATTGGGACATTGTTATGTGTAAACTGGCCCTTAGAGAGTAGAAGTAGGAACCCAACCAAGTCAGATAACCCCTTTAACTTTCCTTCTCCCTAATGTCTTTCTGTTTCTTGTCAAGTTTGTCGAATGACTTTTTTGGCAGCTCCATAAAGAATGAATGGAGCAGGGCTGTGCAAATGGACAACATCTTTTCACCAGATAACCCCTTTAAGTCATTTTAAGTCCTCATTTTCCTATGTTCTAATCCTTTATGAAAGTAGTAGAGTGGATCTCTTTCATATGATTACCAAAATCATCCAGTAAGGTGCAGCTACAAAGATTGTACATTGCTCTGAAGGACCCAGAAGATTCTCGTATTATACACACTGTAATTCTTCATTTCTCCTGTGGAGGTGCTGTAGGGAAATAGAGCATTTGCTGGAGGATTTCCCTGGAAATTCCAATTGATCATTAGAGGTTCAGCAGCAGGGCCCCCTACGTTTGGGGTGGAGGGACTTTATAATTTAGAGGAATTATCCACAGTGGACAATACTTTCAACTTTGTCTTATTCTTTTCCAAACCACTTTCTTTAAATCCAGCAATCCAACAAAATCCTAATAGATTTATTGATTTTTCACTTGACCTTTACTTAACCTTGGCCAATTCAGAGGGGTTTTCCTGTAGATCAAAAAAAAATTAAAGGGCCCAGACCATAGTGAGTCGTCCTCAGTGATTCCCAATGGCTCCAGTTCTGACGATGGTTTCCAATGCATCATAAAGAGAAGAGGGAGAAGACACACAGTACGAGTTGTGATGGAGGATCAGTGAGGGTGAATACTAATTAATTTTTTCTTTACTCAATTTTATAAAATTAAAAGGCTACTTTGCTTAGAACAAAATCAATTCCCACTCATGAAGGAAAGTTATAATGGTGGCCGCAGTGTAGTTTTTGTAGAAAAGCAAGCAAGGTCGAATTTATACCTGATAGGAGAGGACAGCTCAAGACGTTTTTACATTATAAATTCCAATCTTTTATTTGCACATTCCCGAGAACTCTTCCCCATCGTCAGCTGTCACTGGAGTCATGCGTTTTATTCCTGGTGCGAGAATTACATGTGATTGCTGGCTTTGTTTGAAGTCATTAGCACCTCATATTTACAAGTAGTAAGACCTGACATTTTCCCAGAATCTGTGCACTCGGTCACATGATCCCTACGCACCGGCTCAGGCAGTAGCATGAGAATCCGATTAACGTGCCGCGGAGCCTTGTACAACTCAATGGTCTGAAGCTGTAGGTGCAACCTCCCATCAACAGGCTGTTCCCACCATGCACCAGCCTCAATAAGAGCAAGGGAAATGGTCCATAGCTAAATTCGAGGTGATAGAAGCACTAATCTGGTGCTCAGTGTGCGCTGTGTGGTGGGCTTGTTAGCAGCGAGTGGGGCTTTAGCAGAACACATGGCTCCTATTCAACATAAAACAATGGAAGCCTTTATTAGTCATTTGTGCCCACCCGGCAATGTGCAGCCCCCGATAGCGCACAGCTGCAGTGCTATAGCAAAGAGGTGGAATGGGGTCAGCAGTGCAATACATCTAGATATAACTATATATATTACACCGATATACAGTTACATAATTAGGATCATTAGCCAATTTAATGAAGTCATTAAAGAAGAGTTGATCTTCATGGCCATTAGTTTCCACAAACATCACATTCTAATGGCAAAATATACTGGCAAGATCAGCCTACGCTAAATTGTATGGTACTAATAAAATCCCGTCCGTAATAGATAGTGGGTAATCTCATTAAAAATATTGTAAAAAGGATAAAAGATAATAAAAAATTATATTCACTATAGAGAGAATACTTAGGAAACAAGGTGCCAAAAGAGGAACCTCCATGGAAGGTTCCAGTTGGCTGGTGCCACTGAAATTGCCAATTTTTGATCCTCCTCTGTCATGCTCATGTAAGTTGGGAAAGCACAATATCTCTGATGCTGCACCTCCACCCAACTGATTCCTGTACAGACTAGTACTCCTACTGCAAAGTCCCTAAAGGCACCTGCACAGTTAGGAATATATACCTAACCGCAGGACTAGGAGATGTCTGCACAGGCCTAGCTTCCTGAACAACCGTCAAGCGTTTCTCCTAAGGAACCAAGGAAGTGGTTGCTAAGCACAACAGCCACAACATGGCAAGCATACAAAAATAGACTATATGCATGTGACTGTTAGGAAGCAGGGAGAATGTGCATCTGAACTGTCACTATACCCAGGGGTCCCTAGGTCAATCCCTGTCCCCAGAATTACCCATGAAGACTGGGATGTCTGGGTCTCATGTCTTGCTAAGCTCCTGGATGTGACCTAGATTTCTACCTTCCCCAAAGGGAGTGAAGGGGCAGGGGAGCAAGGAAACACAAAGGGAACATCAGCAGGACAACAGGTGTAAAAAGGACAGCAGGGACTTCGCCAGAAAGTAGCAACACTGCTGAAAAAGGAACAAGCTCAACCACCATGTGCAGAATACAAAATCTATATCCAGCATGGAATGAGGCCAGGGGCTGGTAGCTATAGTGTAATGGGGAGACAATGACAAGCTACAGCTGAAGTAAAAGCCAAGAGAATACTCAGCCAGCAGGGTAGAGGTCCTTAATCCCTTCATCTTAGGTTGGTTTCACATCATGTTTTTTGGCTGTCCGTGGGGATCCTTGTTTTTGCAGGATCCCCCGGACAGCCTCGGATCCACACGGATCCCTGCAATTGGATGGTAAATAGCCATCCATATCTGTGTCTATGCAGGATCCGTGTGGATCCTGTGGTCCCTGTCTTCTCCTGTCTCTCCCTCCTCTATCTCCTCTCCCCCTGCTTGTCTATCCTGTTCCCTATCCTGTCCCCTGTCCTGTGCCCTATCCTGTCCCATCCTCTTTCCTCCAGTATGTCAAACCAAAAAAAATTCCTCCCGGAGGATACATCCCCTTTCCGGCGGCTCCGGTGATGCAACAGTCTCCATCTGGGTGCAGGACCTCTTGTGACGTCACAGAGCTGATCAGCTGACACGTCAGCTGATTGGCTCGGTGACGTCTCAAGAGGTCCTTCACCTAGTACAGTTGGTCGCATCACCGGAGCCGCCGGAAAGGGGAAGTATCCTCAGGGGGGAATTTTTTTTTTTTAACATACCGGAGGAAAGAGGAGGGGACAGGATAGGGCACAGGACAGGCGACAGGAAAGGGGACAGGATAGACTAGCATGGAGAGAGGAGATAGAGGAGGGAGAGACAGGGAAGATGCAGGCAAGATGCAGGGAGAGAGGGTTATATACTGATCACTGCTTCTGGGCATGCTCAGTACATAACCACGGAGCCGACATCGTATCCGATTTAGACACGGATCCGATGTCCATAGGCTCCCATTGTATATTCCTACAGACCATCACGGATCTGTGGTGTCCGATTTTAGTCACACACACAAAAATCGCGGCAGCCTACGATTTTGGCTCCGTGACTAAATTGGACAGCAACGGATGATGCTCAAATTGGATGGCAATAGAGACACATCCGAGCATATCTGTTGCCCATAGGAATACTTGGGAGGTTAAATCACATGAAACAGATACACACTGATGCTCCAAAATCGTGATGTGAAACCAGCCTTAAAAGAAAATGTACATCAGCAAGACAAGACTAAGTGAGTGCTACAGAAGTTCTGCAGTGTATAAAATGCTGAGATCTCCTGACCCCAGGTCCAGACGTGGCATCAGAATAAGCCACACTCATGACACCTCTCCATAGACCCAAAATCAGACATAATGTTCACCTGAAACAGATATCAGTATTCTCTAACTATGGTATATAATGGCTCTGAACGTCATTTGACTGCAGCACACCTTGTGCGCGTGAAAGGTTGAAGAGATCAACTAGAAGCGAGTAGAAACCGATGATTGGTCCATGTTCTGACAATATAATGAAGACTAAACACAGCAGGGCCCGTGAGACTGAACATAGACAACCCCATGGGGGAAATGGGGCAAATGGGGCAAATCACTGAACAAAAAAAATCTATCAACTTTTTGAATACTCTTGCAAATATACCGTATTTGCCTTTTTTTGGTGAAATAACCAAAACCGTAGAGATTACTATGTAGTACATTGCGGACAGTGATGGTTAGCAGCATATAAAGAGAAGAGTGAGGAGTCCCAAAGATTAAAATGGCTCCTCTTCAAGTAGTAGTTAATACAACCACACACAAGTGCAAGTTTAGAGAAGAGCAACCAGAACTGTGATCCTTCTACAAATCATGTTCTATGAGGAACAGTTACGGGTTTTGGGAATGTTTTGGTTAAATCAATTTTTATTAATATATAACTGTTGATACACTCATCTCCAATAGAGTAATACAGTAAAAATACACTGTTATGTTCAAACATGACTTTGTATCGGTCTCGAAAAATCCTAATATTTACGCTAAACATTGCTGTAGGACTAATAACATTAGTGACCCTTTATATTTTAATATATGGTCCCAATGGGTAAGTAAGAATATAAACCTTAACATGGAAAGTTAACAGGGTTGGATTATTTGTGGATACTGTTTTGGCATCCCGGGAATCGGGTTTGGTCACACTCTCCACCTTTCAACCCATATCCCTTCGGATACTGGCAAAATATACTTAATATTCTTATTCCAACTTTAGTCTGAATTCAGAAAATACATCCCAATATAAGGGATTTTAGATTATAAAAAGAAAGAAAACGTAGAAAGAGTCAGGAAAGCACATATGTGGAATTGTAAGAAAAGAAAAGAAAGAGAGAAGAGAGAGAAAAGATAGAGAAGTCGGATTGGGATGGGCTGATATATGTACATCAGTTATCTTGCCTGTCAATGAAGCGCTTGCTCCAAATGTTTGGATTACTTAATGATTTGAGCTTAACAAGGGGTCTTGTTGATAATCTCGCCATTTCAATGGTGCTGCCTCCTATACCCACGGGTCTGCCTCCCATCGATTCATGTGAAAAGGGGGGGATTCCTCTAAGCCCCCCTCGGGGCATCCCGGGATCTCCGCCCCATCCTCCGTCTCGCTTATGTCAGCCAGGACCTCATGGTATCGGATTCCCTGAACATAATCCAGGGTGTCCAGAGGCGACAGTGTCTCTCCACACTCTTCAAGTCTGGAGAGCTGTGGCTAATGTTTTCCTCCATCCTACACACATGATTCAACTCGGCTATTAATTCCTTTTTAGTAGGTCTTTCTGTGTTTCTCCATTTTCTGGCAATCAGGGTTCTTGCTGCAGATAGAAAATACCTAGTCAGACTATTTTTGTAGTTCGATATTGATGTGTCTATGAGGTTTAATAGGGCCAAAGATGGAGAGAAGATCATGCGGGTTGATGTGGAATGTTCCAACAGGTCAGACACCTCCCTCCAGAAAGGCTGAATCTGTGGGCAGTCCCACCATATGTGGAGGTATGTGCCACAGGCTGTATTGCATCGCCAGCAGCGATCAGATAATGATGGAAATATTTGATGTAGATCTGCCGGACTTCTGTACCACCTTGCCATCACTCTAAAGTTCCTCTCCTGGAATGTGGCCGCCTTGGCAGATTTATATGTAAACAATAAAATTTTTTCCCAATCCACTGGAGAGAATTCCCTTTGGAGGTCCCTTTCCCACTTTATTTTATATTGAAGTGAGAATTTGTCAGGGGTTTCCAGTGAGCTGCGAAACAGATTGTATAAGATCGAGGTTATATGTGGGACAGGGCCTCCTTCCAGGCAAAGTTTCTCAAAGGCTGTGGGTTGTCTAGTGGCCGTCTCCCATTTTATGGAATTAATATAACTACAAAGCCTAGCGTGGAGAAGCCATGCACCCGGAGGAATCGGAGACTCTCGGTACAGTTCTGCTAGGCTTTTTATACCTGTTGTGTTGATAAAGGTCTGAATTGTGGGGTGCGTTCTCTTGTGTCTGCCTAGGAATGTTTTCCTATCTATTTCTAAACCTAGGGATGGGTTGTGAAATATTGGAGTTAGAGGTCCCGGGTTCGTAGTCAAATGTAATGACGGGTTATGTCTTTTAAGAAATTGCTGTAGATGGTGTGTTAGGAACGAGGGGGAACGAGGACCACCAGTGCCAAAAAGCCACACTGCCGACAGAGGACTAATGTCGCTAAGCTCTGTTTCCACAACTACCCATTGGCGTCTGTCCTTCTGGGAATACAAGTCTAGAATGCATTTGCCCAGGGAAGCCAGATGGTACGTCATAAAGTCGGGCAATCCTGCACCTCCCTCCCCCGATCTCCTACTTAGTAAATTATACGACAGTCTAGGTCTCCCGTGTGCCCATATATAACGCGTAATCGAGGTCTTAAGTCTGGAGAAAAAGGAGGCTGGAAGGAGGATCGGAATAGCCTGGAGAAAGTATAGAAGTCGGGGTAATAAGTCCATTCTAATTGAATTGATTCTGCCCCACCATGAAGTATTGAGTTTGTTCCATGTTTTGAGATCTGAAGTTATCTTGACGAGCAGGTGTTCAAAATTTTTCGTATACATTTTGGATGGGTCACTAGTTAATTTTATACCTAAGTATTTTAATTCTTCAAGTTTCCACATGAAGGGGAATTGGGATTTAAGCAGGGTGACCACTAGCTCTGGAAGGGAGATGTTCAGTATCTCTGATTTAGATTCGTTTATTTTAAAATTACTTAGGTTTCCATACCTGGTAAGCTCTTCCACTATGTTGGGGATTGATATAAGGGGGTTCGTTATGTATAAAAGTAAATCATCTGCAAATAGGGCTATTTTTTGCTCAACTTTACCTGTCGTCAGTCCCGAAATCGATTTATTAAGTCTAAGTGCACCCGCCAGGGACTCCATGCATAAGATATAGATTAGGGGGGAAAGTGGACATCCCTGACGAGTGCCATTATGTATGGGGAATGTATCAGAAAGGGACCCGTTCACCTGAACCCGAGCCGACGGAGCTGTGTACAGTGCTTTGATTCTCTGAACCATCACTCCGCCCAGCCCGACGCGCTCCAAGGTGGCGAATAGGAAGCCCCAGTGCACCCTGTCGAAGGCCTTTTCGGCGTCTATCGACAGGATGCACATGGGTACCCCCCCCCTCCCCGCTCCATCGACCACAGCTATCGATCTGATTATGTTGTCTCGGGCTTCTCGTCCCGGGACAAAGCCAACTTGATCGGGTTTAATTAGGAATGGCAGAAATCTCCTCAGTCTGTTAGCTATTATTTTCGAGAAAATTTTTATATCTATATTCATCAGGGAGATGGGTCTGTAGCTACTGCATATAGATAAGTCCTTGCCGGGCTTTGGTATAACAACGATATGTGCCATCAATGCCTGAGGAGGGAACTGGTCTCCTCTGGATATGCTATTAAATACTTCCAGGAGACGAGGGTTCAAGTGATCAGATAGGGATTTGTAAAATCCAGCTGAATAACCATCCGGCCCTGGGCTTTTACCAATTTTTAGATTCTTAATTACATCGGTCAATTCTTCCATTGTGAAGTCTGAAGCAAGCTCCTCCTTCTCTTCCTCGGATAAGGGTGGAGGGCCATATCTGTCTATGTAATCATTAATTTCTGATGTGGGAATGTGGGCTCTAGTGACATCTTCTGGTCTGCTTATATTATAGAGGGAGGCATAATAAGCACGGAAACAGTCCGCTGTTTCCTTAGTGGAATAGACTTTGTTTCCCTCTTTATTTTTTATGTGAGGGATGAAGGTTCTTTGATTTCTGGGATGTAGTGCTCTTGCTAGTAATTTTCCTGGTTTGTTTCCCAGGAGATAATATCTTGAGCTGATCCTGTCCCTCTGAAGTTTATCTTTCTGGTCGAGGAGGCTAATAGCTTGTGCCGTGTGGTAGATAATTGGGCATATATAACAGGTGTGGGGTTCTGTTTATGAGTGGCCTCCAGGGACGATATATTGTGGAGGAGTTCCAAAATTTCTTGCGATCTCATTTTTTTAATTCTAGTACCATGGGAGATCAACACGCCTCTCAAGACTGCCTTAAGGGCTTCCCATTGTATAGGGCTAGATGTGGGGTCAGAAGCATGATCGTTGTTGAAATTCGTAATAGTTGAGATAAGGTCGTTGAGGCAGAGGGGGTCCCTCAGTAAGTATTCGTTTAGTCTCCAGGTGAACGCTCGTCTATCCTGTGGACCAATTTGTATAGTAATGTATATTGGGGCGTGGTCTGACCACAGTATGTTCCCTATATATGATTTTATCCTGAAATCTAACAAGGAATGAGAGATAAGAAATCTGTCAATCCTGGAGTAGACTGAGTGTATTTGAGAATAAAATGTATAGTCTCGTTCCCCCGGGTGCAATACTCTCCATATGTCAACCATGTGTAATGATTCCCAGTGTTTGGAAAGACGATAGAGTGATGGCATAGGTAGGTACGACTTACCAGAGGAGGTATCCACCTTCGGATCCACAGGAAAGTTAAAGTCACCCCCTAAGATAATTGGCGTAGGACCTGCAAATTCCTCCAGCAACCCTTTTAGTTTCGAGCCGAATCTCATCATGTGCCTGTTGGGATAATAAACATTAGCCAATATGTACATCCGAGTATGCCATTGTATTTTAAGGAATATGTATCTACCAGAGGGATCAATTAATTGGTCCAAAACCTCGGGTGAGAAAGATTTATGAAAGGCCATTGAGACTCCTCTGGACTTAGATGTGGGATTAGTACTGTGGAACCAGGACGGAAAATCCCGGGAGCCACATACAGGCAGCGCATCAGATCTAAAGTGGGTCTCCTGCAGCATCAGCACGTGCGTCTTAGATTTCTTGGCTGCTACTAAGATTTGGCGCCTCTTTTCAGGTTTATTCAACCCCCTGACATTAAAGGAGCAGCACTTCAGCTCAGACATATTTGACATGAGGCAAAGGCATGGTGGTATATAGATATTTAAATATTCCTATCCGACTATGAGGATATAGAAGAGCTGAGGAAAGGAAGAAGAGAAACGTAAGGTAGATATAGGAGAAAGACATGAGGGCGAAAGCCCAAAAGAGTCCCATGTCAGGCCAGTTCCCGGCCCTACACGGGGAGAAGTGCAATATATGGACAGAACGTCAGTCCAGCACCAGGGGTTGCGGGGTCACCAGGTAGCTAACAAACACAACGCCACCTCCCCACCGCCCCGCCCCACAACCTATACAAATAATATGAATATTTATATCGCATGCTAATTAGGTAAACTGCCTTATGCTTATCAGCTATGTATATATATGGGCTAACATAGTATTATGAAGGTTCATGAAAAAGAAGTAGTCACTTTAACTTACAAGGTATTAAACCAAGTCGACTCAGTTAATAAAGAACTCTTAGGAAAAAAGTAAGGAAGTATGGGAGGTCGTCCAAGTCCCCCCCCCACAATAAATGGTGGAGGTGTGAGACCCAAGATGGCCACTACATGGGTTGAATATCTTCTGACAGTGTGTAGGTGAGGAGGTATACTAGGAGAAGGAAGAGGGTAAAGTGAGTTGGGGTGGAGAAACAGGGTGTATAGTTGTGAGTATTTAGGGGTAGAGAAAGGTAAAGGGATTAAGATCAGGAGTCTAGATATAGAGATGAAGGGCCACAGGGGAAGGAAAGAAAAGTGGTGAGGAGGTGGTAGTAGAAGAGGGAAAGTGTAATGGAATAAAAGGATGTCAGTGATATGAGTAGAAAGCCTTCAGGGCTAAGGGGAGAAAGGACATCGACGACCCCCATAAAACAGGGCTCACAGCTCAGCCGAACCTATTTATCATGCATCAATAACAGAAAAGTAACCAGTTCTTGAGAGCTGCTGCGCCTCTTTCCACTTCCATCATGAATCATAATGGAGTAGTACAGTCTGCTCAGGTTTGCGGTCTTCCACCGGATCCATCTCTGGGGGATCTGCTCCAACGTGGTGGGGGTGCTGGCAACATCGGATTCTTGGGCCAGTCCGGTAGGTTGATCAGAGGTAGATCCAGGGCTTTAATGAAGGCAGGAAGATCTCCCAGCCGTTTAAAAGAAGCTGAACGGCCATCTTTGGACGCAGTTAGCTGGAAGGGGAATCCCCACGGTATTTTATCTCTCTTTCTTTAAGCACATTAAGCAGTGGTCTCAATCCTCTTCTTTGTAGGAGAGTTCTCCGCGCCAGATCGGGGAGCAGCTGCACATTTGAGTTTTCAAAGGAGATGATGCCAGCTTGGCGTGCGGCTGCCATGATGTCTTCTTTAATTGAAAAAAGTGGACCCGGCATACCACGTCTCTTGGAAAGGCCTCAGGGGATGGTTTAGGGGCAAGGGCTCTATGGACCCTGTCCAGGTCGATATCCGGGCCGCTCTCATCTCCTAATATGTGTTTAAATAGTCTCTGGATTGTCTTCCCCAGATCCACAGGTGACACAGCTTCAGACAGACCCCTGACCCTTACATTATTCCTGCGATTCCTGTTTTCTAGATCTTCCTGGTTGTAAAGGAGATCTTCCAGGAGGGCAGAGTGGGCCTCTAAGGTTTCTCTCTGTGCTTTCAGCTCGTCCAGAACCGCATCTTGTGCCCTCTCCACTTCCTCCACCCTGCTTGTGAACTCCTGTTTCAGAGTTTGGATCTCTGTTTTGTAAGAGTTCTCTAATCTGCAGGCGAATTTTTCCAGATCTTGTTTAGTGGGTAGATTCTTAATATATGCACTTAACTCTGGATTTGATGAGCTGTCTAGGGGGAATTGCGTTCCCTCTGCGGTCTCCTCCTGTGATGAGTCGTCTCTGAGGCACTCAAATCTGTTCGCCCTCTGTCTGTTGCCGCGCTCAGCCCTGGAAGCCGCCTCGCGCTGTGCTGAAGTCGCCATCTTGGAAGGAGACGGAGCTGCAGGAGTCTCTGTGTTAGAGCGTAAATATCTATCAATGGCGCCTCTGTGAGGTGTCTCAGCCGGTCCGGTGGCTCCTGTGACCTTCTTGTTTTTGCCCATCCAGTTTTAGTAGCAGTCTGTGGGGTTAGGAAGCGGTGGTAGAAGCTGCGGCTGCGGGAGCTCTCGGTCTAAGCTTCCTTCTCCGCCATAGGTTGGCCACGCCCCACGGGTTTTGGGAATGTTTAGCTTCTAAAAAAAAAAAAGATAATAGCTGTCTACAAATATCCTACAAATATCTCAAGGGCTGTGACACTGTAGAGGGATCAGCTTTATTATCATTTGCACAAGGAAATACTTGAAGCAATGGGATGAATCTGGATGGGAGGAGACAATTAGATATCCTATATAATAATTGCCAGTTGCTGACATCCGGCCACTGTGCCGCTATTCCAGCATGCACCGCGGCCGGATGCCAGCACCGCAATTAACACCACTACAAGCACACACGGCGCGAGTGATGGCGCGCAGGCGCCATCGTGAGCGCCGCCTTACTGAGAATCCACCGCCGCGATCCTCTCCGCCGATCCTCGCGAAAAGCCACGGCCTCCCGATGCGCACGCATGCGCAGTAAGCCACGGATAGACACTCTGACAGGACCTTTGGTGATGTCACAGTCATGTGATCACACACATGACCGTACATCACTGGAACTCCGCCTCCTGTAGTCTTCACGTCTTCCTAGCTATGACACGGAGCTGTCACAGCTCGGAAGGAGGGAATGAGGGGCCGAGACACAGAAGGAGGGAGCAGACACAGGAAAGGGGGGCACTGTAACAGAGGGGAGAGCAGAGAGACGGAATGGGGGGCAGAGACACAAAAGCACAGGAGGAAGAAGGCACGTGAAGGCAGGGGCACAGGACAGGGGCACAAGACAGAGGACAGGGGCTCAAGACAGAGGAGAGGATAAGGACAGAGGACAGGAGCACATGACAGGAGCACAGGACAGGAGCACAGGAAAGAGGAGAGGGCCACAGGACAGGGGCACAAGACAGAGGCTCAGGACAGAGGAGAAGATAAGGGCACAGGACAGGGCACACGGACAGGAGCACAGGAAAGAGTAGAGGGCCACAGGACAGGGGCACAAGACAGAGGCTCAGGACAGAGGACAAGATAAGGGCACAGGACAGAGCACACAGACAGGGGCACAGGACAAAGGACAGGGTCACAGGACAGAGGACTGGGTCACAGGGCAGAGGACAAGGGCTCAGGACAGAGGACTGGGGTACAGGACAGAGGACAGGGGCAAAGGACAAGGGCACAGGACAGAGGACTGGGGCAAAAGATAGAGGACTGGGGCACAGCACAGAGGCACAGGACAGAGGACAGGGCAGAGGACAAGGGCACAGGACAGGACCAGAGGACAGGGGCCCAAGACAGAGGACTGAGGCACAGGACAGAGGACTGGGGCACAGCACAGAGACAGAGGCACAGGACAGAGAACAGGGGCACAGAGCAGAGGACAAGTGCACAGGACAGGCCCAGAGGACAGGGGCCCAAGACAGAGGACTGGGGCACAGGGCAGGTGATTGGGGCACAGGACAGGGGCACAGGACAGGGCAGAGGACAGGGACACAGGACATAGGACACAGCCAAAGGACATGGGCACAAGTAGTGATGGGCGAATCCTAAATTACTCGGAATCGCTTGACTCTAGCGAGTCCGAGCACAGGACTCGCTACTCGTTGCGAGTCTAGCGAGTCCAATGTTAATGAATGGGGAAGCGAGTAATAGCGAGTAGTGTGAGATTTACAAATCGCAGATGTGTCTCGGAAGCTTCAGCCTGAAGCAATCCTAGTTTTGTCATTTATTTGCATTGGACTCGTTTACTTTGTAAGTAATCGCTGGGAAACTCGCACAGATAAGAGTCCTGTCTGCTCAGTGTGCTGGCTGCCAGCTCCAGGGTCCTAGAGCCCGCCTGCTGCCTGATGTAGCAGAGCTGAGATTGTTCTCAGTCTGCTCATTCCCTGTGCATAGACATCTATATCTATGCACAGGGGATGTAGCAGAGAGGACATCGCGTTTTGGACTGCGTCGGACGGAAGAGGATTTTTTTAATTAAAGATGGAGTCCCTAATGGCTTTTTTTTTTATTTCTAATAAAAAATTTTCTTTTGTGTGTGTTTTTTTTAAAAACAATTTAATAGAAATTCATGGCGGTCATGTCTAATATTGGCGTGACCGCCATAAATTTCGGGCTTAGGGCCAGCTGATAATACAAAGCTGGCCCTAACCTCTTTATTACCCAGCGTGCCATCGCTACCAGGGCCGCTGGAAGAGCGGGGTTCAGCGCCAGAGGATGGCGCTTCAATGAACGCGCCATCTTCTGGGGCGGCTGCGGGCTGCAATTTGCAGCGGGGGGTGCCCAGAAAGCTTGGGCATCCCTGCGCTGCGGATTCCAGCCCCCAGCTGCTTAGCTGTACCTGGCTAGACATAGAAATTGCGCGGAGCCCCACGCATTTTTTTTAAATTATTTCATGAAATTCTGAGATTCTGACTCTGAGACTCTGACTCTGAGACTCTGACACTCTGACTCTGACACTCTGACTCTGAGACTCTGACTCTGAAATTCATGAAATAATAAAGAAAAAATGCGTGGGGCTCCGCGCAATTTCTATGTCTAGCCAGGTACAGCTAAGCAGCTGGGGGCTGGAATCCGCAGCGCAGGGATGCCCAAGCTTTCTGGGCACCCCCCGCTGCAAATTGCAGCCTGCAGCCGCCCCAGAAGATGGCGCGTTCATTGAAGCGCCATCCTCTGGCGCTGAACCCCGCTTTTCCAGCGGCCCTGGTGGCGGTAGCACGCTGGGTAATAAAGGGGTTAATACCAGCTTTGTTATACAAGCTGGTATTAAGCCCGAGATTCTTAATGTCAGGCCACGTTTGACCCAGCCACTAAGAATCTCCAATAAAGGGTTAAAAAAACACAACACAGAGAAAAATTTTTATTTGAAATAAAAAAAAAAGCCATTAGGGACTCCATCTTTAATTAAAAAAATCCTCTTCCGTCCGATGTAGTCCAAAACGCGATGTCCTCTCTGCTACATCCCCTGTGCATAGATAGATGTCTATGCACAGGGAATGAGCAGACTGAGAACAATCTCAGCACTGCTACATCATGTCTGTGAGCAGGCGGGCTCTAGGACCCTGGAGCTGGCAGCCTGCACACAGAGAAGACAGCTGGACTCGGCTCGCAATGTAACAGCAGTTACTTTGCGAGTTTCCCTGCTATCACTGGCACAGTAGCCGAGTCTAATGCAAACAATGGCAATCCTAGTTTTGTCAGCGTTTCTGACAAAACTAGGATTGATATTGATTTGCATTGGACTCGTGCGAGTAATCACTGGGAAACTCGCAGACTACTGAGTCCTGCGAGTCCCTTACTACTCGCCGAGTAACGAGTCCTAGCGAGTAGATTCGCCCTCCCTAGGCACAAGACATAGGACAGTGCCACAAAACAGGGCCACAGGACAGAGGCACAGGACAGGAGCACAGGACAGAGTCAGAAAACACAGTGCTAACCACTGAGCCTCCATATACACCATATAAATCCCGCAACAACAGCGTACTTTCTGGAGAGAGGACTGTACTATTCAGCGGCTATTTCTACGGCATCTGTTCATGTCACTGCACTCCCGATGCAATAGCATCGGGCCTATTTCTAGTTAGAAAATATTTTTCACAGTGAGGATGATCAACAAGTGGAACAGGCTACCACCAGAGGTGGTGAGTTCTCCTTCAATGGAAGTCATCACACAGAGGCTGGACACACATCTGTCTGGGACGATTTAGTGAATCCTGCTTTAAGGAGAGGGTTTGACCAGATTACCCAGGAGGTTCTTTCCAACTCCAGCATTCTATAATTCTACCCCTGACCACCTAGGACTTAAGGACTCAGTACTTGCTTGCCATGATGACTTGCTTATATCATTTTATGGTCACTCTCCTACGCCTTTGTTTTTGGGTCGTATTAGATGGGGATTTCAGCTTGCCGCTGCACCAGGGGCCTCATAGGAACTACATAATCCGCCTCTATGTTGAATCGACCAATTTTGGTATGGAAGAATAAAGTGTATTTTTTTTAAAGTTGCTAAAATTATATAACGTAACAAGCTAAATTAATGCATTTCCCGAGCTTCCTTGAAACAATTGTATCTAATCTCTTGATTCTCGTATTGTGTTATATTTGAGCATGAACTTCCTCCATGTGCTCAATAATGACAACACATGCACAAAATCAGATCACAGTTGTTTCGGCGAGACTAGAAGTGATGGCCTTTTGTACGGAGGGAGGGCTGTGGTCTGTCTCTGCGATGCTTTGTCTGAAGTCCTTCCTGTGGTTTTCTCTTCCTACACTCGATTTTATGTTTTTTCTCACATTATTTTCATAAAGGTCAGCCTCATAAGCCGCCTGATGATAATGTCACCATCGTGGGCTAAAAGTTGAACAATCATTTAAATAGGTTGCGTCTGTAGAACATTACTGTCATGGTGCAACACATCTAATAGACAAAAAGGTCCAAAACATAAAGATATTCTTACAATTATGTATTTATTCATATTTATGTATTAATTAATGTTATTTTTTAATAGTAAATGGGTAAGATTTAATCTAATTCATGTAAATTTTTAGGAAATATGCTGCATCTTTGCTTGACCTTCAATTTGTGCAAATTCCCAAATAATGCCCACAACTATGTTATATAACACAGAAGATGTCATAAGGCAGAGAAGGCTCACATGACCTTAAGTATGTCTAGGCGACGCTGGCATAACGCCAATAGCTGCACTCCATGTGGCCACTGTGGGGCCCGTGAGTCAAGGGGGCCAGTATCAACGCTGGCACAGGACATTCCCCTCCCGGAATCACACTTTGAACTGTATCTGTTATCCTGTATGTAGATACAGATAAAAGCAATGATGGAACAGGGAGCTATCAGCTCCCTCCTCCATCATCATCAAAAAATAATCGCTGGAGTTGGCGGACTCAAATTTCACAACATTAAATAATCTATAATAGTAAATGAAAGTTTCCATCGTTTGAACCTAGAGAGGATTATTGTCGGGGAACATTATTTTCCTACCAAGTGTGAGACATCGCTCAGTGTATGTGATAGGGCATACTCACTTGGCTGGTATAGTGAGGCACATGGGAACAGTTTTCTATTGGAATAGTCCAGTTGGTTTATTAAAAAGCAACATAAACCACTTGTCATGAACCAAACATATGTCGTCTTTCAGCTTTACAAAGCAGAAATGACAAACAGTCCATTTTAAACGCGGTTACACCTGCACTGCTTCATAGAAACATTTGTGACTTACAGTCTGTTTAAAATACGGATACGCCTGTATGGCTTCTGATACCAGTGGATGTTTTGGACCATCCAATTACTGACCTCAGTCAGTACACAAAACCCCTTTTCTTGAGGTCACCTTTCAGGAGGGCTGGTATGTTTCACACACATGGTTTCCTCACCATGTGCCTTCCAGGAAGTCTGGACCTTTCAGGACCTTCTAAACACAGAGTCCACATGAGCAAAACGCCAGTCTCATTATATCGCAGAGACACACCCATGGATGGGAGGTATGTAAATGGTCAGCCCTGCCCTGCACTTCTGAATCTATCATTAACACCTTGTGGAACTACAAGTCCCACAGCAAATATCCCAGGTTCACATCACAAAGGACCCCTACCTCTGCAATACATACCAGCCATTTACAATATAGCTGGTCGCTTTAAGAAATTCACTGGCGAATCCTGATTGTATGTATAACATACAGTACATACTCGTGTATAAGCCGACCCGTGTATAAGCCGACCCCCTACTTTTGCCCCCAAAACCTGGGAAAACCTATTGACTCGTGTATAATCCGAGGGTGGACCCCAGCACAGGTATACAGCCCCCAGCAGTGTGGTATACAGGCCTCCCCCAGTGGTATACAGGCATCCCCAGTGGTAGTATACAGCAGCCTCCCCAGTGGTATATACAGGCCCCAGCAGTATTACAGCAGCCTCCCCAGTGGTATATAGCAGCCCCAGTGGTGTGGTATACAGCAGCCCCAGTGGTATATAGCAGCCCCAGTGGTATATAGCAGCCCCAGTGGTATATAGCAGCCCCCAGTGGTATAGAGCAGCCCCAGAGGTATATAGCAGCCCCAGTGGTATTTAGCAGCCCCAGTGGTACATAGCAGCCCCAGTGGTATTTAGCAGCCCCAGTGGTATATAGCAGCCCCAGAGGTATACAGCAGCCCCAGTGGTGTGGTATACAGCAGCCCCAGTGGTATTTAGCAGCCCCAGTGGTATACTGGCCCCCAAGTGCTGGCACACGCCCCCCCTCTGTTGTAAGGCCCCCCTGGTGCTTAACTTACCATCCCTGGTCTTCTACACCACGCCGGTCTTCTGTTCTCCGTCCTCCATGCTCCCGTCCTCGCTGCATCCAGGGTCCCCGGCCATCGCAGTAATGATGACGTCATCGTTACTGCGACGGCCGGGGACCCCGGATGCAGCCGAGGACGGGAGCATGGAGGACGGAGCACAGAAGACCGGCGCGGTGTAGAAGACCAGGGATGGTAAGTTAAGCACCAGGGGGGGCCTTACAACATAGGGGGGGCGAGTGCCAGCATTTGGGGGCCATTTATTTAGATATGCACTGCTTCCCCCTGCCGCTGATTGACAGGAGGAAGCAGTGCATATATAATGAGCGGCCCCACGTGACGGGGCACTCATACAGCAGCCTCACCCCGCCTCCTCCAGCCTCCCCAGCCCCGGACACAGCCCCCACTACCGTATTGACCCGTGTATAAGCCGAGGGGGGGACATTTCAGCCCAATTTTTGGGCTGAAAAACTCGGCTTATACACGAGTATATATGGTATTCAATCTTTATTACTCCATTAAAAGTCAGAAAGGTTGGGAGTACATCAAGATGTAGCCCCGACCTTTCAGATTTTTAATGAAGAAATAAAGATTGAAGATGTTATATATACAATCCGGATTCGCCAGTGAATTTCTTATTGCTCAAAGCCTTAGAAGTCAAGACGGATGGCTGGAGTCCCACATATGGCTGGACGACTTAATCTATGATAAGGACATGGTGAGGCGAATATAATTTTGTTTATATAGCTGGTTGCTACCTTACACAAGGTAAATAGATACACTACCGTTCAAAAATTTGGGGTCATTTAGAAATTTCCTTATTTTTGAAAGAAAGCACATTTTTTTCAATGAAGCTAACATTAAATGAATCGGAAATACACTCTATACATTGTTCATGTGGTAAATGACTATTCTAGCTGCAAACATCTGGATTTTAAAGAAATAACTACTGTACATAGGTGTATAGAGGCCCATTTCCAACAACCACCACCCCAGTGTTTTAATGGTACATTGTGTTTGCTAACTGTGTAAGAAGGCTAATGGATGTTTAGAAAACCCTTGCACAAGTATGTTAGCACAACTGAAAACGGTTTGGCTAATTAGAGAAGCTATAAAATTGACCTTCCTTTGAGAAGGAGGTTGAGAATCTGGAGCATTACATTTGTTTGCTCTATGAAACTCTCAAAATGGCCAGAAAAAGAACTTTCATGTGAAACTCTAAAGTCTATTCTGTTCTTAGAAATGAAGGCTATTCCATGCGAGAAATTGCCAAGACACTGAAGATTTCCTGCAATGTGTGTACTACTCCCTTCAGAGGAGAGCACAAACAGGCTCTAACCAGAGTAGAATGAAAAGTAGAAGGTCCCGCTGCACAACTGAGCAACATGACAAGTACATTAGATTCTCTAGTTTGAGAAATCGACGCCTCACAGCTTCTTATCTGGCAGCTTCATTAAATAGTACCTGCCAAAGGTCTGCAATGCTGTAATTGCTGCAAAGGGAGCATTCTTTGACAAAAGCAAAGTTTGAAGGAGAAAATTATTATTTCAAATAAAAATCATTATTTCTACCCTTGTCAATGTCTGAACTATATTTTCTGCTCATTTTGCAACTCATTTGATAAATAAACGTATGAGGTTTCATGGAAAAACAAAATTGTCTGGGTGACCCAAAGCTTTTGAACGGTAGTGAAATAGATATTTTCACTATATTGATATTATAGATAGTTACAGATACTTCAGTTAGATATGATTAATTCTGTAAACAGCTAAATACTGTATATAGATAATTGTCAAAGATATTATCAATCTCTATATATAATTGCGAAGTGTCTCATCCACTTCCGTCTGGATGTCCACCTATGTCACATCTGGCGGTGCCATATTTCCACTCCCAGCAGCCTGCCCGGTGAACTCCTGCTCGATCAACCCTACCTGGTCCCCGCAGTCCCCCCACTAACCCAACACCGCAGCCCCCACCAGCTATCCTCCCTGCCGATCAGCTGGGACTTACAGGACCTGTGGTGATGTCACTATCATGGGCTGAGCAATGATGCACCTCAGGGCCGAGGGGTACTCAGAACCGGGCTGTTGAGAAGCAGTTCTGGTGAGTCACAGGGGTCAAGACCAGGCTTCCGTGACCCTGCGTTAAGTTGTAAAAGGCAGTTCTTGGCTTGTGTAGGGAAAAGGGGTGATAAGGGAGTGACGCCACCCATGGTTTGTGGCTATGGGTAGACACCGCTGCTGCAGAACCTCTGGGGATGATCGACGGGCAGCTAGGATGGAGCGGCTCCCCACAGGTGGAGCGGATCCCCAGGGCAGTGGATGTTGAAGGGTGTAGGGTGCAGGATGGAGGGTGCGCATTAACAGACATACTCACGTTTTGTTGGTTCCTCAAATCCTTTACTGGTGATACCGACACAGGGACAGATGATCACGATGGAGTCCGGCTACCTGGGAGCAACTCAGGGATCTCCTCCTCCAGCAAGTTCTGAGGCCTCCCTGCTGTGCTTTCTCCTATGGGTCCCTGCTGCCGCCCTCTCTCTCTCCCTCTCTCTCCCTCTCTCCTGCATGTGCCGGTATGACAGGCAGCTTGAGTCCTGCATTAGCCCCTATTCACGTGTGGCTACTCCAGGGCTCTTCATGCTGCTTTGTCTCTGGGCCCTTGTTTTTGTGGAACTTGGAATTCCCCACCCTCCGGTATTGGCTGCTGGATCGTTAGGCCCTGCACAGTCTCGGACTCTGGCGTCCATCGTCTGGCTCTTTCTCATCTGGGGTGAGCTTGACACCGTTCTGCTCTCCAGGCTCTTCTTTCCTTCCTCAGACCCTTGCCTACGGGTCACTTAAGCTAAGTCTGGCTCTCCTGGGATGATCTTAGCACTGCTCCAATCCACAGGATGTCTTCCTCAGTCCTCCTAGGAGCTGAACTGACTAACTCTGCCCCAGACCAGAATTTATAGGGGAGCTCAACCTGAACCTGGGTTTAGGTCTCCCCCTTCAGGCCTTGAGGCAGAAAGGTGTTGTGTGCTTTGATTTGCCTGGTGTGAAGTCGCTCTGTTGCTTTCAGGTAGGACACTACCCAAGGGGAAGAAAATGATATAGTGGAATCTGGACTCTGGGATGCCACAGCTACATCACATGACTGTGACATCATCACAGGCCCTGTCCACAGACACAGAGCAACCAGGTACTGCAGCCCGTCCCCTACTCTGACACCCACACACTCCTACTCTGCCACACACACATCTACTCTGCCACACACACTCACTCCCACTCTGCCACACACACACCCACACACTCTTCCACCCTGCCACACACTCTGCCACACACACACTTCCACTCTGGGACATGCACTCCCACTCTGCCACACACACACTCCCACTCTGCCCCTGCTTTGCCCAGCTCTGCTCCTGCTCTGCCTCTGCTCTGCTCTGTACTTCCATGCTCTGCCCCTGCTCTTCCCCACTCTGCACCCACTTTGCCCAGCTCTGCCCCCACTCTGCTCTGCCGCTGCTCTTCCCCACTTTGCTCTGGCCCTGTTTTTACCCACTATGCCCTGCCCCACTTGGCCCCACTCTTCTCTTCCCCACTCTGCTCTGCCCCTGCTCTCGCCCACAGCATGGGAGCGAGCACGGGAAAAAGGAGCAGATCCACCACGGGGGAAATCTGTGATGAACGATCAGACCACTTATCTCTTGTAAGATTGACCTGTCACACGCAACTGTGGCACCCTGCAACGAGTACGTCACAGGAGGGTACTGCACCCCTGACCGAAGGTGCAGCATTCTCCGTCTCAGTGATGAACAGGTTAATCCCAAGGCTCCATGTACCACATGCAACATCTAGAGGTAGAGGACCAATTAGAGACCCATTTCCTGGGCAACTGGTCCTGGTGGGAGGAGAGTGAGATGTATAGCAGTGGGGAAAGAGAGAAAGAGTTAGAAAGTGGGAAAGACAAGAACAAGAATAGATGTCGTGACAGTACAGCTAACAGAGAGGGCACTGAGAAGCGGTGACCCAGAAGCGAAGGGGGACAAGTAAACAAGTAACGGGTGAAAAGACGACCCGAGCCCAGTCCAATCCGGAGTACCGGCCCCGAGGTAGTGCAGACGTCCACCGCTGCACTACAGAACCGGAGTGATTGACGGCTCCGTAGGAGCACAATACACGCACCACCATCACCGCCGCTGTACCAGGAGGGGTACCCACCATTGAGGTCCAGGGACTCATCAGGAGCCGCACATGGTATGTGAAAGGCAGCGAAGAGAAACAATTGACAGTCAGTTTAAGAGAGACACTGTGGAGCCTTGGAGGGACACTGTTCATCACAGGGACCACCCGGTCCGTTAACTGAAAGTGAAACCATTATTCCAGTGTACCGTGTGTGAACTAAGTAAAGACCCGTGCAGAGAAGCATCGTGTCCGAGCCTTATTTCAGAACTGTTACTAACCAATTCACCTACAGAATCAACTGAGCTACCGTATTCCATCACGGCAGCTCCTGATCCCGGGGACTCCCGCTCATCCTGTAGGGAGCGGATCCATCTTGCTGCCGCACATCCCCCGGAGGCCAAAGTAGCGCCGGTGCCATCACCGGACCCCTACAGGTGGCGTCACGAAGAAGAAACCATCATATCTTTAACCCCTTTTATTGACCACCGGGCCTCCACAGCCTCAGGCCCCGAACCGTGAGCACAGCCCGCGCCTGAGACCTGAGAACCCGGCTTACGGTGATTCACAGCAACGTCATTAGAGCGACTGAAAACCCGTGATGTCTCAGCGATATCGTTAATGATATCGTAGCGTGTGACGGCCCCTTAAAGGTGATGTCCAAAGTTTATCCAGATACAAAAGATGTAAAAAACAGTCAGCACTTCAACAAATAAAGTGAAAGAGTGGATTTAATGAAACATCAGGCCTGATAGATCATTAAATCCATATTTCTTTCACTTTATTTGCTTAAGTGCTGACTGTTTTTTACCTCTTCTGCATATAGATAGGTTGGTAGACAGGTATATGGATAGATTTGGTGTGTAGATAGATAGATAAATAGATAGAAAAACAAATAAAATAGATTATAGTTGATGTAATAACTTTTTGAACCAGAGTATAGATGATCAGAGGTTGTGGAGCTCCCTGAGACCATCTCATCTTGCCCCTTCCTCCCTTTCTATGAACCAGCCCTGATTATTGTCATGTAATTGTTACATTTATGGTCTTTTTTCTCATGACGGAGTCCCATTTAAGGGATAAAAATGTGACTTTTGTTGCTTATGACACAGTTACAGCTAATATTATATATTTCGGTGCAGGTTTTCTTCTTAATGAGTAGTTAATGAGTTACAAATCTTCATTAACTAAATGGAGGAGCCTAATCTGTGATTTGGGGGCTGTAAACTGCTGCTAATATGGCAGTCTGACACTGAAATGGACCCTGAGTACATAACAAAGCACAAAGCCTTGTGTCTCCAGAGACAGCGGATTATAATGAGCGTCTCCTGTCTGGGATTATTGATGCCAGTGGATTGTCAATCACACGGCTGAGGCATCATAGAACTTTATACACATCTGACTCCTGCAAAGATGAGTGGGGTCCACACTAAACACGTCTCGTTATGTCAAGCTCCATAGATACTCGGGTTCAATAATAATCAGTATATATACGGGGAGATGCGCCATAAAAATAAGGTTATGTTCACATGTGGCTTTTTTGCAGGATTTTTTCCATGTATTGTTTTTGTGTTTCATATCAACATCAGAGTAAATGTTTTTTTTTCCCTTGTGTTTTTAGAACACAACATGTCAATTCTTTAGCTATGTTCGTACTTTGCTGGAGGCCCGAACCTTCTCACCTTTAGGGGCCCTTTACACGCTGCTACTGGCGGGTGGATACAACCAGCTACAGGCTACAAATGTAGCTTGTAGCGTCAAAATACCTCGTAGTAGCGGCGTGTAAAGACGGTAGGAGGCACCCGGCAACACTGCCCGGAAACAGGTGGCTACACAGGCGATTGTAGCGAGCTGTATCGGCGTGTAAAGAAGCAACTGAAGGGATGTGTCGACACCAGGCAATGTACCTGGTATGTAGCTGGGGCGTGACACAGGCTCCGGGATACCGCCCCCCTTCAGCGATCATTGGTGGAAGCTCCTGCGTTACGATTGGTAGACGCTGCATAGGGTGGCATATTTAAGTAGCTGACCAGTCACACTACACAATTGCTCGAGCGTCATGCATTAAACAGCCTCCTGCGATGCCTGGCCAATCATGGGTTTATTGCTTTGTCCTATCAGCGTACGGACGTCTCGGAATCCACAATTGTGGCACGCCTATGTACTGTCCCTGCTGCACCATGTCCGCCCATATTAGCTTGTTGTAGCGGTGTGTAAATGAGTTACGCTGAGCTACAGAAGGTGACTTATGGCACCCGGCGGTGTATCCAGAGATAGATGTAGCGTAGCGTAGCGTAGCTTGTGGCGGCGTGTGAAGATGGTGCGTTGACCGTTTGTAACCGTTTGTGCGTGCTCGTGCACGTGAAGTAGCTGGTTGTATCCATCCTCCAGTAGCGGCGTGTAAAGGTACCCTTATGGTACCTTTACACGGCGTTACCGAAGGTTAGAAACCACCGGGTATCGCATGTGCACGCGCGTGTTTCAACGGTTCCTAACGGTACCTGATACCGCCTTTACACGCCGCTACAAGGTGCTCCACAGTAGGTTTTTGCGATCCCCGGAAGTACCAACGGGTGCCGCAGGTTACCTTCTGTTGAGCACCTTCCCTCATTTACACGCCGCTACCACAAGGGAATATGGGAGGACCTGGGGCAGCAGGGACAACACATAGGCGTGCCAGAGTTGTGGATTACGAGACGCTCGTATGGTGATTGAACAAAGCAATAACATCATGATTGCCCAGCCAGCACAGGGAGGCTGGCTAATACATGACGCGAAAGCAAATGTCTAGTGACTGGTCATCTCGTTAAATATGCCGCCCTGTACAGGGACAGCCAATGGGTGCACAGTACTCCCCACCAATGATAGCTGATGGGGCATGGTATACATGACGCTCAAGCACACCCCAGGTAACTCAAATACCGTACCTGTGTCCTGATTACACACCGCTACCATAGGGTTTATACCTGCTTGTTTTTGAGCACGGCTGAAAGACAGGTTTCAAAAGTGACCGGTGGCAACAACCTGAATTACACGCCGCTACCTCGCGGTGTTTTGAAGGTACAAGGTACAATTGTCTCTGACACCCGGTGGTTTCTAACCTTTGGTAGCGGCGTGTAAAGGTACCATTAGAGATGCCTTCGAGATCTGGGCCATTCAGAGTTCCTAGACTAGGATCAGACTAGTCTTCCCTGGTCACCCTGCCCATAACTGCCATTCCCTCATCAGTATTCTCACTAAACCGTGACATGACGTGTCCAGTCCACTGTTGACCAGGGCAAGTGAGTATAGTTTTAGCTCCTCCAAGCCTCATAGTCCACCAGCAGTCACTTTTGTCATGGCAAACGGACCCTAGACATCCAGTCCAAAAATGTGTCTCTTTCCAGGGAGGCACTTTTTATACTCAGACAGGCTGAGGCAGAAGACCAATTTGATCATGTGGGTTTCAGCGTGGCAAGTTTCATCAGGGAGATGCCACGTTATAGAGAGCTGTCCTTCTTATCTGTAATGTATTAACTATTATATCAATATCGATCTCCAACCCTGCTTCAAAATGTTGTTCTATCTATTTCAGGGATACATACTGTAATGTATTTCATCCATAAGACAACACTCTTCCTAGGATGGGGCAGAAGGTAGCAAAACGTATATTTATTTTTCTTATGTATTTTTTTTCATGTACGATTAAGTTGGAGCAGAGTATTGGAAACTCAGATCAAAATAAACACTTGAACACAGTCACAATGGGAGCAGGGTCTGTGAAATCACCTAAGGGGTACTTCACACACCGCGATATCACTAGTGATATCGCCGCAATGTCACAGGTTTTGTGACGTTGCAGCGACCTCACCAACGATATCGCTGTGTGTGACATGCACTAGCGATCAGCCCCCTGCTGGCAGATCGTTGATCGGTAACGAATTACCTGGAACATTTTTCGATCAGCGATCTCCCGCTGGCCAGGCTGCATCGCTGTGTGTGACAGGGGCAACGACCAGCGATCCCCAGTCTGCGCCCGAGACCCTGAATGATCTCAAAGACCGTTGGATGTCGGCTGCAGAATGGGGATCACTGGTAAGTCTGCCTGTCTGGCATCTCACCAGCTACCACATAGCGACGCACCAGCGATCCTGGCTATGTCGGATGGTTGTTGGGATCGCTGGTGCGTCACTACGTGTAACGTGGCCCTAATGTGAATGGTGGATCTTGTGTTATCAGCTGTGTATAGAGCTGTTATCAGTCATTATAATCCTGCCTCTGCTGATAAGGAAACTGCTTAAAACTCTTCTTGAATAAGACAAGTATAAATCTAAAAAATCCCTAGTGGCCAGTGTGAAAATTGCATGATTACTTAAAGGAAAACTGTCAGGTCAAAAATCCATATGTAACTGCTATCATTTTCTAATTCCTCCCTCTAAACTCTCTCTATTTATGTCTTTCTTGTATTTATATTTCCCTCCTATCTTCTGTAAACTTCAAATAAAGAACTTCATTCCATCGGTCACTCACAGTGAGTGATCCACTTAGTTCTCTGCTATCCACTGCCCATGCATGAATATGCATGTCACATCACAACACAGGAGATCGGTGGGGGACTTCCCTGCTCTCTGTGTTTGCAGCATCTCAAGAGGTCAAATACAACACAGAAACTTTCACAGCAGGGATATCTGCTTACAGTAACAGATGGAGTCTAGATAAGGCTCTCTCCCTGCGTGTCCTCAACAGATCAGCCCTCCTGTAAGTGAAACTTGACATTGCACTGTTAGCAAAGGGTGGAGGGAGAAGGAAGGAGACAGGAGGGAGGAGGGAGGAGAGAGGTGTTGTGAGGGAGGGCATAATTACATGACAGTTTATACAGCAGGCAGACTCTTCCTGTTTGCTTATAATAGAGAGGACTAATCCAGGAGCTGCCTGCAAGGTCTGACAACTCTGATAACATGGAAACTACAAACAGTACAATAATGATTTTACATGTTTTTAAAAGGTCTGCCCAGGCACTATTCCAGGGTAATATTAGTATCATACTGAAAAATGACCTGAAAGTGTCCCTTTAAATTCCCACCCAGATGATGTCCAACTCATCTAGAAGGATATCAAAGAATAAAGTAAGGATCCACCATGTGCGCTGCTGGACAATGACTTGGTAACAGTGTTTTATTTTTTCTCCCCAGGAACCTTTATTTAACCTATGCGTTTCGTGGCCCTCTGGCCACTTCCTCAGGGCATAAAAATAAAGGATTTTTATGCCCTGAGGAAGTGGCCAGAGGGCTACAAAATGCATAGGTTTAATAAAGTGTTCTGGGAAGAAAAAAAAAAACACCGTTACCGTGTCATTGTTAGGTAGCATACATGGTGGATCCTTACTTTATTCTTTGATATCCTCGTTCATCGGTGGATCGGTGCAGCAGCCATTTGTGTGCTTTAGTGGTGGTTATGACCGGCTCACAACCTTATCAGGTGAGCCTACTAACCCCATTGTCCTTACTTAGTGTACCATCAGATAAGACCCTAGAGATGAAATTCTCACTGCTCGGCCCCTTCGTCTTTCCCAGACACGAGCATTTTCATAACACCCCCAGAATTTTAATGTGTTCCGTTATTTATATACAAAAACATTCTTATCTGTAATTCCGGGGATCTAGAAGAGTTACGTTGGGGTGAAGTATTGTCTTCCAGAGGGTTGGAAAGTCCTTCTAATTCCCGTGTATTTTCTTAACATGTAGTTTGTTTTTGGAAGGAACCAGTAAGAAGGAGCAAGTCACGCAAAGATCACTGTCCCTGCAGTAACCCCAACGGGGCCGGAGCACAAGATACAGAACGTGGCTCCATTAGGAGATGTGACCTCTTATACTACGGAAAGCGTTCATCTCGGGATATGTGCGGCCTCTTTTGATGATGGCCGGATTTCGGTTCTTTTAATATCTCTTCAATGTCAGTACTGTGGTACAGCAGGTTAGAGGGTGGGCTGGAAATATGTGAGGACAGTTGTAATTCACATCGGAACTATTGCTATTTTTAACTTTTTTCTCTTCCCACTTACAAGATAAAAAGCACAGGACGGCCCATTACTGAGCATCCTCTACTCTACATTTAAAGAGTATTTTATTTTTATTTTATAAATCAATAATAAAAATTATTTATTAATATAGCGCCAATATATTCCGCAGCACTTTACAAGTCAGAGGACCCTGCTCGTCTGAGAACCAAGGGATTCATAAAGGATTCAGCGGGTAACAAATGAAAATGAAGCCAAAAATCAGCAATTTAAACAAGTTCTCTATTCAAGGGGTAAGGTGTAGAAAATAAGGCTTGATTTGTAGAATCCTCTCCACTTTTTATCAAAAGAAATATTCACATATGCCCAGTCCAGAGGACCGGGATCAAAGTTCTGACTCAAGGAAATGTGGCGCCCCACGTAGTCAGGCATCACAGAGGGGTATTACACCCGTAAAAGAGGTGTAATTTCCCCATCTGCAAGTGGACCCTAGGTTTGTGGGTGGGACCCAATTCCTGCACTCCCACATTAGCTGAGCGGTGGGATGTTAACCGGGAGGGGACAAAGGAGGTCAGAGTCAGCAGAAGTAGTGAGTAGGAAAGAGTAGTCTCTCTCTAGTCGGTGAGAGAGAGCAGGTCAGGACAGTCGGAGGAGGAGATGAGAAAAAAGTGTGGAACGAGGCGAAAGGGTTACCCGGACGGTTTCAAGCTGATCTGGAGGGAAGGAGAAGGAGGGTCTTGAGGAGATCCTGAAAGAAGGCGCCCGACGAGCGGAGTCTAGGCCCTAGAGAGAAAGGGGGAACCCCAGCGTGGAGCAACCACCAGGGGATTTTCCAGTCCACCACGGGAACGCCGGGCCCGAGCATCCGGCCAAGGTCTATCTTTGCAGTCGGCAATCGGCTGCTGTTGTCCATATATCGCCACAGCACCCTGCCAGACGGAGCGGTCTGCCTGCTTCCTCACCACGTGGGAGAGGACCCCCAATACTACCTACACAGAGCCATTGGGTACAGACTCATCCTAGGCGGGGAAGAAAGGACACAGGTTCGTCAACTAAGGTACACCACGGGTTCCACCATACCACCTGGGATCCACTTGCAGCCACCCGTAAAGCTACCTGTTATTTTAACATCTGATGATGAACTGTGAACTTTGTGTGACGCTGCTAAAAGTTACTTTAACTGTATAAATACAAAAAATACAAAAAGTGGGAGACAAGAGGCGCAATAGTGCCCTATCACTAGTGACACACTGAGTATACAATAGGTGTACACTCACCTGGTCCAGTTGTGTGACCCACAACTGGTTTATAAGCCTTCGGTTTATAGCTGCTGCAGGACCTCCACCAGCCACTCGTACGTGGAAAAACGATCCTGTATAGGAAATGGTGTCAGGTCGCGTCTTCTCGTGATCCTAAGGGATGGAGTCCAAAAGTCCAGAAGTCATGGTCCAAGATAAATCCTTTATTGACCTTCTAGGGTATACGATGAAGTGCCGGGATAGTGCCAACCATTGGTGATAGTGTCTTCTTGAACTTGCTTCTTGTAATTCTTGAGATTCCTCTTGGGATCACTGAGTCAGCGCGGACCGTGACACACCATCTTCCCTATACAGGAGTTGCTAAAATTTGACAGTAAAGTACCCGGGAGAAAGTGACTTTGCCTGTGTGTGGTTTTCTCCATCATCCTGCCCCGAGGACCAACTCTACCTGTAGGGAGCTTTGCCAACTCAGACGCATTACCATCGGCCTCGGAGGACTATGGCAGTGCTGGTGACCCATCACCAGGTGCTACAGGTGGCGTCACATGACAAAAACTCTTATCCCCTGTAAATACATCCCTTTTTGAAGTGTCACCCAGGACACGGGCTCAGGCGCTGCCACCCGTGACATCCCAAAGCAACCACCGAGCCTGATACCCGAGTACCCGAGGGCCTGGTGCTCGACAGAAACCTTTCAGTGAGTCAGAAGCTACTGTAACAATTTGCCTACCGGAAGGAGAGCCTGTAGAAGGAGACATCACACCACTACCTGACCGATGTAAATTTAATGATGCACAGCGGAGCGAGCTTTGGAGTAGCACAATGATTTCCAAACTTATCATGATACCTATATTCCCAATAAATCTATACACATATATATGTTTACACCCTAGTAGGAGGGATACCCAGGTATCTATCTCTCTTAGTCCAATTCAGGCATGTGAATCCAGCTGCAGTAGCCAACTTTTGATGCCAAACAATATCTGCACTTTACCAGCCAAAAAGTTGCGTACATGGAGCCCGAGCTCAGGACTTACTATTTATGGTGTAATCCAAAGCAAAGACTGACTTTCAAGAGTCCCATCTGTCACCAGGGAAGCATGCCATTTTTATTCACTATCAAATCACCTCAACCAGTCTCCCCACACTAGGAAATGGTATGAACCCTCGCCAGAATACCCAGGACGTTCTTTCTCAAAGAAACCCTCCGTCTGGTAGCAATTAACTATGTCTTTTCAAGGGAGACTCCTTCTCAATCCAAAGAATTAGCACACAGTCTTGTTCAGCTCCGCTAGTGACAACTAATGGAACAAAAGTACAGCCACAAGTCCACATGCCACTGACTGTCTCACCTATCTGCTCTGATGTACACAGGCAGAGCCTTTAAACCAGGCCGTGTAGGAGTTCCCCTGGTGATAAGGGTTGTTACTGCAGGCTGCATCCCCTGTACATTCTCACACACATATGATTTTATAATCTACAATGAGGTGGGGGATGACAAAAAGTACAGGTGCTTATTTACAATGATGGTCAAGCCATCTTGAAGAAATGGGGGATAGATAGAGGCTGCATGAGCCATCACCAGCCAATCTTTGTAGAGCTTTTGGGGCAGTGGAGTTTGATGAAGAATTATGTTCAGAGAAATGATAAATGGGCAATATATAAAAGGACTTTGACTAGGGATTGTCTTAGGCTGCCTTATCCCTAGAACGCATACTTGGGGCCTCGCAGGCCCGCCAGGTTACTTGTTTTCTATTTTCTGTAAATGTACTTTAGTTTGAATTTTGAAAATCTAGGTAATCCTCAGGTATATAGTTGTTAGTAATTTCCAGTTATTCATATATTTTTATGTTACAGACAGTTTCAGTATAACAACCTTTTTTTGGGACTACCCCATATTCACGCACCTGGGGCCTTTTAGGCCCGTAATAGGTTTACATGTGATATTCAGTCTTTTTGTCTGTATTGTTGCTGGGGAAGAACTTTTATGACTCTAGGAAGAGTGTGGATTCTGCATGAAATATGGTCATGTGATCTTGGAAGGAGGCTCCCTCACAAAGTCATGTGTCTCTGACCTCATCGCAGGTCTTTTTGTCCTAATTGCTGGAGAGACTTTGGAGGAAGAAGCAGCTTTCTTTTGTCTGGAAATAGAAACTTTCTGAGCTCCAAAACCAGAGGCTTCTACTGCACTACAAGAAAGTGATCTGTTGAGTAAGGAGAGGGGCTGCACTTTACTGCTTTATATCGCTGGTGCTGGGACCTAACAAGAGTCTTTCACATACTGTTTACAGTGCACAGCTGATTGTATCTTTTTCTTTTTAGTTTACTGACATCTAAAATTACAATGGCACAGTCATTCCGCCAGCCTTAGCTGGGGTCACCAGGAGGTCAGATCTATTACGGAATCCCGTCCTGGCGGACCCCAGCGCTAGTGGAAATGCATCCTTACTTTGCAATAAACTTTGAAAAGTATTTTTTTTTAGTTATTCCATGATAATTGAAAACGGGCCTAAAAGGCCCCAGGTGCGTGAATGTGTAGATTTCTATGGGTATGCGTTCTAGGGTTAAAAATTTGTGGTTAGTCCTAAATTCTTTGGGTAGAGCATTTCAGTGAATCGATGCAGCTCGGGAGAAGTCTTAGAGGCGGGAGTGGGAGGTTGTATTAGTGTGGATGTTAGTTAAAACTTGCTTCTGAAGTCTAGAGAATGGGTAGGATGATAGACAGAAATGAGGAGGAATGAAGAGTTTTATGGGTAGAACAATAAATTTGAATTGGATCCTATGATGTATGACAGCCAGTGGAATAACTAGCACAGGGCAATAGCGTCTGAGTAACAATTAGGTAGATAGGTGACCCTGGCTGCTGCATTAAGGATGGACTAGACAGGGGAAAGTCTAGAGAGGGAAGACAAATTCATAGAGAATTGCAATAATCAAGGCGGGGATGGATCAGGGCCGCAGTGAGGATTTTTGTTTCCATGGTGAGAAAGGGGTGGGCTCTAGAGATGTTGTTCAGGTGCAGGCGACAAGAGCGGGAAAGAGATTGTATATAGGAGATGAAGGAAAGATCAGTGTCAAAGATAACACTCAGACAGCGAGCCTGCTGCCTAGGCGCTATCGTGGTGACGTACACTGAGATGTAGAAATTAGATTTAGTTTTAGAAGAAGCTGATGTCTTTAATAAGATGTATTAGAAAGTTTATTTTTCACATGTATGTGAAAAATAAATGATCAAACAAATTAAAATAAAAGCTAGTGTTTAAAGGAGACCTCTCTCATTAAAAACTTTTAAAACCCCTCCTCCTCCTCCGTTGTCTATAGGAAAAGGTGGAGCTGAAGAGTAATTCAATGTCAGTTTGGTAGCACTGTCTAAAGTCAATGCAGTGACTTGGTTGCTGATTAAAAACACTGTAAGGGTACTTTCACACCACTGGTTTTTGGAATCTGTTTGATTCCAGCTTAAACTAGATGCCCCACATTCTTTTTCGACCCCATTGACTTTCAATGGGACTGCAGGAGCTTGTGGGGGCATCCAGTTCTGCCTATTTCCCTCTGATCTGGGTGTCACAGTTTGTTGAACTGAGACCTAAATCGTAACATGTTGCAATTTTGGTGTCCATGTCAAAAACCAAACACACCAGGATCCGAGACACTCTGGGCTGAATTAAAATGTGGCTCTATATGACCCGCCACAGGGCTGGGGGGTACCCGGTCCAGGGCGTTGCAGTTCACGGGGAATGCCACGGGGCCTATTGCCCAGTCCCGTGGTTCTTGTGGTTGCTGAAAAGGGGAACAGTCAATAAATATAGTGTTTTCTGACACTACCTACGGTTACGGTAATGTTACTGGTGCTGTGGGACAGACCTCCGGGGTGATGGCGAGGCAGCAAGATGATTTTGCTCCCCGTAGGTGGAGCGGGATCCCTGGGGCAGTAGTGGATTTTAGGAGTTGTGGGACAGTCTTTGATTTACACAGGGACGCAGCTACACCAGGCCTTGTCACTTGTTCTTCTCATGCTGAGGTCGGCGGCTCATCAGGCGCAGGCAAATAAAGCACAACACACAGTCTTTAACTCTGGACGGGTTTACTGGCAGTTCTTCAAAAAAACACAGTCTTTTCGGGTCTGATTAGCCTGGGTAGTCACTGGAAATTAGGATACCGCTCTTGGGACCCTCAGTGGAATGTCTGTCGTTCCTGTCCGGTTCCTTCCTGCGCTCTCTCCTGTCTCCCATAGCGCTCCCACGTGCAGGGCCTGAAGCCAGCTCCACCGATCCTCTCTCTGTAAACGACTCCTCTCCGAGCCCTTGGGACCCTATATGGTGCCTTTTTCTTGGTGCGGAGGGTGTTGGCCTGGACTTCCTAAAGATGCTCAGGCCTCCAGTTTGGCGGCTCGGGAGTAGACACCAGTACCGCTCCCGGAGCCGTCCTCCATTCCGGGGATGAATCCCTCTGGTCAGTAGTCATACCAGGTCCGGATTCTGGTGCACCGCAACACCTGGTGCCCCCAGGGTCCCTTTCTGTCCTAACAGCTTCTCCACCGTCTTCTAACTCTTCGCTCCCCAATGGAGCTCTCCCACTTACTAACCAACTAACGCTCCTCCGACCCAGACACTTCTCTACCCTGTCAGTCTTCCCATGGGTCTGGGTCCTCCCTACAGCGGGTCCACCCACAGTCCCCTACCTAGGGTGTGTGTGGATGAGTGTCATGAGGGTCCTTTATGCAGCATCCTAATTCCTCAGCCACAGTAATACTACACACTCTTTTATGGGTGCAGTATCCCTCCATGGTGTCCCGACCAGTGGGGCACCAAATTTGTAACCACAGAATCCGTGAAAGAAGGTACACATCCGGATGCAACGGTATGCTTCTGCACTGGTATAATCACTGATCTGTGAGACAGACACATGTTAATACTGGTGCGGGTGAAACAGTTGCATCATTGCAGGGGAATGCGGGAGGATGCAAGTTTTTCCCGCATCCCCTCGGATTCCAAAAAACTACTGTGTTAAACTAGTGTAAGGTATTATTATACTGCCTCTAAAATACTTTATAAGACTATTACTTTTGGCTCTGTATGGCACCTCTACTATCACTGTTATATAATTAATGCTTTATTAAAACTATAAGGTTTTATGAATGGTGCCTTAAGGGTATGTGCACATCAGACGTTTTGTGGGCTGTTTTTGGAAGTTTTCCGTCGGCGGTTCCCGCTGAGTTTTATGTTAATTTATGTTAATCCTAGCCACCGGTTGGATTACCATGCTAGTCAATGGAGTTTAGAAAACGCTGTCTACATTAGAACGATTTTTGTCTGTTCGTTTTCAGTTTATTCACCGGTTTTCCACCGCGTGTCAAAGATAGAGCAAGCGACTTCTTTTCAGCATTTTTCCAGCGGGTCCAGCTGAACAAGTGCAGCAAAGACCAGTCTGGAAATCGCTAAGGAACACGCCGGGGAAATCGCCAAGAACACGCTGTACAAACGCTAGTAACCCGATCGCAAATCGTTAGCAAAACGCTAACAAAACCAGGGACACTAGCGAGTGCAGAAAACTCAGTTCTGCCATTCTACACCGGTTCCCGGTCGTTCTGCAAAGATGTAGAAACGACTGATGTGCACATACCCTTATAGAACCTTTTAGTGCCAATAAGTACCGTAAAGTTCCAATAATTAAAGTGCCAATAACAACATTATTATAGAATGTCAGAAATGTCTTTAGAGCGTGGAAGAAAACCCATGCAAGCACAGGTAGAACATACAAACGCCTGGCTGATTTTGTTCTTGGTGTGATTTGAACCCAGGACCCCAGCGCTTCAAGGCTGCAGTGCTAACCACTGAGCCACCATGCTAAACACTGTTAATCTGGATGTATTGAAATATTCATGTATGTAAAGTGCTATGGAATTAATAGCTCTATATAAATTAATAAATACTATTATTATATTAATTGGGCGCTTATGCAAAGCTATGGGGGCAGCCATGAATGGGCAAGGAGACAAGAGGGTGGCTTCAGATAATCGGTGCCTATTGATTCCTGTAAACTCTTAAGTTCTTCCATACACTTTAGGCTGCTTTCACACTGCATTTTTCTGGGATCCGTGGCTGTCCGTTGTAAATTTGGATCACATCAGATTTGCCCTTAATGGCATCCGATTTGTGTCAGATCTGATTGTGCCCAATTTTCTGTTGTGCCCAAAATCGGTGACTGCTCCAATTTTGGGCACAGTGGACCAAATCGGACACAATCGAATCCGACAGGATCTGCACCAGTTAACATGGGGGCCTATGAGTGCGGGTCCGAGGAAACAGCTGATCGCTCCTCGGAGCCGATTTTAGTGTACTGAGCATGCTCAGTACATTGAAACTGCTGTGTGCTGTTTAATTTCACTTTCGCAATGTATAATATACATTGTGGAAGTGAAATTAAGTAAAAGCAAGAGTTAAAAATAAATATGTATTCTCACCTGTCCTGCGATCTCCTGATGTCAGCATCTAGCTCCCAGTACAGGACCTGGGTTGCTTAGCAACCCAATCAGCTAATCCGGTCATGTGACCGATGGTTGTTCTGGTAGCCCCGCCCAGCCAGGTCCTTCAGCCATCGGGAGCTTGATGGAGGCGTCGGGGGATTGCTGAAAAGGTGAGAATACATATTTTTTATTTTTATCCCTTGCTTTTACTTAATTTCACTTATTTCAAGTATAATATACATTGCGGGAGTGAAAGTACCCCGCTGCCTCCTGTCAGCTGTTTTTTCTGTGTCCAGACCCGTGATAATCACCGCCCTGGACACAGAAATAGCAGCTGGAGGTCACCTCCAATGGTGTCCTTTCCTGTCCGTGGGGTCATGCAAAAAGTAGGATCCCACGGACAGGAAAAAAAATGCAATGTGAAATCAAGATAACTGTTGGCCAAAGGATGGCTTAGCCAATTGTTTGGTCGGTAGCTATCTCGCACATCTCATGCATGGAAGGGCTCACTGACCACAAGCTCTGATGTTCTCTATGAGAGACCCACTGACAGACATCTCTGGCTAGAAAACAAATAGATAGCTGTCGGCCAAATAGTGGTTTGGTTGATTGTTCGGCCCAAGCTATTTCTCCCAACTGTCAGATACACAGGAGTGCTCACTTTGCAGAGGGCTCCTGTGTTCTCCATGACAGATCCACTGTCACACATCTCACATCTCTAGTGGCTTATCTCGTGGTGAATCCAAGAATAGAGGTTATGAGTAAGACACACGCAGCTCGAAACACGTAAACCGTTATGATTCTCTAAGGGACTTTTGTGGCTTATAAGCTTTTTAACCTCCTTTCTTTTTATCGACATTTTTTGATGCTAGAGAAATAAATTTACTGAATATTTTATTGGATGTGCTTGACTGCTTCATCTTGAACTTTCTATTGGATGGATTTGGTCCTGTGCACTCCTGCATGAGTGTTGTCAAACTCATCTTAAAATCAAAACATGAGCTGTAGTCATTAGGGATGAGTGAGCACTACCATGCTCGGGTGTTCAGTACTCATAACGAGCAGTTAGACGGATGTGACTCGAGTACCCGAGTATAGTGGAAGTCAATGGATAAGAGGTCCCAGAAAATGTCTACGTTCTCCATTGATTTTCATAATACTCGGGTACCTGAGTGGTGCCGATTCGAGTGTCCAGCTGTATCTTACAAGTACCTAGCACCCGAGCGTGGTAATGCTCAAATATAATGGATAACAATAGCTAAAAGTTCCTGGAAAATGCTTGAGTTCCCCATTGACTTCCATTATAATCACGTACTTGAGTGATGCCCATCACATCCAACTGTTTATTACGAATACCGAGCACCCCAGCATGGTAGTACTCGCTAATCACTAGTAGTCAAATCTGGACCAATATCTGTAAAGATTCCTGATCTAAACTGTGTATCGATAGTGGAAGCTGCTGCAGTCACACTGCAATACTACACACAGCCTGCAGATAAGAGTGGCGCTGTTTCGGGGGAAAAGCACCGCCCCACGTTTTTTTTTTTTTTTTTAGGTACCTCACTCCATTATTACGATGGAGTATTTTTCCTCACCACAAACCTATAAGACTTCTGGCAGATCCTTGCTGTTTTCCTGTTTTTCATTCCACGGTACAATTAACTCAGACTTGTCAGTACACATTGCATTTACCGTACCCGGCAGATGTTATACAATAATCGCATTCCAGGAGCGCAGCCTCTATATCATAAATGTATGGTCAGATCCCGGCTACACGAGAACACAAAGGGATCTGGAGGCTTTGATGTATGTCTAGAATAGCTGACGGGTGGAAATGGATCGGCCTGTACAAAGTCTATAGGGCCTTGTATATGGACACAGATTAAATCCTAGAGCAGCTGGATTTATAATCTTGGCATAAATATACACAAGATCAGACTGTATCAAGAGCCATCAAGACAAATCCAATATTGACTTACGCCATGTTTGACTCACGAGGTAACAATTACCCTTTAAGGAACGTGGTCTTTGATCTCTCTACATTATCAAAAGGGAGAATTCTTCCGCTGATAGATAAAATGCTGATGGCGGCAGAAAAGAGAAAAAAAAACTAAATGAAGTCACTTAACTGCTTCCAAACCACAACTAATAAGGTCTAGAAGACAAGTTTGTGTCCTGAAGCCACAATTGGATGGATGTCTAGTAATAGACATTTTGGATAAGTTGCCAGGCATCGTTTCGATTCTGTCAGCATGGTAAAACACATTTCAAGGGCATGTCCACTTGTGAACACTATTTTATCGTTTTCATATAGAATAAAACTACACAAAAAGCTAAGCAACTTTGTAATCACATTGCATTATTTATCTTGTACTCCTTCAGACATACAACCTACCATAATTCTACATTCCTCAGAGCTGAACTCAGTCAGCATTTTGTGCTGATTTAGGGAATGTTCACATGTTGCATATTTGTAGCACGTTTTCATCTGACTCCACCAGTAACTCAGGATCAGTACAGGATCAATAATGTCATTTCTGTGCGCAATGACTGCACCAGTACAATAGTGCGTGCAGCTCTGGAGTACAATACAGGATGTACCTCAGAATCAGTGCAGGATATGTAATGTAATGTAATGTATGTACACAGTGACTCCACCAGCAGAATAGTGAGTTGTGCTCTGGAGTATAATACAAGAGGTACCTCACGGTCAGTGCATGATAAGTAATGTGATGTATGTACACAGTGACTGCACCAGCAGAATAGTGAGTGCAGCTCTGGACTATAGTACAAGAGGTAACTCAGGATCTGTACAGGATCAGTAATGTAATGTGTGTATGACACGCCCCACCAAGGCCATGGGATACTCAGGACGAGCCTGTATTTGCTTGGGTAGTCATGGCGGTGTGACCTGGTTCCGTGGCCCTGGTGGTGTAATTAAAAGGGGATAGTTTATGGGATGTGATTCGTGACGTCACCCGTGGGTTTCGGCAACTGTGATGGATGGCTGACGTTGCACTTCAGATCCTTTGGGGCTGTTGGTATTCCAGCTTAGATGGTGTAGCTCTCCACGGGTAGAGCTGTAAGCCCGAGGGCAGGGGTAAAGTTTGGTGTAGGGGCAACGGTGAGATAAATAATGTGAGGACACAGCAGTATGCAGTTTTTGAAGTTTACTCACAGTCATCACCAGACAACTCTTGGATAATTCAAGGACTATCTACCAGGACCCCCTTATGCTGTTCCGTTCTCGGTCGTCTTCCTGCTCTGGCTCTCGCCCTCCCGCCCCGTGCCTCACACTCAGTGTCTTGAGTCGGTAGCTTCAGGTCTTGTCAGGCAACCTCGTCCTGGTCCCCTGACCCAACGTAGCCACCTTTTCAACGAATAAGTGTGGAGTTGGACCATGGTACTTGAAGTCACCTTGGTCCCCGGTTTGCTAGCTAAGTCTTTCAGTTGCTCTTCTAGTCGGGGGCTGGTCCCCTCTGCGGCCTAGTCCCTCTAGCTGAACCAGGTCTCTGTCAACTCAGATGCGGGCACCACGGGTGGATAACTCACTTCCCATGCCCCTGGAACTCCTTCTGTTCCTCTAGAGCCCTTCTCTGGCTCCTCTGTTCTGGGACGAGCTCCAACCAGCTCCAGTCCCCAGAACATCTCTCTCCCACCTCCATTCGTGTCCGTGTCATAACTCCAACCCTTCCACGTTCTCCCTCTACGTCCTCCTACGTCAATCCATCCTGCATGTCCTCTTTCCTGCTCCCCACTTCCTGGTGCTCTCCTATCCTACTTCCTCCACCACACCTTCTACCTGTTTCCCCTTGCAGCCTGGGACGGGGCCCTCCCGGAACAGGGTCCGCCCGAACCCCAGGACCTGGGTGGTGTGTGGGTGTGTGGGTGCAGTGTAGTGTCCTTTCCTTACCCGAGAGTGGGGTACCAAACCTCTGGCTGAGTTGCAGTACCTCTGTGGCGACTGGACCCTCAGGAGCTCCACATGTACATAGTGACTCCACCAGCAGAATAGTGAGTGCAGCTCTGGAGTATAATACTGTACAGAAGGTAACTCACATTCAGTGCATGATAAGTAATGTAATGTATGTACACAGTGACTGCACCAGCAGAATAGTGAGTGCAGCTCTGGAGTATAATACAGGAGGTAACTCAGGATCAGTGCATGATAAGTAATGTAATGTATGTACACAGTGACTGCACCAGCAGAATAGTTAGTGCAGCTCTGGACTATACTACAGGAGCTAACTCAGCATCAGGGCAGGATCAGTAAAGTAATATACGTACACAGTGACTCCACCAGCGGAATAGTGAGTGCAGCTCTGGAGTATAATACACAGGATCAGTACTGGATCAGTAATGTATGTAAAGTATGTACACAGTGACTGCACCAGCAGAATAGGGAGTGCATCTCTGCATTACTACAAAATTAGTACACTTACAAAATTATTACTTATATAAGATAAAATATATATTTGTATCGTTTTAGTCAGTAGATAGAAAAATATTAGAATCTGAGAGTCCTCAGTGGGTGATACCTTTAATGGCTAACTGAAAAGATGGTGAATAATAACAAGCTTTCGAGACAACTCAGGTGTCTTCTTCAGGCTTATATAAGACAAAATCAGATGTGCCTCATATTTATACACAACATAACATAGACCTCACTGTGTCTTAAAGTTCAGCAGAATCACAATAATGGATCAATAATTAACTTTATTACATATTATTCGTTGGAGCAGGATGGCTGCAAACAGTCCAAAGATGCTCAAAGATGCTGATTTCATAGAATGTTTTTGCTAAGCCCCTTCTGGGGCTGATTGGAAAATTGTGATTGGTGGCATGGCGCGTACACTCCGGACACCTCAGGGATTCTGGTTAGCAGATATGCCTAAAAATGATGCTTTATGGGAGTTGTGTGTCCATTCCTGGACAGATCTGGAGCAAGGTCTTCTGAGAGATGGATACTTTGAAACAATCTTCTGAATTGTCAGACCCTTTAGAAAAAGAAAAGATCGCATGGTGCCTCACACAAACAAAATGCAGTGAATCCTAATAATGATACTGCTTATTGATATCGTTTTACCCCCGGCTTTACTGCCAGTGATATGAATCCGGGTTCCAAGCTCCAGTAATGCCATGGCTTTCCTATTGCCTCCAGTGCACAATACTGTCTGCCCTTGGGGGGCAGCGTGCATGCCAAGGGTGACACGTGGCCCCTAAGCTACTGTTTGGGGCCACTACTGTATCCAAACTGTTATTCTAACCGCAGCAAACAATTATGGTTGTTTCCTTAATTTTGGTGATCAGCCCCTACTAGCCATGACCTGGATGACGCAGCCTTCTATTCACTCGTAGACAATGTCCACCATCAATGCCCTTTCAGGCTGAATTTCTAAGCGCTCCTCTGTTTTCTGCTGAATACGGGAAGCGAGCGAGAGAAGCTGTGACCAATTGATTGTTCAGACTTGGAAAGCAAAAGCAGTGACAACCAAACGCATTCTTTCCATTTTTCACAGAAAAAAAAGCAGAAAACTCCATCGTAGATGGCAATAAAGTCAGATTTTATAAGGGCACCTGGAGATTTCATATGTAGGAAACGTTAAGTCGGTAACAAGTCTCCATAGGAGGAAACACATGTGATAATGTAATCAGAGGACGAAAAGTTTCTTTACGGGAATCTGGTGGGACTTAGTAAATCACGTCATTGTGCTGGATGTTAAGATTTTGGATGTTTGGGGGGCAGAGTTCTGAAATACATAACACTGGCATGTCTCCTGTGCAGATACCCTATCCTTCTTTTATCCAGTAGGAGTAAAAGGGACACAAAAACATGGACACTTTTTATCCCTTTACCCGCCAGCAATAAAGAGAGCCTATGCCAAGTTTCACCATGAGGCTTATCACGCCCCAGCTTCTCAATACAAAGACAGGCTTCATAGGGCACAATGAATGTGATAGAGGAATTTTGACTTTTACTTATTGATTGTACGGCCTTATGTAACAACATGATGAAAAGACGAGATCCTTAAAGATCATGACACAGACGAAGATGAAAGTCTCTTTTTGTAAATTTTGGATTGATCTTTTTCTAAAATGTTCATTTCTTCTTTGGCACAGCCTTGCAGATTATATTAGCTAGCTGCTTGAAGAATTCCTCCACTTTTGATCTTCCATTCAATTCGACATTGGGCGTGGGGATATGCTACTGCCGCAAATCAATTGTATGATACTCAGGGAGCAAGGTGAATGGGTTTTCTTTTAATCAATGGCATTGTAGTGCAAACATAAAAATGGATATTTTGGATCCATACATTATGTTAACCCATACCAAACCAGTATTGTTGACCATATACAGTGTAAACCAGCAATGTTTATCATACATCACATATAGACAATGTGGTTATTGTGATAAAACCTTGTACTTTATTTACCCAGTTATCTACTGTTGATGTGATTCATAATTGCCCATTTTCTGATATTTGCTTATTATCTTATTATGTTAAACTGTAACGTATGGATGATATAGACAATGTGTTCATTGTCACAAAACCTTGGAATTCATTTAACCCAGTTATGAGCTGTTGACTTATGTGATTCGTAATTGTCCATTTTCTGATTTTTTTTTGTATCTTGCTAATGTTAAACTGTAACAAATTGCTGATATAGGCAATGTGTTTTTTGTCACAAAACCTTGGGATTTTTTAACCCAAATATCTGTTGTTGACTTATGTGATTCTTGAGAGTTTTTGAATTGTATGCCATTGTCTGATATTTGTTTATAACTCTGACTCATCTAAACCTTAAAGCTGGCCATTTTGGGACAAAGGTGAACCAGGTTTACAATATATTATATTGACTTGTCCAACATTGTATAAGTCACTATAGAAGCTCAAATGAACATGACAATGACATATGCTATTTTGTGGATCTGTATCTGAGGGTTGCCCGGGTTCTTTGTTGGGACTTTCCAGGAGCTCTCTGTCTTTGTCATGGCTTTTCAGCCTGATGATAAACCATACAGATGATGTGGTTTGATTGGTGATGCAAGTACTTAAACTTTGTAAGTTGAATATAACAAAAGTGTACGCAATATCATACTGTTCCTTACATTTTGTATTTTAGTTTAACCTTTATAATTAAACTGCTTGATTGCCTTCTTTACAGTCGTATCTGAAAGTTAGTGTCAAAAAACTAGGTAAAACAGGCGTGCAATAATAACTCTCTAGTTTATTCCAGATGGGAGATCATAAATGGAGGCTCACTTTTACCAGTGCACCACTATTAGCATCACTGTTTGTAGATGGAAGTGCAACAATTGCGAAACCTCTATCCATTATTGTAATAGCCCAGGATGATGACTGGTATCAGGAAGAGAAAAACATTTGGAAATACCACTAGACTTGGTTAGTAGGCATGAAGCTTATAATGAGTCTTCCATGAACAAAGGTGTAAGCTAAATCTCCGAGACCCCACTGGTGAATCTGTCACAGGACCCTACTTACCATTTGCTATTTATAATATTATGCTTTTGGGCACCCTCAGAACCTTCTTAACATTTATGTCCCTACACTTATGCCGATGTTGCCACCTATGGACCCATAGCAGAAGTCAATTTTAGACAATTTGCTCTCAAAAGCTCTACTATGGTATCATGATCCAATAGAAGGGGTTCGGTTCTTAAGCTGAAGTTCACAATAAAGTGTTTAATCAATGTAAAAATGAGTAAAAATAGATGCCCACCATGTCCAATATGAATTATGGTATAGGACTGTAAGTCATTAGTCCTATAGCTCTCAATTAGTTTTACTTTGAGGTCAATTGTTAAGTATTTCTTAAGCTGTTATATGGCTGAATGCTTTTAGTAAAAGAAAACATGTTTTCCAGTGCCTCCGCTAATCCTCTGCGGTATTCGAGCAGACGTTTAGTTTATGTGTCACCTGGGAGTAAAAGAGTTAAGTTCATGCTTGCTGGAGTTATAATATAGTAGGAATATTTGCTTTGGTTGTTACCGGAAAAACAGTTACCAGGAGTCCAACCCATCCCCGAGGACATGTCTTTTTGCAAAAGGGAAAAACAATTGCTTGTATAGAAAGTAGAGTCGGAGTTCTAAAGATTTTCCAGCCTACACAATCACATTGTCTGTCACTCAAGTGACTGTTGATTTCTGGAACACAGAAAAGTCTTTTTTTTCCTTTGAATCCAACTTTATTTTGTGGTTGGCATTCCTACAATACTTCAGTGACGCTAGATGGCAATTATTTAAAATACTTTTGTAGAATGGTAAAAGGCTGAAATGAAAATAAAAAAATAAATCCGCTACCTTGTACCCCGAATACCTCGTCTGTTCACAGTATGGCCTAAAGGGGATTTCAGCTTTTAGAAAAATATTCCCCAAACCATTGGATGATATGTTGTATGTTGTGTAAACACAAAGGAGACAAGCGAGGCGCAGAATAGTGCCCTATCAATGATGACACTGTTAGACATGGTGATCTGTAGTGTCCACTCACCTTGCTTGGTTGTGTATACCCACAACCGGCTTGAGTGCCTTGATACAGCTGCCGCTGGACCTCCACCGCCACTGCACGTGTAAATCAATAATCTGTAGTTAGGAAGAGGTGTACCACGGTCCGCGCTGCTGTGACATAAAAGGATCACAAGGAAGGTAATGCTTCAATAAAACTTCCTTTATTCTTTCTCTCCTACGCGTTTCGGAGCCACATCCGAGCTCCTTCCTCAGGGATATCTAAACCCCTAAAGGGGTTTTCAGCTTTTAGAAAAATATTCCCCAAACCATTGGATGCTATGTTGTATGTTGTGTCAGCCAAAACTGAGCAATGGGAGTTGGCATTGGACCTTAGGAGGGTACGTAGTATCTGTGTGAGATATTTTCCTAAGATCCCATTATTTAGGGACCACTTTTCTAAGAGTGAAAGATACCTTTAAGGTAGCCAAACACCTTCCCATCAGTGTCGGCTAAGTTCTTGCTATCTATGATTTCCTCTCAATGACCACATACGTTCAATTCAGCCAAGCATGCATGAATTTTAGGGAATAGGTTGTTGTCAGACATCACCGGTGGTGGTTTATTTTCCACAAAACAAAGAATGGGGCATGTTGAAGTCCAAATTGGCTAATCCATCTTTTCTATGATAAATTGCATCAGGGTTTATGTTGTGACAATTTTATGGATTGGATAGTCAGCTTATCCCTCAAAATAGGAGTGTTTGGTTAACATCCATGTATAGTGTTTTGCCATCTACACAGTCTAATGTCCCTTACATCAGGGTTAGATGTATTAAAAACCAATTCATCATCAGTAACATTTTGAAACACTGGATCTAAACTTTATGCAGACGTGATTCTGCTCAGATGAACCACACCCCAACTCTATTTGTTGACCTCCAAGTTATGGTTCATATAGATTTGTTTTTAGTGGTGTTGTAATGAAGATACGGCCACTATACTCATTGGATGAAAGCATTCGAATATGCCGGTTTGGACCCGGCCAAACATCTCATGTGTATAGAAGTCTCACGACTTTCCCCCAACAAAAAATTGGGGAGAGAATTGGCCCTCTGAAATCTCAACAGGAGATCATTTTGCTTTTTGGGAAGTCTGACAGTAGCTTTCTCTTCTCTCCTCGTTGACAGCACATGAACATTTAGCCGAGCCCAGTGCTCATGTGTATGAGGAAATCGGGAAAGTTGCCGAATTCAGCAAATAGTTATCTTATGTGAATGGTCAGCTTTAATCATTTTAGATTTCCAGGTCAACAGAAGAATGAGTCTTTGGCTGGGGTCACACACACAGATATCTGGGCAGATATTGTTCACAGATCTCTGGTTGCAGTGAAATCATGGACACATTGTTACATTTGTACACAGCCACAAAATGGAACCATGTGTCCATGATTTCACTGCAACCAGAGATCTGTGAACAATATCTGCCCAGATATCTGTGTGTGTGACCCCAGCCTTTCATGTGAAAACCACAAATATGAGACATGATGGTGCTCAGAGTACTTCGGTTACTTGGTGCTTTATTCCAAAGGGGATACTAATCAGCATAGGAAGATGAAACTCTCCCAGGGTGAAGTTGGCCATACGCACGAGATTTTGGCTGAATTTGTCCGAAGAGTAGACAGAAAAGAGGTGTCTGTCAATGGCTTATTTTCCCTCAAAACAAAAGGCTGTGTCTTTGAAATTCCGACTATCCGATCCTTCTCTTGCTGTTATGATCTGTCCAGAGGAGAATTGAGAGGCAGCAGGTTTGGCTGATTTTGATTAAATATGTATGGGGTTCTCTAGACTATATACATGCTATGATATTACAAACCTATGTTGTAAGGATTCATAAAAAGTCTGCCATGGACCCATAGTATATCTCTTTGGCATGGAGCGTTTTACCATAGGTATCTGCAAGAAAGCAATTGTGGCGTGTCGTATTAATAATATATTTCCTCTTAGAAGTATAGCTTCTATCAGCAAAGAAGTATAGCTTCTATCAGCAAAGAAGTATAGCTCCTATCAGCAAAGAAGTATAGCTCCATCATAAAAGAAGTATGGCTCCTATCAGAAAAGAAGTATGACTCCTATCAGCAAAGAAGTATAGCTCCTATCAGAAAAGAAGTATGGCTCCTATCAGAAAAGAAGTATGGCTTCTATCAGAAAAGAAGTATGGCTCCTATCAGAAAAGAAGTATGGCTCCTATCAGAAAAGAAGTATGGCTCCTATCAGAAAAGAAGCATGACTCCTATCAGAAAAGAAGTATGGCTCCTATCAGAAAAGAAGTATAGCTCCTATTAGAAAAGAAGTATGACTCCTATCAGAAAAGAAGCATGACTCCTATCAGAAAAGAAGTATGGCTCCTATCAGAAAAGAAGTATAGCTCCTATTAGAAACGAAGTATGACTCCTATCAGAAAAGAAGTATGGCTCCTATCAGAAAAGAAGTATGGCTCCTATCAGAAAAGAAGTATGGCTCCTATCAGAAAAGAAGTATGCTTCCTATCAGAAAAGAAGTATGGCTCCTATCAGAAAAAAGTATGGCTCCTATCAGAAAAGAAGTATGCTCCTATCAGAAAAGAAGTATGGCTCCTATCAGAAAAGAAGTATTTGCTCCTATCAGAAAAGAAGTATGGCTCCTATCAGAAAAGAAGTATGGCTCCTATCAGAAAAAAGTAATGGCTCCTATCAGAAAAGAAGTATGAAGCTCCTATCAGAAAAGAAGTATGCTCCTATCAAGAAAAGAAGATATGGCTCCTAAGAAAAGAAGTATGGCTCCTATCAGAAAAGAAATATGGCTCCTCAGAAAAGAAGTATGGCTCCTATAGAAAAGAAGTATAGTCCTATCAGAAAAGAAGTATGGCTCCTATCAGAAAAGAAGTATGGCTCCTATCAGAAAAGAAGTATAGCTCCTATCAGAAAAGAAGTATGCTCCTATCAGAAAAGAAGTATAGCTCCTATCAGAAAAGAAGTATGCTCCTATCAGAAAAGAAGTATGGCTCCTATCAGAAAAGAAGTATAGCTCCTATCAGAAAAGAAGTATAGCTCCTATCAGAAAAGAAGTTATGCTCCTATCAGAAAAGAAGTATAGGGTCCTATCAGAAAGAAGTATGGCTCCTATCAGAAAAGAATGTATAGCTCCTAACAGAAAAGAAGATGGCTCCTATCAGAAAAGAAGTATAGCTCCTATCAGAAAAGAAGTATAGCTCCTATCAGAAAAAAGTATGCTCCTATCAGAAAAGAAGTATAGCTCCTATCAGAAAAGAAGTATGGCTCCTATCAGAAAAGAAGTATGGCTCCTATCAGAAAAGAAGTATGGCTCCTATCAGAAAAGAAGTATGCTCCTATCAGAAAAGAAGTAGGCTCCTATCAGAAAAGAAGTATAGCTCCTATAGAAAAGAAGTATGGCTCCTATCAGAAAAGAAGTATGGCTCTATAGAAGAAGTATGGCTCCTATCAGAAAGAAGTTGCTCTTCAGAAGAAGTATGCTCCTATCAAAAGAGTATGGCTCCTATCAGAAGAAGTATGCTCTACAGAAAAGAAGTATGGCTCCTATCAGAAAAGAAGTTGGCTCTTAAAAAGAATATGTCTATAGAAAAGAAGTATGGCTCCTATCAGAAAAGAAGTATGGCTCCTAAAAAAGAAGTATGGTCCTATCAGAAAAGATATAGCTCTATCAGAAAAGTAGCTCTATAGAAAGAGATGCTCTATCAGAAAGAAGTATGGCTCCTATAGAAAAGAATATGCTCCTATCAGAAAAGAGTATAGCTCTATAGAAAGAAGTATGGCTCTATCAGAAAAAGTATGGTCCTCAGAAAAGAGTATGCTCCTTCAGAAAAGAAGTATGCTCTATCAGAAAGAAGTATGTCCTATCAGAAAAGAAGTATGCTCTATAGAAAAGAAGTAGCTCTATCAAAAAGAAGTATGCTCTATCAGAAAAGAAGTATAGCTCCTATCAGAAAGAAGTATGGCCTATCAGAAAAGAAGTATGCTCCTATCAGAAAGAAGTATGGCTCCATCAGAAAAGAAGTAGTCATCAGAAAAGAGTATGTCTATCAGAAAAGAGTATGGTCTATCAGAAAAGAAGTATGGCTCTATAGAAAAAAGTAGGCTCATAGAAAAGAGTATGCTCCTATCAGAAAAGAAGTATGGCTCCTATCAGAAAAGAAGTATAGCTCCTATAGAAAAGAAGTATGTCTATCAGAAAGATATGGCTCCATCAGAAAAGAAGTATGCTCTATCAGAAAAGAAGTATGCTCTATCAGAAAAGAAGTATGCTCTATCAGAAAAGAGATGCTCTATCAGAAAAAAGTATGGCTCCTATCAGAAAAGAAGTATGGCTCCTATCAGAAAAGAAGTATGGCTCCTATCAGAAAAGAAGTATGCTCCTATCAGAAAAGAAGTATGGCTCTATCAGAAAAGAAGTATGCTCCTATCAGAAAAGAAGTATGCTCATCAGAAAAGAAGTATGGCTCCTTCAGAAAAGAAGTATGCTCCTATCAGAAAAGAAGTATGCTCCTATCAGAAAAGAAGTATGCTCCTATCAGAAAAGAAGTATGGCTCTATCAGAAAAGAAGTATGGCTCCTATCAGAAAAGAAGTATGCTCCTATCAGAAAAGAAGTATGCTCCTATCAGAAAAGAATATCTCTATCAAAAAGATATGGTCCTATCAAAAAAAGTATATCTATCAAAATATGGCCTTAAAAAAAGTGGTATAGAAAAGAATATCTCCAAAAAAGAATATACAAAAAGTAATCCTATCAGAAAAGAAGTATGCTCCTATCAGAAAAAAGTAGGCTCTATCAAAAAGAATATGCTCTATCAAAAAAAGTAGGCTCCTATCAGAAAAGAATATGCTCATCAAAAAGAGTAAGCTCCTATAAAAAGAAGTAGCTCTATAGAAAAAATGGCCTATCAGAAAGAAGTATGGTCCTATCAGAAAGAAGTATAGCTCTATCAGAAAAGAGTATGCTCATCAGAAAAGAAGTATGGCTCTATCAGAAAAGAAGTTAGCTCTATAGAAAAGAATGTCTTCAGAAAAGAAGTATGCTCATCAGAAAGAAGTATGGCTCCATCAGAAAAGAGTAGCTCCTATCAGAAAAGATATGGCTCTTCAGAAAAGAAGATGGTCCTATCAGAAAAGAAGTAGGCTCCTATCGAAAAGAAGTATGCTCTATCAGAAAAGAAGTATGCTCTATCAGAAAAGAAGTATGCTCTTAGAAAAGAATATGTCCTATCAGAAAAGAAGTATACTCTATTAGAAAGAATATGGCTCTATCAGAAAGAGTATGCTCTATCAGAAAAAAGTATGCTCTATCAGAAAAGAAGTATGCTCCTATCAAAAAAATATGCTCTACAGAAAGAAGTATGGCTCCTATCAAAAAAATATGCTCTTCAGAAAAGAATATCTTTATCAAAAAGAATATGCTCCTACAGAAAAAAGTATGGCTCTATCAGAAGATATCTCCTATCAGAAAAGAAGATGCTCTATCAAAAGAATATATTAAAAAGAATATAGCTTACAAAAAGAAGTATGGCTCCATGAAAAGAGATGGCTTATAAAAGAAGTATGCCTATCAGAAAGAATGCTCTATAAAAAGAATATGGTCCTCAGAAAATATGCCCTATCGAAAAGAGTATGTCAAAAGAAGTATGCTCTACAGAAAAGAATTGTGCTTGAAAAAGAGGGTCTATCAGAAAAGAAGTAGGTCCTATCAGAAAAAGTATCTCTATAGAAAGAGTACTATCAAAGAATATGGCCTATCAGAAAAGAAGTATGCTCTATAGAAAGAGTATGGTCCTATCAAAAAGATATGGTCTATCAAAAAGAAGAGCTCCTATCAGAAAAAAGTATGCTCTTAGAAAGAATAGCTCTATAAAAGAGTTGGTTACAAAAAAAGTTGGCTCTTCAGAAAGAAGTATGCTCTATAGAAAAGAGTAGTCCTATCAAAGAAGTAGCTCCTACAAAAAGATGCTCTATCAGAAGAAGTTACTCCTATCAAAGAAGTAGCTCCTATCAGAAAGAAGTATGTCTATCAAAGAATAGCTCCTTCAAAAAAATGGCTCTATCAGAAAAGAATATGCTCCTATCAGAAGAATATGCTCCTACAGAAAGAAGTATCTATCGAAAGATATGCTCCTTCAGAAGAATATGCTCATCAGAAAAGAGTAGGCTCCTCAGAAAAGAAGTATAGCTCTATCAAAAGAAGTACTCCTACAGAAAGAGTATGTCCATCAAAAGAATTGTCTATCAGAAGAAGTATGTCCTATCAGAAGAATATACTCATCAAAGAAGTATGGTCATCAGAAAAATCTATATAAAAATTATATATAAAAATAGCTCTATCAGAAAAGTATAGTATAAAGAAAAGAATCAAAAGTTTCCTAAAGAAGTATAGCTCTATCAGAAAAGGAAGTAATAGCTCCTATCAGAAAAGAAAGTATAGCTCCTAGTCAGAAAAGAAGTAAGGCTCCTATCAAGAAAGAAGTATGGCTCCTATCAGAAAAGAAGTACTCCATCAGAACAATATGCTCCTATCAGAAAGAAGAAGATAGAAGTTACCTATCAGAAAAGAAGTATGGCTCCTATCAGAAAAGAAGTATAGCTCTATTCAGAAAAGAAGTATGGCTCCTATCAGAAAAGAAGTATGGCTCCTATCAGAAAAGAATGTATGAGCTCCTATCAGAAAAGAAGTATGGCTCCTATCAGAAAAGAAGTATGGCTCCTATCAGAAAAGAAGTATGGCTCCTATCAGAAAAGAAGTATGGCTCCTATCAGAAAAGAAGTATAGCTCCTATCAGAAAAGAAGTATGGCTCCTATCAGAAAAGAAGTATGGCTCCTATCAGAAAAGAAGTATGGCTCCTATCAGAAAAGAAGTATGGCTCCTATCAGAAAAGAAGTATAGCTCCTATTAGAAAAGAAGTATAGCTCCTATCAGAAAAGAAGTATGGCTCCTATCAGAAAAGAAGTATGGCTCCTATCAGAAAAGAAGTATAGCTCCTATCAGAAAAGAAGTATGGCTCCTATCAGAAAAGAAGTATGGCTCCTATCAGAAAAGAAGTATGGCTCCTATCAGAAAAGAAGTATGGCTCCTATCAGAAAAGAAGTATGGCTCCTATCAGAAAAGTAAGTGATGGCTCCTATCAGAAAAGAAGTATGGCTCCTATCAGAAAAGAAGTATGCTCCTATCAGAAAAGAAGTATGGCTCCTATCAGAAAAGAAGTATGGCTCCTATCAGAAAAGAAGTATGCTCCTATCAGAAAAGAAGTATGGCTCCTATCAGAAAAGAAGTATGGCTCCTATCAGAAAAGAAGTATGCTCCTATCAGAAAAGAAGTATGGCTCTATCAGAAAAGAAGTATGGCTCCTATCAGAAAAGAAGTATGGCTCCTATCAGAAAAGAAGTATGCTCCATCAGAAAAGAAGTAGCTCCTATCAGAAAAGAAGTATGGCTCCTATCAGAAAAGAAGTATGGCTCCTATCAGAAAAGAAGTATAGCTCTATAGAAAAGAAGTATCTCCTATCAGAAAAGAAGTATGGCTCCTATCAGAAAAGAAGTATGCTCCTATCAGAAAAGAAGTATGGCTCCTATCAGAAAAGAAGTATGGCTCCTATCAGAAAAGAAGTATAGCTCCTATCAGAAAAGAAGTATGGCTCCTATCAGAAAAGAAGTATGGCTCCTATCAGAAAAGAAGTATAGCTCCTATCAGAAAAGAAGTATGGCTCCTATCAGAAAAGAAGTATGGCTCCTATCAGAAAAGAAGTAAGCTCTATCAGAAAAGAAGTATGCTCCTATCAGAAAAGAAGTATGCTCCTATCAGAAAAGAAGTATGGCTCCTATCAGAAAAGAAGTATGGCTCCTATCAGAAAAGAATATAGCTCTATCAGAAAAGAAGTATGCTCCTATCAGAAAATAATAATCTTTTTATAATATAATAATAATAATAACTATCAGAAATAAACTTATTATAGCTCACTATCGCAGCAAATACAGTGGTAATAGATGAAAATACACAGTATAATGCAATAAGAAAATACACAATACAGTAATTCCAGTAGAGAAAGAAGACAGTACAATAATAGGAAACAATACAATAAGCATAAAATCAATGTAAAAAATACAATACAATAGATAAAACAAAAAAATAAGGGTGCTTAAGAGCTTACAATGTACAACGAGATAGGGGTTATACAAAGTACAGGGGCTTATAACACTGATGGTCCAGGCATCTTGAGGAAATGGGGGATAGAAATAAAGTTACATGAATGGTCACCAGACAATCTGTGTAGCCCTTTTGGGTTTGGTGGAATTTGAAGAAGAGTTATGTCAAGAGAGATAGTGATTGGGCTATGTACAGTAGAAAGGAATTTTGTTAGGGAGCCTTGAAATGATTTGTTTTTAGTGAGCGTCTGAAGCTATGCAAGTTGTGGATGCTCCTGATTTCTTGGGGTAGAGCATTCCAGAAAATTGGTGCAGCTTGGGAAAATCTTGGAGCCGGGAGTGGGAGGATTGGATTAGTGCAGATGTTTGTCGAAGGTCATTTGTAGAACGTAGAGAACGGGTGCGGTGATAGACAGAGATGAGGGAAGAGATGTAGGGGGGCACTGCATTGTGAAGAGCTTTGTGGGAGAGAACAAGCAATTTGAACTTTATCCTGCAGTGTATAGGCAGCCAATGCAATGACTGGCACAGAGCGGAGGCTTCTGAGTAACGATTGGCCAGGTAGGTGATCCTGGCTGCTGCATTAAGGATGGACTGTAGAGGGGAAAGTTTAGAGAGGGGGAGGCTGATTAATAGAGAATTGCAATAATCAAGGCAGGAGTGAATTAGGGCCACGGTGAGGGTTTTAGTTGTTTCCATGGTGAGACAGGGGCATACTCTAGAGATGTTCTTCAGGTGTAAGTGACAAGAGCCGATGAGAGATTGTATGTAGGAGGTGAAGGAGAGATTGGTGTCAAACGTGACACCCAGACAGCGAGCCTGCTGCCTAGGCGTTATCGTGCTACCGCACACTGAGAGAGAGATGTCAGATTTAGGGAGGTTAGTGGAGGGCGGGAGCAAAAGAAGTTCAGTTTTGGAGAGGTTGAGTTTTAAATAGAGAGCCGACATGATGTTGGAAACAGCAGCTAGACAGTCAATGGTGTTCTTTAACACCGCAGGGGTAAGGTTAGGAGCTGAAGTGTATAATTGTGTGTCGTCAGCATAGAGATGGTACTGGAAGCCAAATCTGCTGATGGTGTGTCCAATCGGGGCTGTGTAGAGAGAGGAGAAGAGGTCCAAGGACTGGACCCTGAGGGAAAAGAGAAGTAAGGCTTCTATCAGAAAAGAAGAATGGCTCATATCAAAGAATTTAATTCTTCTCAAAGGTACCGTATGGCAGCACACATTGTGGGACATCTTTTACGGCTTTAGTGCTGGTTTTCTGGTGTCAAAAAGTTGCACATTCTGGCCCATGCTGTCTTTGTACAAAAAAGTTAAAATAGTTAATATTTTCTGCCATTCTTGCCACTTTTCATTTTCATGCACCATGAATGGCAGAGCCCTTGGTAACCTCGTGTCTTTAAATGCCACCAGTCACCTCCCTGACAGCATGGCCGGACGCTGGTGCCACAACCGCCCCACTGTGGGTTGCAGGTGATTGAGTACCGGCATACAGACACCTGTGTTGCCTCCAGAGGAGCTGTCAGCCGCTGCTGAGTGCAATGGGTATTTACCTGGCAAATTTTGGTGAGTTTTTTTGTCTGTGATTTTAAGTCCATTCGGTGAATAATCTAGAACTACAATGCACATTAGGAGTGATTATAAGTAGGTGAGAAAAAATAAAAAAAGAATACCATCATCATCTTATTGTTATTATTTCAATTTTATTTTTATTTATTTCTGTTATAAAATCTTGGAGAATGAATCCCAATACGGCCTAAAGTTAATTCTCTGATCTGTAATATCTTTCCATTCTGATGAAGAGCCCAGTCTAAAGCCACACCAACAGAAACCTAGTCAAAACGTATTCCCTGACATTCAGATGAAGATGTATGCTCTCTGTTCTCCGTGATGGAGGATAAAGAACCCTTGGAGCTCAATGTCCCTTACCAAGCATTACTTGTTTAAACAGAGAATTTCCCGGCAAGATTGCCTCTTTTCATTTCTGTTTGTTTCCGTCCTTTTTGAGACAATTGCACAGTAAATCTTAGACAAAAACCTGATATCATACACTGGTTCCTCGCTCCTCCTCCCATTCTCCTGAACACATTTGGAGCAAAGCGTTGGTTGTCAAAGTAAAAGACTTTTTTTCTCTACCCCTGTTAACGACTTTGCTTTTTTTCCAACTTAAAATGGTGCATGGAAAAGAAAAGGGGGCAAACCGGGGAGTCAGCTTAACAAACCACAGCTAAACAGGCTGTTCCAAGCTGAGATGACCATTCATATTGAAATAAGAAGCAATCCATCAAAAGTGTAGACCTTCTTGTGATGGGAACCTGAAAAGAAGGCGGAGGACACCTGTCAGTAGGGAAGGACTGACCAAGGCTTTGAGGACATGGTTTGTTTTATGAAAGCAGGCTTGATTCATGTAGGCTTTTCTAAAGAGATGCTTCAATACATGGTCTTGGCGCTAGCCAAGCTCTGACGTAGGTGGCCATTGTGAGGTATAGACCGGTCGCTGAACAATGACAAGAGATCTGTCTTAGATCTTCTTTCTTTTGATACTTGATAAAGCAGCATCCTACGGCTGGGAAATAGGTCAACTCAACTTATATAAATAGGATTAGCGCCTTCACTTGTACAGTGAAATGACTTTACAATTAATCTGGAAAAAGATCACTGGAAAGGTTCACGATTAATGTGTTTGGCCTTTTCGCTCCCCAGCTGCCTCTAGAGTCACAGCTTGAGTCCTAGGCCTTTAGGGATTGCTTTTTTTTTGACTTGCCTTCTTACTGTAGACATCAACATCATTGTTAGGTTGTGAAATGGGCTAACACATGTAGAACATCATAGCCCCCTGTGTATTGGATAAGCCACAAAAGGGGCATTAGGACCTGCTCAGCTCTTGTGACAGCAAGCAATTTTAAAAAATAACTGTCTTTGTTTCCGATAGCAACCAATCACAGCAGCTTTACATTTTCAAATGCAGAATACAAAATAAATGCTTTGATGTGATTGGCTGCAGGGGGTAACAACAGAAGATCCTTAAGACAGGTTCATAAATGTATCCCAATAGCTATAAACAATATCCCTAAACCATTGTGTTCAACCAGAGGAAATCGATTGCATCAGAAATACATCAAATAATTTCTTTTATTGCCATCATTAGAGATAAGAAATCTAGTTCACATCATATTCTAGATTTTCCAGGTGATATATTTTTTCCAAAAATTATTACGCATTGAAATTCAAACGCTCGATCTGTCTTTCTCTCGAAATCTGCATCTGGAGGCTCCGATACACCTCAAAAAACGTAGTCCACTACTCGGACAACCCTTTCTCTATGTTTTAGAGAAAAAATTAAGTTTTTTTTCAGCTCACCCCACTGCGGTCTTCCTCCAGCGTTGATGGATCCGATTTCTGGTGCACAGCAGAATGACCTTGGCCTTGGGCCACAATGCCGACAGAAATAGTTGCAGTCCAGCGACAGCAGGAAACAGGAATTTTTTTAAAACACAGTTTTTTTTTATTGATTAAAAGTCCAGTGCAGCATTAGTGAGCCCCAAAGCGGAACACAGGACCCAGTCAAAGCGTTTCAGCTAGGAAGCCTTAGTCATGGATCCATGACTATGTTACCCTAAAGTGAAATAGTAGCAGTTATTCTCAACTCCGGTGCCGGTGCTGTTCCAGTGGTGTGTTTGTGCTCTGGCTCTCGGCGGGTCATGTGCTCTCTGTGGCCAATCAGCGGCCACTTCACTTCAAATAATCTATTGTTTAAATCAGGGTTTTGCGTTTTGTGTATTTTTTAAAATATTATTTATTTTTATTTCGTTATCTTTATTAAAAAAAAAATTGGTAGTCTTGCAATTTTCCCTGTCGCCACTGTGTACTTCTTTAGATACCTACTTCCTGTCCTTTCAGGAAGAGTTTAGGAGCAGGATTACAATGACAAGTAACACATCTAAATACAGGATCCACCAATTACAATAAGTGATGTCCTTGTGATAGGAAATGGATATACTGCCCACGTTCCCCCTTGAATCCGTGAGTATTGTTATGGTATATAATGTGTATTGTGATATGCATTATTAGAGATAGATTGTATTCTGCTTGAAAGTAGGGAGAGTTAGTGTTAATGTTTGGGACTAGATAAAAGTGGGAAAGGCTATAGTTAAGGGACAGAGACAATTTCCTATCAGGAGATAGATAGGGCCAGCATGCCATAGAAACAGACCTAAGGTCTGATCAGTTAAGCAGAGCCACATGATATGGGTGTACTCAACATGAGAGAAGACAGACAGTGGATAGCGTGATCCTCAGCAGAAAGAAACAAAGAGAATTGACCAAAGTATATACTGATTGACTGGAGACAGGTTCTGGGACAGGATGCCTAGCAGCACGACACTTGAATTTATAACTTATAGAGGTACTGGCCCAGGACAGGAAGAAACAGAATGTGAGATAAAGAGAGCACCTCGGGCAGGAGTTCCAAGGCATCAGAAGTAGAGAAGCTAAGTACCAACTATATTGGCAAACTCTTTCCTCTAGGAGACAGAAAGATGTGGAACTGCAGGTTGAGAATAGGTCTCTCACTAAGGCCCCTTTCACACTGGGATTTTTGAAAAATGCAGCAGATCCGGTCAAAAAAACCCGCATCTGCTGCATTTTCTGCCTAACGGCTGCACATGCGGCACAGTAGGGGCAAGCCCCGTGCATTGTCTATGGAGCTTGCGGTAAGTGTGCGACAGACGCGGCAAGTGTGGTTTCGGCAGTTACGGCAGATACGGCCGCGAAAAGAACCGCGGTCAGCGGCGTTTTTTTCACGGCCGCATCTGCCGAGACCACACTTGCCGCGTCTGTCGCACACTTACCGCAAGCCCCATAGACAATGCATGGGGCTTGCTGCAACTGTGCCTCAAGTGCAGCTGTTAGGAGGAAAATGCAGCAGATGCGGTTTTTTGCCCGAATCTGCCGCATTTTTTCAAAAACCCCAGTGTGAAAGAGGCCTAACTAAATTCCAGTACCAAGCTGGGTTATGGTGAGACAGGTGAACCAGTGGAAACAGAGTTCCAGGAAATTAAGGGAGGGAATTGAGACTGTATGGAAATGTTTTGTATCATGAAGGAAACATACTTTAACCTCCCTGCCGGTATTCCCGAGCAGGACTCGGGTTAAATTTCACTGCCAGAAGCGGTAACCCCGAGTCCTGCTCGGGGTGAATGCCAGAGAGTCCCCTTACCCCATCCTGGCAGTCCCCTGTGCTCCGGATCTCCCCCCCTGCCCTCTGATCTCCCCCGCTGCCCTCCAATCTCCCCCCTGCCCTCCGGATCTCCCCCCTCCCCTCTGATCTCTCCCCCTGCCCTCCGGTCCACTCCCCCCTCCCCCCCGCTCTCCGGTGACCACCTATGCTGCTCCTGTTCTCCCCTTCTCTCCAGGCCTCTCACCAGTCTTCTTTCTTCTCCTCTGTCCTCCGCTCTTCTCCCTCTTTCCTCCGCTCTTCTTCCTCTGTCCTCCGGTCTGCTGTGTCTTCTGTCTTCTCTGTTGCTGTCCTCTTCCTGCGGCGTCCTCCTTCTTCTGTCGGCTCCTCTGCACAGTCATCTCCCAGCATAGAGATGAGTGTGCAGAGGAGCAGTGTCACAGCCAGGGCACAGCATCTCTGTGATTGCTGTGCCCTGGTCTGTGTTAACCCCCTAAGTGCTGTGATCTCATGGATCACAGCACTTAGTTTCCATGGTGATTGGATATACTATCGCCAGAGACTTACAACAAGGGAGCACTTGATCCCTTGTTGTAGTCTCTGGGATCAGCGTCATGGTGCACTCTATGGCAATGATGTGCCATACCGTGCACCATGACGCTGATCCCAGAGACTACAACAAGAGGACAGCTGATCCCTTGTTGTAGTCTCTGGGATCAGCGTCATGGTGCACAGTATGGCAGATCATTGCCATACAGTGCACCATGACACTGATCCCAGAGACTACAATAAGAGGACAGTTGATCCCTTATTGTAGTCTCTGGGATCAGCGTCATGGTGCACTGTATGGCAATGATGTGCCATACCGTGCACCATGACGCTGATCCCAGAGACTACAACAAGAGGACAGTTGATCCCTTATTGTAGTCTCTGGGATCAGTGTCATGGTGCACTGTATGGCAATGATCTGCCATACCGTGCACCATGACGCTGATCCCAGAGACTACAACAAGAGGACAGTTGATCCCTTATTGTAGTCCCTGGGATCAGTGTCATGGTGCACTGTATGGCAATGATCTGCCATACCGTGCACCATGACGCTGATCCCAAAGACTACAAGAAGAGGACAGTTGATCCCTTATTGTAGTCTCTGGGATCAGCGTCATGGTGCACTGTATGGCAATGATGTGCCATACCGTGCACCATGACGCTGATCCCAGAGACTACAACAAGAGGACAGTTGATCCCTTGTTGTAGTCTCTGGGATCAGCGTCATGGTGCACAGTATGGCAGATCATTGCTATGCAGTGCACCATGACACTGATCCCAGAGACTACAACAAGGGATCAAGTGTCCTCTTGTTGTACTCCCTGGGATCAGCGTCATGGTGCATGGTATGGCAATGATGTGCCATACCGTGCACCATGACGCTCATCCCAGAGACTACAACAAGGGAGCACTTGATCCCTTGTTGTAGTCTCTGGGATCAGCGTCATGGTCCACAGTATGGCAGATCATTGCCATACAGTGCACCATGACGCTGATCGCAGAGACTGCAACAAGGGATCAACTGTCCTCTTGTTGTAGTCCCTGGGATCAGCGTCATGGTGCATGGTATGGCAATGATGTGCCATACCGTGCACCATGACGTTGATCCCAGAGACTATAACAAGAGGACACTTGTTCCCTTGCTGAAGTCTCTGGATGTAGCAGAGGCGATCGAGCGTCGTGGGATCTTCGTTGTGGACTACGTCGGATCTTTACAATAAAGATGGAGTCCGAATTTTGTTTGTGTTTTTTTTCAAATAAAAAGATTTTTCTCTGTGTGTATTTTCTGACTATTTACCAGAGATTCCTAATGGCGGGTCTAACATTGGCCCTATATTATGAATCTCGGGCTTAGTGCCAGCTGCCAATAAAAAGCTGGCATTAACCCCTTTATTACCCAGTTTGCCACCGGCACCAGAGCAGCTGGAAGAGCCTGGGTACAGCGCCAGAAAATGTCGCTTCAATGAATGCGCCATTTTCTGGGGCGGCTGCGGGCTGCAATTCGCAGCATGGGGGGCCCAGAACGCTTGGGCCTCTCTATGCTGAGGATTCCAGTCCCCAGCTGCCTAGTTGTACCTAGCTGGGCCAAAAATATGGCGGAGCCCCACGTAATTTTTTTTCTAGAATTAGTTCTAGACATTAAAAAAAAAATTGGCTTCTCTGTATTTTTGGTTCCAGCCAGGTATGACGAGGCAGCTGGGGGTGGGTGGCAGTCCGTAGCTGCTAAGTTGTACCTGGCTGGACCAAAAATATGGCGGAGCCCCATGCCATTTTTTTTTTCTAGAATTAGTCCTAGAAAAAAAAAAAAATGGGCTTCGCTGTATTTTTGGTTACCAGCCAGGTACAACGAGGCAGCTGGGGGTTGCTGGCAGTCCGTAGCTGCCAAGTTGTACCTGGCTGGACCAAAAATATGGCGGAGCCCCATGCCATTTTTTTTTTACTTCTACCAATAAAATGACAAGGAGCTTTGCCTTATTTTTGGATGCCAGCCAGGTACAACTTGGCAGTTGGGGGCTGCAATCCTCATCGTGGAGAGACCCAAATGTTGTGGCCCCCGCACGCTGCAAATTGCAACCCACAGCCACCCCAGAAAATAGCACATTAGAGGTGCCATTTTCTGGTGCTGTACCCCAACTCTTCCAGTTGCCCTTGTGCTGGTGGCAATGCTAGTGGCACACAGGGGTTCTCCATACGCGACATGGAGTCCGCTAACAATTCCAATTGTTAGCGGACACCATGTCGCGTATGGAGAGCCCCTGTGTGCCTAAACATTGGAGCTCCCCCAAAGTGACCCCATTTTGGAAACTAGACCCCCCAGGGAACATATCTAGATGGGTAGTGAGCATATTGAACCCCCAGGTGCTTTACAAATTGATCTGTGAAAATGAAATAGTACTTTTTTTTTCAAAAAAAATTTCTTTTAGCCTAAATTTTTTCGTTTTCACATGGCAACAGCATAAAATTCATCCTAAAATTTGTTGGGCAATTTCTCCTGAGTACACCGATACCTCATATGTGGTCATAAACCACTGTTTGGGCGCACGGCAGGGGTCAGAAGGGAAGGAGCGCAATTTTACTTTTTGAGTGTAAAATTAGCTCCAAAATTCAAATTGCTCTCCTTCACTTCTGAACCCTGCCGTGCGCCCAAACAGTGGTTTATGATAACATATGAGGTATCGATGTACTCGGGAGAATTTGCACAACACATTTTAAGATCCATTTTATCCTGTTGCCCATGTGAAAATGAAAGAATTGAGGCTAAAAGAAAATTTTTGATAAAAAAATTAAAATATCCATTTTTTGTTTCCACTTTGCTTTAGTTCCTGTGAAGCACTTGAAGGGTTAATAATCTTCTTGAATGTAGTTTTGAGTAGCTTGAGGGGTGAAGTTTTTGGAATGGTGTCACTTTTGGGTGATCTCTGTCATGTACACCCCTCAAAAGGACTTCAAATGTGATGTGGTCACTAAAAAAAATGGTTTTGTAAATTTTGGTTGAAAAATGAAAAATGGCTCATGAACTTTGAACCCTTATAACGTCCTAACAAAAAAGTTTTTTTTTTTCCAAAATTGTGCTGATGTGAAGTAGACATGTGGGAAATATTATTTAATAACTTTTTTCTGTCACATATCTCTCTTGTTTATCAGAAAAAAAAAAAAAAAAATGTGAAAATTGTGAAATTTTCAAAATTTTTGCCATATTTTTAATTTTTTCACAAATAAACGCAAAAATTATCAACTTAAATTTAATACTAGCATGAAGCCCAATATGTCACGAAAAAACAATCTCAGAATCGCTAGGATCGGTTGAAGCGTTCCCGAGTTATAACCTCATAAAGGGACACTGGTCAGAATTGCAAAAAAGGCCAAGGTCTTTAGGGTCAAAATAGGCTGGGTCCTGAAGGGGTTAAAGTGACACACACACAATAAATAATAAAAAAAAAAAGTGTAATCCTGTCAGAATTCCAGTCATATACATTGTATACACTGAGATCTGACATTCTGATCATCCTCACTGCCCTGCTTGCCCTTTTCATTTCTGCCATTTCCATGCAAAAAATGGTACCGCTTTTAGCACGAAATTCCTGACATAATCGTACCGCCAGGGAGGTTAAGCTGTGTAACCGCCATCTACTGTACATAATCTCCACCAAGTTACTTTTTAGTAAAAAGTTTATTTTTTATTTGTGACCTATGTCATTGAATTGTTAAACACCTGGTCCTGCCCAGCCAAAGTTATCACCTCAATAACACAATTCTACACACCTATCCAGGACCTCCGCCTTCATATGACATGCAGGGGAGTAAGAGATGACTTCCTCACCCACAGCTATTGTCCCATGCCATGTTATACCTGCTCTCACTCCAATAACAATGACCTTTCCAAACACTCATTACATACTTCAGTATGAAAAACTGGGTTGTGATCTGGCCACTGTGGCTATATACATGTGTGGTTTCCTGAAACAACAGGAAATTAGAGCCCCAGTGGCCAATGTGAAAATTGCATGAGCTATACTTTTTCTTAACACAAATTGCTGAATGTAGAAAAAACTATTTTACTAAAATATTTCAAAACTAAACTCAACACAAAAGCCTGATTTAAGTAATAGGCCATTTTTTGATGATTATATCCCTTTAAAGCTGAATTCAGACATCCATTTAACGAGGTCTGTGGATGCACCGTTATGCATGAACTGGTTGCAGATTTCCTGACCCAAACTTGACAGCCTCATAGCAATAAATGAGGGTATCAAGTTCAGGTCAGGAGACCCACTATCAGTCAGTGCTAATGGTCATATATGCACCATATTACATGAATGTCTGAACTGGACTAATAGGAAATCTATCAGGTCAAAAATCCATATGTAACTGATATCATTTTCTAATTTGTTTCTCTAAGCTCTCATGATTCATGTATTTCTATTATTTATACTTCCCTCTTATCCTCTGTAAACTTCAGAATGAAAGATTAATTCCATCTGTCAATCACAGTGAGCTCTCTGCTGCCACTCCCCAAGGAATGAATATTCATGCATCATTACACAGCCCTGCCATGCTCTCTGATCTGTCTGTTGTATGACTCATTGCATTATTGCAGAGAGAGCAGAAAGAAGGGGGAGGAGGTGTGTGATCGTATCTGCAGCACTTACCTCATAATGTCATTGTGTGCATCTGACGCATGTGAGTAGTGTGTGCTGGAGATATTTCAATGTGATAATAAGAACATTAGATCATTTGCTCAGCAGATACACACATTACATGTCTGCAAGAAAACCAGCGTTCTTATAATAGAAATCCCTTACAGAAAGCACACAGTGCTCCCCCCTCCCAGCACAGAGCACAGAGGGGAGGGACAGAACACCAGCTTGGATGGGCATGGATATTTAAATAACACTTATACAGCCGGACTATTTGGCTGTGAAAGTAATGGAGAGGATTAATGTACCAGTTGCCTGCAGGGTTTGAAAATGCTTATAGCAATGAAACTACAAATGGTACAATTATGATTTTACATGTTTTTAAAAGGGCTGCCCAGGCACTGTTCAAGGCTAATATTAATATCATACTGGAAAATGACCTGACAGAGTCCCTTTAAGGCCCCTTTCACATCAGCGTTTTCTTCAAATCGCGGCAGATGCGGTGAAAAAAACGCATCTGCCGCGATTACCGCATACGGCTGCACTTGCGGCACTGGTTGCGGTAAACGCCATAACAAGGTATAGTCAGCCGCGGTTTTTTTCGCAGCCGCACCTGCCGCAAGTGCCAAAACCGCACTTGCCGCACCTGCCGCAAGTCCGCCTATACCATGGCGTTTACCGCAACCACGCCGCAAGTGCAGCCAGTATGCGGTAATCGCGGACAGATGCGTTTTTTTCACCGCATCTGCCGCGATTTGAAAAAAACGCTAGTGTGAAAGCACCCTAAGTCAGGTTTTCAATGTTACATTTTAAATATCCAAGAATGTTCACCTAGTTTTGAATGACCATTTTAGACTTTTATGTCATATACACATAACTGCATGAGGCCATATGGGTAAAGGGGGTCCCTTTCTCCTAAAAGGAACATAAGATCTCCCTACTGTTTTCTTAGCTAAGTAAAGGACTATACTAATAGTTTTAATATATAATAACTACTGTCGAATTGCTGCACAATAAAGGATTTTAGAGGGAGCATCTGAAATGTTCCTATTTATTTTATTTATTTACCGGCCTTCAGCTTTATCTCGAGCCATAGCGATTGATGGATGAACGCTCTGTAAAAAGATTGATTTTGTGCAGCCTGGATAGGTCCACCAGGGTCTTCTCCACACCTTGATAGGTCCACCAGGGTATTCTATGAGCCTAGATAGGTCTACCTTGGGGTACCTTATCTTGATAGTATCAAATCATTTTGTTGCTGGCCTTCCTCTCCGTCTTGCTCCCTCTATTCTACCGACCTTGATGTCCTTCTACAGTGATTTCTCTGTTCGTATGATGGGCCCAAAGTAGGCAAGTGGAAATTTGCTGATTCTTGCTTTGAGTGACATGTCTCGCCTGATTTGTTCCAAAATTGATTTGTTTGTTCTTTATGCCATTCATAGTTTTGATAACATACTTCTCCAACACCACATTTCAAAGGTGTTGATTCTTATTCTGTCTTGTTGTTTATGTTTCACTTCCATATGTTACTACTGAAAAGACCAGACTTTGTACAAGCCGTGTCTTCGTCACCAATGAAATGTTCCTTGATGTGAAGACCTTGTACGGTAACTTCATTGTTTATTTGCCCATAGCTGTTCTCCTATTGACATCCGGTGTCATGGCTGCATCTTGAGTGATCATTAGGGAGTGAGTATACTCGCTACTATTCGGTATGTGCCGAATAGTAGCGGTATTCGGGCTCGCTACTCTCCGAGTACTTATGTGTACTTGGGAGTAGCAAGTAGTCCTAATACTTTCGCAGTGTATCTATAGATACACTGTGAAAGTAGCCTAAAAGTGAGTAAAAGTTGTTAAAAAATAATAAACTTACATACTCACCTGTCCGACGCCTGAACCGTGACCGGCAGAGAAGACATCCGATCGCTGGACAAGGACCTTTCACTACCAGCCAATCAGATGGCCGGTAGCGATCTGGCCAATAAGATGGCGCCACGTCACAACCACGTCATCGCTAGCGGCCACCTGATTGGCCAATTTGCAAGGTCCTAGATGTACTATCAGGACCTTGCAAACTGGCCAATCAGGTGGCCGCTAGCGATGACAGTAGTTGTGACGTGGCATGATTGGCTGATAGTGAAAGGTCCTTGTCCAGTGATCGGATGTCTTCACTGCCGGTCCCGATGCAGGCGTCGGACAGGTGAGTATGTAAGTTTATTATTTTTTAACAACTTTTACTCACTTTTAGGCTACTTTCGCAGTGTATCTATAGATACACTGCGAAAGTATTTGTACTTGCTATACTTGCAACGAGCGGTGAGTACCGCTGCCTACTCGTTGCGAGTATAGTGAGCACGAATATTAAGGTACACGCTCATCCCTAGTGATCATTGATCCAAGTAGATTGAAATCATTTACAACTTCCAGTTCATCGCCGTCCATCTCAAATGCCTTTATACACATTAGAAAAAACTTGGCCAAACTGGATGATCCCGATGAAGCTGATCATTTAATGTATAGAGAGGTCTCTTGACTAATATGGATTGTCAATGTCTGATCCATTTGTTCTTTGCTTGCAAAGTGATCGACAAAACGAGCGTCCCAAGTATATAGAGACCTCGGTGGATATGACCTGCCAAAAATATTTCGGACCATCAATATCTAAGGTGTTTGGGCACCTATATTCCTGGCTGCTACATCGAGGTAGAGAAGGAAAGAAGACGTGCCACCTACATTAAATTCAATATCAACCTATACTGTTTTGCATCAAAGTTTGGTTCACGAGATACTTACTTGTAGTACTTTCTCTTTAATATTGTATTAACACACAATTAATAATCCCCAAAAGTAAACACCAACATTATGCTTTCCACATGTCCCAGTGACTTGAGCATCCTGAGAAAGTCTCACTTGTGAGTATTCCGAGGCGGAAAAAATCCGGTGGGAAGTGTTTTTTCATAACAATGTTTTGGCCACATATTAAGAACGTTGATTTTCATTAGGGTGTGAATCACTTCTCCAAGAACAGAAATCCCAGGCCTTGAGAGACATAAAGCTTGCAACTAAACACTTAGGAGACAAACTCAATCTCCGATGTATCACAGCGCGGAGCATCTCTCTTTTCCCACATTACATCATGTCAGGAAAATGTGTCTTGAGAGTGTGAACCTCGTCTGCCTCTCTCTGCTCCTTCCAGCTGTTTATCCTAGGCAGAAGACTCATTAGATAAATAGCCGCCCGTTACACTTACGGCCGGACGTGGATGTAGCAACTTCGATTAAAAATGATGAAGATATTTCTATGATCAACGAAGGGAGCCTTCAAAATACTCGAAAATGTTACAAATGTCTGAAACATTTTTCAGCAACTATTTTAAAAAGAAAACAGCAAACTTCAATTGCACCATCATATTTTTCCGTTTTTGCCCCTCTAAGATTTTTGAACGTTTTATGTCTGAATATTTTATGATAAATATACATGATTTTTTTGATAAATAATTTTTTGCCATCTCCGGACCATTTATTGTTTATGTCCAAAGACTGAAACTTCAAAAACTCTGATTATACACATCAATGACCAAAAACATCTCCATATACCGTAGATTATGATCCACATTTAGTATTATTTAGTTTACTACTGAAGTGGACAGAAGTTGCACGGGTTAAAAAAAAATCCCGTTGAAAATAGAATAGAAATATTTGAGACATTTAATACACTTAGAGTATTTGCACTTGTAGTATTCTGAAACATACATTCAGCATCCTGGGTTTCGCCTTTTTGGCTTCTTCAAATGGCAAATCCATTACGTTTTTTCTTGTCTTCTAAAATAGGTATGGCGTCTATCATGGAGGTCTAATGACCCTCGGTTGCCAATTCCTGGTTCAGCATTCTTCAAACACTTCAATAGGTAGGTGTGTGTGGATGAGTGCCATAGAAGTATATAGGAGTCCCAAAAGAGCCCTACCATATGTATTAGCGGAGTTCCACTTAAAATGTCATTACCACTGTGGATGCGTCTGGGACTTTGTCCGATTTAGGGATTAGCGAACCCAATCTATAAAGTTCGGAGTTCGTACCAAACACCTGCTTTCCAGTGCTCAAATCTGAACACTGACTTTTCAAGGAAGTCCATGTCCGAGTTTGTAGTTCGATGCGGAATAAAACTTATAGAAAGGCTGGAGTGCAGCCAATTAATAAGCTTTTCGGCTGTGGGCAGTTCCACAGCCATCACAGCCTTGTTGAGTATTGGTATTGCTATGATTGGCCGGATCACGGGTGGTGCCACCAAATGACTAGCCTTGGGCACAGGATGCTGCTTGAGAAAGGATTAGTTTTAGGTTACATTGGGCATACTTGTGAAAAAGGCTCTGTGTGGCCAACTCTGGTCCAGGCTCTGCATGGTTACTCTTAAAAAAGGGTCTGTGGGGGTTCTCTTTAAAAAAGGTCTGTGGGGATCCTCTTTAACAAGGGTGTGTGGAGGTCCTCTTAAAAAAGGCTCTCTGTGGTGACTCTTAAAATGTTGGCTAGGTGGGGAACTCTGAAAACAGTATCTGTGGGGTCAATTTTCATTTTATTCATTTATTTGCTATTTAACCAACATTGGCTGGGGTCACATCTCCGTTTTGACCCTAGCCTACAACAATCCGGTTTTAACTTAGAACTTTTTCCAGCACCGCATAGCGGTAACGCTATGCGGTGCCGGAAAACGCAGTCCCTAGTTACCCTATGTTTACCTTAACTACCTGTCACACAGGCATCTGCTTGGAGTGCGCTTTACAGCGCCGCAAAGGAAACGCTGTCTGCAACATTTCCTGTGCGGCGCTGTAAAGCGCACTCCGAGCAGCTGCCTGTGTGACAGGTAGTTAAGGTAAACATAGGGTAACTAGGGACTGCGTTTTCCGGCACCGCATAGCGTTACCGATATGCGGTGCTGGAAAAAGTTCTAAGTTAAAACCGGATTGTTGTAGGCTAGGGTCAAAACGGAGATGTGACCCCAGCCATTGTTATGGTGACAGAACCGCTTTAAGTCATTTCCCTATCCACATTTTTTTGCAAGGCAATTGTCCTGCTCTTACTCCCATTTAGCCTCTTTTTGCAGCCCCATGTCCTTACTAAGACCATTGTGCAGCACCGAAGTTCTGGTCCCCATTGACTTCTATAGGGTTTGGATTTAAGTGTCAAGTTCGGGTCCAGAACAGAACTTTTAACTACAGTTAAGTCAAACCCAGCGAATCAGAACATTCACTAGTCTGCTCATCCCTAGTCCTATTCCTCCCAATCATGGCCACCTACTTGCATGTTGTCATCACTCAGTCCACTCTTTAGCTAATTATTACAGACTAGATGGTGGACCGATTCTAACGCATAGAAATAAGGATTGCATGGGGAATGTGGTAAGGGCTGAATAGGGAGAGACTTTGAGGATGGCGTGGAAGGGGGAGGAGGATGGAGGAAGGAGCGGCACAGGTAGGGGGAGGACGGAGCGGCAGGGGGGAGGAGGATGGAGGACGGAGGAGGTGGCGGCGAGGTGGGGGAGGATGGAGTGGCACAGGCAGGGGAAGGATGAAGCTGCAAGGGGAGGACGGCGCACAGAGCGTCAGTGAGGGGAGGAGGATGAAGCGGTGGGGTGGGGGAGGGCGGAGCAGCACAGGCAGGGGAAGGACAGAGGATGGAGTGGCGGAGGGAGGAGGACAAAGGAAGGAGGAGGAAGCGGTGGGGTGGATGAGGATGGAGCGGCACAGGCAGGGGGAGGATGGAGTTGCAGGGGAAAGACGGAGCACAGAGCGGCGGGGGGGAAGGAGGACGAAGCGGCAGGGTGGGGGAGGACAGAGCAGCAAAGGAAGGGGGAGAATGGAGGATGGAGTGGCGGAGGGGAGGAGGACACAGGAAGGAGGAGGAAGCAGTGGGGTGGGGGAGGATGGGGCAGCACAGGCAGGGGAGGACGGAGCGGCAGGGGGAGGACGGAACACAGAGTGGTGGGGGGGAGGAGGACAGAGGATGAAGCGGCAGGGTGGGGGAGGACGGAGCAGCACAGGCAGGGGGAGGATGGAGTGGCGGAGGGGAGGAGGACAAAGGAAGGAGGAGCACAGGCAGGGGGAAGACAGAGCGGCAGGGGGAGGACGAAGCACAGAGCGGCGGGGGGGAAGGAGGACGGAGGACGAAGCGGCAGGGTGGGGGAGGACAGAGCAGCAAAGGCAGGGGGAGGATGGAGGATGGAGTGGCGGAAGGGAGGAGGACAAAGGAAGGAGGAGGAAGCAGTGGGGTGGGGAGGATGGAGCGGCACAGGCAGGGGAGGACGGAGCGGCAGGGGGAGCACAGAGCGGCGGGGGTGTGGAGGACAGAGGACGAAGCGGCAGGGAGGGGGAGGCTGGAGCAGCACAGGCAGGGGGAGGAAGGAGGATGGAGTGGCGGAGGACAAAGGAAGGAGGAGGAAGCGGTGGGGTGGGGAGGATGAAGCGGCAGAGGGAGGACGGAGAGGCAGGGGGAGGATGGAGCACAGAGCGGCGGGGGATAGGAGGACGAAGCGGCGGGGGGGAGAGGCCGGAGCAGCACAGGCAGGGGGAGGACGGAGGATGGAGTTGCGGAGGACAAAGGAGGGATGAGGAAGGGGTGGGGAGGATGGAGCAGCACAGGCAGAGGGAAGATGGAGCGGCAGGGGGAGGACGGAGCACAGAGCAGCGGGGGGAGGAGGACAGAGGACGAAGCGGTGGGGTGAGGGAGGACTGACCAGCACAGGCAGGGGAGGTTGGAGGATGGAGTGGCGGAGGGGAGGAGGACAAAGGAAGGAGAAGGAAGCAGTGGGGTGGGGGAGGATGGAGCGGCACAGGCAGAAGGAGGATGGAGCGGCAGGGGGAGGACGGAGCACAGAGCGGCGGGGGGGAGGAAGATGGAGGACAAAGCGGCGGGGTCGGGGAGGACGGAGCAGCACAGGCCGGGGGAGGACAGAGGATGGAGGGGAGGAGGACAAAGGAGGAGGAAGCAGTGGGGTGGGGGAGGATGGAGCGGCACAGGCAGAAGGAGGATGGAGCGGCAGGGGGAGGACAGAGCACAGAGCGGCGGGGGGGAGGAAGACGGAGGACAAAGCGGCGGGGTCGGGGAGGACGGAGCAGCACAGGCCGGGGGAGGATGGAGGATGGAGGGGAGGAGGACAAAGGAGGAGGAAGCAGTGGGGTGGGGGAGGATGGAGCGGCACAGGCAGGGGGAGGACGAAGCGGGAGGACGGAGCATAGAGCGGCGGGGAGGAGGAGGACGGAGGACAAAGCGGCGGGGTGGGGGAGGACGGACCAGTACAGGCAGGGGGAGGACAGAGGATGGAGGGGAGGAGGACACAGGAAGGAGGAGGAAGCAGTGGGGTGGGGGAGGATGGAGCGGCAGGGGGAGGATGAAGCGGCAGGGGGAGGATGGAGCACAGAGCGGCGGGAGGTAGGAAGACAGAGGAAGAAGCGGCGGGGTGGGGGAGGACGGAGCAGCACAGGCAGGGGGAGGATGGAGCGGCAGGGGGAGGATGGAGCACAGCGGCGGGGGGGAAGGAGGATGGAGGACGAAGCGGCAGGGTGGGGGAGGACAGAGCAGCACAGGCAGACGGAGGATGGAGGGGAGGAGGACACAGGAAGCAGGAGGAAGCGGTGGGGTGGGGGAGGATGGAGCGGCACAGGCAGGGAGAGGACGGAGCGGCAGGGGAGGACGAAGAACAGAGCGACGGGGGGGAGGAAGACGGAGGACGAAGCGGCGGGGTGGGGGAGGATGGAGCAGCACAGGCAGGGGGAGGACGGAGGATGGAGTGGCGGAGGGGAGAAGGACAAAGGAAGGAGGAGGAAGCAGTGGGGTGGGGATGGAGCGGCACAGGCAGGGGGAGGACAGAGCGGCAGGGGGAGGACGGAGCACAGAGCGGCGGGAGGGAGGAGGACAGGATGAAGCGGCAGGGTGGGGGAGGATGGAGTAGCACAGGCGGATGGAGGGGAGGAGGGCAAAGGAAGGAGGAGCAAGCGGTGGGGTGGGGGAGGATAGAGCGGCACAGGCAAGGGGAGGACAGAGCACAGAGTGGCGGGAGAGGGGGGAGGACGGAGGACGAAGCCGCACATGCAGGGGGAGGAAGGAGCAGACTCACACCCACACACAGACTGACACCCACACACAGAATCACACCTAGACACAGACTCAGACCCACACACTTACCCACACAGACTCACACCCACAGCCAGACACACACACCCACACACAGACACACACAGACTCATACTCACAGCCACACACACACATACAGGCTCTCACCTCTCCGTCCCAGTGTTGACCTCATGACCCTGGTGCTGAGTGCGTTGTCCTGCAGAGAGTAGGTGTGGAGGAGGCGGGCACAGAGGCGGCGGTGTGCAGGATGATCCCGGGTGTCAGCCACCTCCTGTCAGTGCAGCTGGGCCCTGGCTGGCATGTGCTGCTGGCACCCAGCTGCACTGACAGGAGGCGGCTGACACCCGGGATCATCCTATGGCCGCACCAGAGTGTGCAGGAGCCGCACGATGAGCGCTCACGTTGCATCCTGCACCCTGGGAGCCCTGACCTCAGCAGCCCCCGGTCCCCGGTGTCAGTGGGCGGCTCGTGGCGGGGGTTAGTGTCCATGAGGCTGTGTACAGAAATCCCGCACTGCCGATTGGTCGAGCCTGGAGGGCGGACCAATCAGCGCTGGCACGCGATTTCCGTGATAGACAGAGAACATTAGACGATTGTATAGTAGATCACAGATCAGATCAGATCACGACACTGCTCCATACAAACACCTAAACATTCAGATTTTAGGGCAAGTAAATAGAATTTGTCATAGTGCCACGACAAATAAGGTCTAGAGAAAAGAAAGGTGACTGCAGAGGTGTACTGTCAGGAGGTATCAGTTGCAGACTTGTCTGAGGGACCCAAATATGCTCTACCATATACGTAAGACACTGTTGTTATAGAAGGTTCTTGGTAGATGGGGGTCTTGTTACAGATTTTGCAGTAGGATCTTCCGGTTACGGCTCTAGGTGTCTATTGGAGCTCACCGGTAGGATGGGCAGTAGAGATAAGCTCTTGTCTGTTGATCACCGGTTTCGGCTCCTGACTATATTTCTGACAGTTTGTGATAAGAACAATCTAGTTATCTTCGTCGGGGTCAGTTGTCATTTTCTAATCTGCCGACTTGGCTGTTTTCACTATATCTGCATCTCTCAATGTAATTGTCAGAAGTCTCAGAAAGGAAGAAGATGCTGAGAACAGTTCAAAAAATGCAAAACTAGAGATTTATGGGAAAAAAGCTACTTAGAGAAGTTCTTTATCTTTTGCTCTTTCTGATTACTGTATTAGATTTTTTTTTATGCTTTAAGTGTATTTCAGTATATTTAGTATAAGTTTTACTTCTTTCAGCTCAATAACTGCACATTTTTCTGTTTTCAGGTATTTCCTCAATTACAGGATTTCCACTTCGGACTATCCGTCTTTTTCCCACTGTCTGTATTTTGCTTGCGGAACTTCTGGTGGTGAGTTCTTATCTGTAAAGAAAGTCAGGCATCAGGTGTCCAATTGACCCACGGTACCACCCTTCGTGAAAAGAGGAGTTACTCAGTTCTTAAAGAGCACAGTAGCAGAGCATTTAGGTTTATGGGGCCCTTGGTGAGAAGACACCCAAACTTTGTTGGTCCAGCTCATTTGCTTTTGGGTGGAACCCTATATTAAAATCAACTCTACAGATGAACTTTATTGGGTTGGGAGCCCCATGGGTACAAGGACCGATATAAATTTTAAGACCTGTGTTCCATGTACTAATCTCGGGGACACCGGTGTACTCACCTCTCCGCCCCTGTGTTCCTGAGTCACTTTTCTCTGCAGTGGCTTCCATACCATCTTAGCTCTTCACCAGCAACCTGCACTTTGTATCTGGCCCAGTAAGCACCACCTCAGGGGTTCACTGATTGTCTCGGATCAGTAAGTCTATGATTTTCCTGCCTATTACTGTTAGTGATCAGATGTCATCAGCCTATTGCTAGAGAGTACCAGGTAATTAAGGTACCCTCCTGTATAGGAGATGTCTGTGCAATGTTAGTACCCAGTAGCCTGTGTGCCTCATGGCTACTATCTCATTGTCTGGTCCCTGGATCTTGTTCCAGAAGCGGTACTCCCTTGTGTGCCCAATCTATTACTGATATCTTACCCAAACCCGTTCCGAGTACCTTTACCTGCTCCAGTATTCTTCTTGAGTTTCTCATAGATTCCCGGTCCCTGGTTAGAGTCCGATTCCTGACCACCTGTATCCATTCCTGTGTCCTGGTACCAGCCTGTTTCCTGAGTCTTTTCCTGTGTTCCAGTACCTATCTATGTTCTTTCCTGAAACTGATTCTGTCCCGTCTCTGCCTGTGCCAGCTACCACCCTGCTGGTTTTTCTGATCCTGTCTCGGCAGTGGCTCTACTCTGTCCTGCCTGTTTCCGTGTCAGATTCTGCAGGATTCGGGGACTGCCTGGAGTGTTACCTGTTGTCTACCTGCAGCCAAGTCCAACCTCACCATCAGAGGCTCTGGTGAATACCCAGTAGGACACTTAGCCATGTCCCTGCAGGCAAGCCCGTGATCTAGTGGATCCACACCTGTGTCCCTGGCTGTATCAGTCGTTGCTGTTCTGCCCATAACATAAATTTCTATCTGGAATGTATCAGAAGTGTATTAGCCGGGCAGATGTGCGCTCCCACATTCGGAACCAATCAATTGAACTTCATTTTCTTTCCTCTTTCTGAATTTGGGCAGCCATCAATTTCTTATGGTTAACTTGTATACACTTATGAAGTCAATCCACGGACTCCCGGCTGAGAGTTCCGCTTTACCCAGGACTGGAGCAGCATACCATAAGAGCCTTACCAGATCCTAAGAGATGATGTGCCATTGTATAAAGATACACTATAGGTGAGTGCGCTTGCCTATTTTACATATATATAAAACTTCTACACTTAGGTCTAGCGCCTTCTGCTTTTTTATCCCCTCTAGACCTACAGCCTAAGGTCTCGTGTGTACTATCTGCAATATATTATATTTGGTGGTGAATACATGAACCAAATAAATACATTATTAGAAAGCAATAGAGTAGAACATGGAAGGAGACTAAAAACACCAAACCCTTCTGTCCTAGGTGACAAAATTTGGCACTATGATAAGGGCCTCATTCAATTTCTTTTATTGTACCTATATTTTCTATGTTCCTGGCTGTAGACCTCATTAAAATCAATGAGCTTTATACATAAAGTGGTACGTACTGGTCGGGTCCATCAGAGTAGAATATGAGGGTCCTGAAAGATGCCCCCTCATAATTCACAGTAGGGTGTTCTAATCAGTTGCCCCTTTAGACCAAATTATATTACTTTTGCATCCTCCTTAGCCAAGTCCTATACAGATATCAGATACCTGGTGGTGGCGCTGTTAATGTTCTCCCTTGATCAGAAATTAATTCTTTGAGTAATAAGTCAAATTTTCTTTTTTTTTTTTGCTTAAAGTGCGGCGAGCCATCTGGAGGGTATGATGGGGTTTTGCGCTGCTTCCTGACAGTTGATGGTGGCCGACCCTTCCATTAACCTAGAGGTATAAGTAACACGGAGAAGTGAAGGGTCTGGGCTCACAGTACGATGGGAACTAATTTAATGTTTGAAACCCAACGAAAGATGGATAGCCGAGCCGCCGCTAATGGCTGCAAGCTGTAGGAAGCGCTCAGGTTTTTACAGTGCAAAACAAACACAGATCTTTGAGCTCGGTTGGTGACTGATGGCGGTTTAATAGGTCACTAGTCCTTGTAGCTACCATCTGCCACACTTAGGATGGGGCAAAGGAGAGACAGCAGAGGAATGCAAGGTAATGTAATGAGAGGCTGCCCTGCTGCCTTCAGATCCATGGGACAGCCCTGAGGGAGGTGGACGGAACTTGACACCGGCTTCCTGGGGATTTAAAGACACTTCAAGTGTCACTCATTCTCTATATTTCTCCAGAACTAATCTACGATATAGTGAAGAACAGAAAATATACAGTAAGAGAGAAGGTCGATAGGGGTATTCTGCGTGCGTCAAAATAATGATGTAGTGTGTTATTAAAAAAAAAAAGTGGTTTATTAATTCAACGCGTTTTGAAGCTTTCTTGCTTCTTCATCAGGAAAAAGAAAAACACAAAAAATGATGATGAAAAAAATGTAGTTTATTGATTCAACGTATTTCGAAGTTGTCTCGCTTCTTCACCATAAAAGATTAAAAATCACAAAACGTAATGCTGTGCATTAATCAAAAAATGTGGTTTATTATTACAGTGCGTTTGAAACTGCATCGCTTCTTCATCAGGAAAAAGACAGAACACAAAAATTATGGTAAAAGTAGTTTATTAATTCGATGCGTTTGGAAGCTTCCTAACTTCTGCATCGGGAAAAAGAAAAACCACAAAAATGAAGCTGAGAAATTAATCAAAAAAACATGGTTTATTAATTACAACGCATTTCACAACTTTTCACTTCTTTAATCAGGTAAATAGAAAAACCACAAAAATGAAGACTGAGCATTAAAATCAAAAAAACATGGTTTATTAATTCAACGCATTTCACAACTTTTCACTTCTTTATCAGGTAAATGAAAAATCACAAAAATGATGCTGTATGCTAATCCGAAAAAAGTAGTTTATTAATTTGATGCCTTTGGAAGCTGACTCGCTTCTTCATCAGGAAAAAGGAAAACCACAGATAATGATGCTGAATGTACTTTATTAATTCAATGTGTTTCGAATCTGCTTCACTTCTTCATCCAGAAAATGAAAAACCACAAAAATGATGCTGTGCATTAATCTAAAACAACGTGATTATAAATTCAACGCATTTCGAAGCTGCCTCGCTTCTTCATCAGGAAAAAGGGAAACCACAAGAACTGGAACTGAGCAGTAATAAAAAAAAAAGTTTTATTGATTTAACGCGTTTCGAAAATTCTCACTTCTTCATAGGAAAAAGAAAACCACAAAAATGATACTTGCATTAATCTAAAAAACGTGGTTTATGAATTCAACGCGTTTTGAAGCTGCCTCACGTCTCCATCAGGAAAAAGGAAAATCACAATAATGATGCTGCGCGTTAATCCAAAAAAAAGTAGTATATTAATTTAATGCGTTTCAAAGCTGCCTGACTTCTTCATAAGGAAAATGAAAAGGCGCAAAAATGAAGCTGGCCATTTATCCAAAAAAAACGTGGTTCATAAATTGACTTTTAGCATTTAGCAGTCCCGCCCAGTGCGCCAACATTTTGAAATCTGGGTAAATCGCAGCTAATTTAGCAGACGTTTGGTTGGAGGCTTTTCACGTGATCCAAATTCATTAAGACTGGTGAGGAAAAGGCCAGTGATGATGACTTGGAGATATAAGACTAATATAATCCTTCATATCAGAAGAGGCATTCACAGGGGCTCCTCACTGACCGATTCCAGTCAATTTCTAGGAGTTTGGCAATACTAAACCTACAACTAAACTTGCGGTGAATTTTCATAACTTAGAGTCTACATTATCGCCCTACTTTGGAAGAATCATTATTTTAAAGACCCATATTAGACTTGTCTGAACTGATGAATCACCCAGGGGCCCATGGGAACTCGGGTGTCTGGGTCCTGCTGTGGTTGGGATGTCACTGGTGGCCTGCCCAGACCCGTGGCCCTGGTGGTCAACTTAAAAGAGTTGGGGAATGGTAAAGTGGCGCCCCTGCATCCAGGAGGCCACAAAGGGAACTGCAGCCAGGCAGGTAGGACGACAGTTGCACATCAACACCCTCACTGCCCACACAACCCATGTACAGTAGAAGGCAGCACCCAACCTGAAGCCTAGGAACTCTATGCAGGCGAGGGGTGGTGGGTTTAGAGAAGTGGGTTAGGGCACACACGAAGTCAGGTGACAGACAGTAGTAAATAGTGAAGGGGGAGGAGGAAGGAGTCAGTAGGCCCAGACACAGACCAGCAGCAGGCTGAGGAGCACGGCACAGGCCGAAAGACAGCAGTGGGCCGAGTTAAGCTGAGAAGGAAAGAAGGAATCACACGTCCTGGCAAAGTGGGGTGTAGGAGTGCAGAATCTGAACAGACCAGTGCGAGCCGCAGAGAGAAAGCATGTCTGAAGCCAGTACCCCCAGGAGTGTGAGGGAAGAGAAGGGACGGTGATACCCGGGCCCTAGAACTACAGCCGAGACGACAGACTGCAGGCGGAGTAGCCCTCCTATGACACTGTAGGACACAGTAGAGAGAGCCTGGTAGAGCCCACACGGGAGGACTGCTGGAAGCTGGGCTGAGTAGAGTGTCGGCTCTAGAGGGGACTGTAGTTTCACCCGACATCCCCAGACAACCGACGGGGGACCACAGCTACACGTTAGGGTCCCTACCCCAAAGGACAGGCAGCTCAGTGACAACCAGGAGGACCCACAGGGGCCCGAGTCACCGCCATACTGTCTGGAGACGCACACCAAGCAAACACAGTGGGTGGCGTCACGACTGACAATCCCCTGTAAATATCCCCTTATTATTGCCAGGGCCCGGGACACCGTCCGGACCAGGACCACCCGTGACAGTAGCAGACCCGGTCCGGTATCGAGTACCCCGTCCCAGTGGTCTCGACAGTAATAAAGAGTTTAAAAGTTTGTTGTGACGCCACCTGCAGATTCTGGTGATGGGCACCAGCGCTGCTTCAGACTTCCGGAAGAGATGGTACTGCAGCTTGGATGGAGCAGCTCCCTGCAGGTGGAGCTGAGCCTCCAGGACAGGGATGCATCTGTAATGGTGGTGCTGGAGAAACGGAATAAACTGCAGAGCAGTGCAGCAGATGAACAGACACACGGAGGCTTTGTCGCTCTACATGGGTACTTTACTCTGTAAACCAGTTCAGATGGCAGTTCAGGTTACAGCACAAACAGTCTATAATCAGGTAGCTGGTTGGGTAGTTACAGAGGTTTGCAAGGTCATTCAGTGGATCCCGTAGTATACTCTTTCTCTTGTCAATCCTCTGTCCTGCTGCTAAAATCTGCCCCGTCACAGCCCTCCTGTATACCATGCCTGTTGGGGTGCTGTGAGATCCCTTCTTCTCCCTCTATGAAGGGGCTTGACCTTTTGCGGGCGATCCAGGCGAGGCTGCACTTTCTAGACAAGGTGTCAGGGTTGATGAACTGACCTGTAATGACCGGTGTGGACGGCTCAGGGGTTGGACACCCTGCACCGTATCCTCGGAGACGGTACTGCGTTAGATAGACCCAGGTTCCCCTGGAATATGGGCACTCTGATATGGGGTCCCCTCTTTCTGTTCCTGGGCTGGGCTTTCTTCTCTAGGCCCCCTCCCTGGGAGTCTCCTTTTTTCTCTCATAGGCTCCCCTCTGCTTTGTTCCTCAGTGCAAAGTAAAACTCCACTATCTGACTTCTCTCCTCCGCTAACTTTGCCCAATGGAAATGGAACTACCCGTCTACCCTAGGTTAAGTGTGGGAGTGCTGAGAATGGGATCCACTTGCAAACCTTACTCTCCCCTGTGACAGGAATAACTGCACACTCATTTGTGGGTGCAGTACCCCTACAATGGCGGACTGACCAGTGGGGCTCCACACTGACCACTACACTTTGATGGAAATTCTGAATTTGATGCTATGTTCTCAAAATTGGAGAGGACACTACCATATGTATGATGGATCTGTTATGGTACCTTTACACGCCGCGACGGCAGGCTGGATACATCCCGCTACAGGCTACAAATGTAGCTTGTAGCGTCAATGTAGCCCGTCGTAGCGGCGTCTGAAGACGCGACGCTACAGCCGGCGACAAATACATCTGTTTATGGGCTCTGCTCGAAAACTGATGGCTACATCGCCGATGGTAGCGAGCTGTATCGGCGTGTAATGAAGCAACGGAAGGGAACTCAGGACACCCTGCGATGTAGCTGCAATGTAGCTAAGGCGTGTCCCAGGCTCCGGGATACCCCGCCCCATCACCGATCATTGGAGGAAGCTCCTGCATGACGATTGGTAGTCGCTGCCTAGGGCGGCATATTTAAGGAGCTGACCAGTCACACTACACAATCGCTCGAGCGTGCTGTATTTCTCAGCCTCCTGCGATGCCTGGCCAATCATGATGATATTGCGATGTCCTATCATCGTACGGACGGCTCGTAATCCAAGATTGTGGCACGCCTATGTGCTGTCCCTGCTGCACCAGGTCCTCCCATAGTAGCTGGTTGTAGCGGTGTGTACATGAGCTACAGCTGGCTACTTGAGACACCCGGCGATGTAGCTAGCTACAGATGTAGCGTGGCGTAGCGCACCTTATGGCGGCGTGTAAAGAGGGTGCGTTGACTGTTTGTAGCCGTTTGAGCGTGCTCGTGCACGTGAAGTAGCGGGATGTATCCAGCCTGCCGTCGCGGCGTGTAAAGGTACCATTATGAATATAGCGCCATATTGTGCTATGTGTCTAGAATAGAATAATTCATACATGAGGCATATTACAATTTTGTACATACACTGCTAAGCGAAAGTACAGATACATATCACACGGGAACAGGATTATTCCTGCCCTATGTGACATCACTTCCTCCTGCGCTTTAGGGGGAAAGATGCAGGCGTCAAAAAATGCAGTGTGTGAATGCGCTGCTTTTTTACCAGTGCTAAATAGCGCGGCACAAAACATGCCTGCAAAAAAGCGCGGGAAATACGTTATGTGTGGACATAGCCTTAATCATCCTCTTTTCTTCAGTGAATAGGGCACAGCTGAGATTCTTAGCAGCAGTTCATGAAATGAAATATTTCTTAAATGACACCATTATACCTCCTGATATAATATTTTCAAACATGTATCTTCTATGTTATATAGAAGTCAGGGTCTTTTTGATTCTTAGCGTGTAAATCTGACATGGGAATTAATTTTTCCCAGATGACTATGTAATCAGCAGAACATATCCCGGCAGTTACCATCTGTGCGGAGGGGAATCCATCACAGCCCCCTCCAGCTCAGGGACCTTGTGCACATAATGGGAAATCCAGACCAAGAAAGACAGGGGATCAGATTCCACAAAGGTGATTTTAGTAGTAACCCTTAATGTGCTGAGAGTTACAGGAATCCCTGATGATGCTGGGTGTCTAATAAAGCTCCCGTCACACACAACGACGCACCAGCGTTTCCAACAACGATAATGATCCTGTAGGGATCGTTGGTGCGTTATTGCCTGGTCGCTGGGGAGCTGTCAAAGAAGCAGATCTCCCCAGGGACCAGGGAGTCACCTCCACATCGCTGGTAACTATGATAAACAGCGGGTATCTAGGCATCGCGCGCTGCTTAGATACCCGCTGTTTATCATAGTTACCAGCGTCCTCCCTGCTTAGCGCTGCCTGTAAGCAGGGAGGACACTGGTAACTATGATAAACACTGGGTATCTAGGCAGCGCACGCTGCCTAGATACCTGCTGTTTACCATGGTTACCAGCCTGTGAGATCGCTGATCGTTGGTCTCTCGCTGTCACACGTAGCGATGCGTGCTGACCAGTGGGGAAACCAACGATCAAAAAATGACCCAGAGCACTTTGTAATGATCAGCGATCTCACAGTAGGGGCCAGATCGCTGCTAAGTGTCACATGTAGCGAGATTGTTAGCGAGATCGCTGTTATGTCACTAAACCTGTGATGTTACAACGATCTCGCTATCAATCTCGTTATATATGTAAGAGAAGCAATGACACATAGACTCCTGCAAGACTGGAGGATGAGAAGATAATAGGGCTGTGTGGGCAGCTGTGTAAGGGCAGCGAGGACCCCAAGGAAAACTAGTATATAGAGATTGTTCTCCAGTAGCTCAGAACCTCCAATGTCACACTCCATATGTAACTATGAGATGTAAATTTCATAAATTTGGCCTCTGTATATCCAATATAATAGGTTTAAAGTTGCGCGGACCCCCCCACCCACCGGGCAGCCGAACCTTCACATATGATATGTCTATTGCCAGATTTATATTTGGTCCCTGTTTTGCGCATTCATTGGGTCCGAACTGCTCATCTATCTATCTATCTATCTATCTATCTATCTATCTCTCTTTATATCTATTATCTAAGTGTGGAGCTTCAGTGGATCTAGTCGCAACAGGGGTACTGCACCCCTGTTAGGGTGTAGTATCCCACTATCGGGTAAGGAGGGCTAAGACCGATGCTGGGACACCCAGGCCACGCATACTACACTAGTCCAGGCCAGGGTTAGGACGAGATTGTTCCAATGGGAGAGCACCGTCCCTGATCCTGTCTGGAAGAGGAACCACTGTAGTGGGAGAATGGGTGGAGAGGAAGTAGTTAGAGGGAACACCTGGGAGGAGTGAAGTTAGGAAGCAAACACGTAGATTACGTGGGACACGTGACAGAGTGTATAAATAGGGTGGGAAAGATCTAGAAAGGAGGAGAGACAGTTGAATAGTAGAAGGAGAGATACCGTTAAACAGAAAAGGATAATAAAACAGCTAGAGTCGAGTTGGAGGAAGCTAGAGAAAGAAAGCTGTCACAGAAGGAAAAAAACTTGAGGAAAGTGTCCCGAAGACTGAGGAGCCCAGAAAGAGAACTAGGTGGCTCCAGGAGGAAGAGAGGGTCACAGAGACACGGGCAGTGAGCAATCCACCTGTGGGACTCATATCCATTGTTAAGTGCAAGGCAGTGGAGGAACTAGGCTACAGAAAGGGGCACCCGGAATCCCAAGACTAGTGGAGAGGACAAAGAAGGCTCAGATAGCAACCCTGAGGCTGTGGTATTTCCAAGGTACCACGGTCGACAACCGCATGTGATGCACCCCCAGGCTATGGGGTACTCAGGAACCTAGTCGGTATGGTCTCTCTGGGAATCACGGTAGTCATGACCTGGTCCTGTAGCCTGGGACGGTCCAAAAAGGGGTTATATACAAGGGATTTTGTTGGGATTCCACCTGGGGTATGTGGTTACTAGAACCACCGCTGGCGTATTCCTGCTAGGGACGGTGGTGAGGAGAAGCGTGGATAGTAAGCCCTCCTCGCGTAGGGCTTAGGGTCCCCAGAGCAGGTGTAGTAGTGTTGGAAGGGCATTGCGAGGGATTGTACTGGGTGTAGTGCACTTACTTCAAGCTGCAGCTCTTCACGGTGCTGGCTGGCCTGGTATGCAGCGTTAGAAAGGAACAGTCTTAGGCAGGGATGAGCTTACTGTGTACTTTACTTGGTCTTTCAACAGCAGTTTACACTTTTTACAGTTCATTAGTCACTTTAACACTTTTGCACTGCCCGGGTTACTCAGACTGTGCAGCTCAAGTGGCTCCTCCGCGTTGCTGCCTCTAAGTCCGTTCAGGCCCTCTTAGTCTCTCCTTTAGTACCTCACCCACGGGTTCAGTTTAGTTGTCGCGGGCTTTCGGGTGAATGTTTCCTCTCAGTCAGGGTCACCAGTCCTAATATGACGACTGTGTTCTTAGACCGTGGAGGAAAGTTAGACTGCAGGGCATAAAGCACCTGCCCCACGCTGGTGTGTCCAGTGATTAGGGTCCTACAGTGCCCTCGGTCACTTCTACAGAGCCAGCTCTCTGGCTGTAGCGTCCTAGCCTCCAGTGTCCCAGGTATGGCTGTTGGATCACCGGGCTCCCTCGTCCTCACTGTCTCTCAGCTTCAGGGTTCCTCTGGTCAACTAAGGTGTGTGCGGCTGCCTGGCCCTTATCCTCCCACTCTTCCTCTGTCAAACTGTGGCTCTTCCCTCACCTCCGGCTATGGAGCGAGCTTTCTCTCCTGGGCATGTACCCTTCAGGATTCTGCGTCCTCCAGGGAACCCGTCCTCCTGGGAATCTGCCTCTCTCCCTTCTTCTACTCTCACTCCTTCCCCTTGGTGCTCCCGTGTTTTCATCTACGGTGACACCCACTGGATCAGTGCTAATCTACGCTCCACCCTCACTACTTTTAACACCTGCCACCACTTGCCCAACCTAGAGTCCTAGGCGTAGGGTCTGTGTGTGTATCTGTATGGGTGTTTTGTCAACCGTCTAGCCTTACCTTGCTGCACTTCCCTTTGTAGCCACCTGGTAGCAGGGGCGCCACATTTGCATCTGCTGAAAAGGTGGCAACCATAGGGCCAAGGGGAGATACTGCAGATCAACCCCTAAAAAAGGCCCACAGTCCCTGGCTTAAAGCTCTGTGTGGCGAGACGCAAGGCAGGAGGGTAAAGCAAGTGACCCGCTCCAGGGCCGTGGGGTACCCAATTCTGGGCTGACTTACTGGGGATGTCACGGGCGGTCTGTGCCCGGACTCGTAGCCCTGGTGGTCGCTGAAAAGGGGAAAATAAAAAGTGTTTTGTGACGCCACCTATGGTTACAGTAATGGTAACAGCGCTTCTTCCCTTCTTCCCTTTTTCTATTTTCTTTCTTTTCTTTCTTTCTTTCTTTCTTCTTTCTTTCTTTCTTTCTTTCTTTCTTTCTTTCTTTCTTTCTCTGTCTTTCTTTCTTTCTTTCTGTCTTTCTTTCTTTCATTCTTTCTTATCCATCTACCTATCTGTGTGTCTCTATCTATCTATCTATCTATAGGCGCCGTCACACGTTACGATTTTGTGAGCGATCTCACCTACGATCTCAGAGGTGCGCGCACATGGACAACATCGTTGGTGAGGTGTCACACGTCTAGATATCGTTCAGTACGCACCAACGATGTTACGTGCAGGTATCGTTAGCACAACCCAGCGACCGATGCTTGTCAATGTTGTGAATAGGCGAAATCATAAAGGAGATCTTTATTGCGGTGTCACACTGAACGATGCAAGCAGATTGCATGATTGACATGGTCTGATATGGGGTCCGGATCTCATATCTGCGATGAACGATCAGACCACTTATCGCTTGCAAGATCGACGTATCACACACAACGTCGTCGTTAGAGTGACTGCAAATCCGTAACGTTTCAGCAATATCGTTAATCATATCATAGCAGGTGATGGCCCCTTATCTATATCTATCTATCTATCTATCTATCTAGAAAAAAATACTCTGCAGCACTCAGCTACTACCAATGATGTACATATGCTAACAAGCTATATATATATATGTGTGAAAAAAGTTTAAAAACTTACGTTTTTTTCAAAAAACTCAAAATCTTATCTTTTTATTTCTGAAGTTCTTGGTACACACATTGGCCAATGTCTGTTTGCTCATCGACTGCGACAAAGTGACTTCAGGTCCGATGAGTCCTAACGCTGACACCCAAGTCCTCCTTGTCCACCCCCCCACTTCTCAGTGGGCAGACTCCATCTCGACCCTAGATCACCTGTTTTCTATCTATCTATCTATCTATCTATCTATCTATCTATCTATCTATCTATCTATCTATCTATCTATCTATCATCCATCATTGATCCAACCACAATTCATTTACAGTCCCTGACAGAAGTTATGTCGTTTATCCATGTTATGTAAATAAAAGCTTATAACCTGACGTTAAATTCATCTATTGGTTTATAAATTACTCTTTTGAAAGCTGAAACCCTCACAAATGTGGTTTAGGTTAAGAAATAAATTGGCATCAATGCTGAAATATTGATAATTTAATGAATGGTCGGAATTTGGCAAGACAAAAGTTTTGTCGCCTGGTCATATAATGTACCCAATCCTAGTTTACATCCTCACCTGTGCTCCGTAAATGATCGGTTAGGCTAGGGTCACATTTAGTATCCAAAATGCGGTTACCGCATCCGGATCCAAATGCGGTAATCCCATGTCCCTTCAGACACATTTTGCATTCTAAATGTGTCCCTTAACCCGCATCCGGTAACTGGATTGCTTTTTAATGTGCAATCCGGTTGCCGGATGCTTTGTTCATCCCTGCTGCTGCGGGGATGAACAAAGGGTTAATCTGTTCAATATATGTGAGCAACATGTCTCCAGCAAGTGTCCACCCTCCCTAGAGACCTGTTGTCCAAATACAGTGGCATGTTAATGGTTAATAGGTTGTATTACTTTATCGCCGTTATCGGCTTTCTAAACTTCTGAATGAAAGCCTGCGGCTCCTCAGTGTAAGCAGCAGTATCAGTACATAATGTGCGTAAGCACATTGCAGGGCTGCATCCTCAATAAGGAGCTGTCCTTGGTGCTTACGCCAATTGCGTACTGAAGCCGCCGCTATCCATGGTGCTGGAGCCTTAAACATCAAGTCTATGGCCGGCGCACCAGAGTTTCAATGTGTTCTGGCCATAGAACTGATATTTAAGGCTTCAGCACCATGGATAGCGGTGGCTACAGTACGCAATTGGTATAAGCACCAGGGTCAGCTCCTTATTGAGGATGCAGCCCTGCAATGTGCTTACGCGCATTATGTACTAATACTCCTGCTTACACCGAGGAGCCGGCAGCTTTCATTCAGAAGTTTAGAAAGCTGACAATAGCGGCGATAAAGTAATACAACCTATTAACTATTAACATGCCACTGTATTTGGACAACAGGTCTCTAGGGAGGGTGGACACTCCCTGGAGACATGTTGACCACATATATTGAACAGATTAACCCTTTGTTCATCCCCGCAAGAGCAAGGATGAACAAAGCATCCGGCAACCGCAGGCATTCACATGTGCCTTGCGGTAGCCGGATGGGCTCCCATAGGCGCCCATTATAGCAATCCTGCTGCGGTTTTGAAACCGCTCCGAAAAAACGCAGCCTGCATGATTTTTCATGCAGGCTGCAAAATCTGGATGCGGTAACCGGATTGCATTAAGTGCAATCCGGTTTTATAATGGGTGCCTATGGGCTGCAGATCCTGATCCGGTTTTGAGCATTTTTTCAGCTCAAAACTGGATCAGGATCTGCAATTCCGGCCGCAAATGTGACCCTAGCCTTAATTAGTGGGTGTGTATAAAAAGAAAACCAGCAACCCAGACCTTCACTTGAACTGCAACTTGAGCTCTGACAACATGCCAAAAATCCACCCTGCGACCAAAGCCTTGATTATCAAGAAGCTGAAGACCAGATCCACTGCAGAGGTGGCGGCATCTTTAATGTGTCTCAGTGTCAAGTACAAAGAATTAAAAAAAGATTTGAAGAGACTGGAGATGTGTTTGACAAGCCCAGGTCCTGCAGATTCTGCAAGACAACTGCTCAGGAGGAATGTTTGTTGTTTTTGAAAATCCAAAGCAAGCCACTCTTCCACTGCAGCAAAGCTCCAACATGCCTGGTCACCTGAACAGTTTGTAGGATTCTGTCTTGAAATGGCCTCCATGGTGAACCAGTGCCCAGAAGCCAGCACTAAACAAAAGGCAAATAAAAAAAGGCAAATAAAAAAACGTGTGGCATTTGCAAAGTCCCACAGCCTGCTAAATAGATGGATACTGGAAAAGTGTTTCCTCTGATGAATCTTCAGTTGAATTACACCACAGTCGCCGCAAATACTAAAGGAGACCTACTGGAGCCCGTATGGATCCAAATTTCATGGTGGAAAGATCATGGTCTCGGGTTACATTCAGTATGGGGGTGTGCAAAACATTTGCAAGGTGGAAGGTAATATCAATTGCCTAAAATATCAAGTATTAGCTACCTCTAACATTCCAAATCATAAAAGGGGTCAAATTCTGAAGCAGGATGGTGCTCCATCTCTACAACAAAGTTCCTCCAGGCAAAAAAGATCAAGGAGCTCAAGGACTGGCCAGCCCAGTCACTAGACATGAACATCATTGAGCATGTTTGGGGTAGGATGAAAGAGGAAGCTTGGAAGACAAAACCAAAGAATCTAGATGAACTCTGAGAGGCATGTAAGACTGCATTCTTTGCTATTCCTGATGAATTCATTAATAAATTGCATGAATCACTGTTGAACCACATGAATGCAGTCCTTCACGCTCATGGAAGTCACACAAAATATTAAATATGATTCTAATAGCACCACAACTTCATTCACCAATGTTATGCAACATATATTTTTATTTTAAGTTAATTACTTGTTTGAACTAGCTGGGAGCCCGATGCACATGCATCGGGATTCTAGTACGTCGAGTCTCTGACTCGCAATGCCCGCTGCTCGCAATGCCCGCTTTGCGGCCAATGCTTCGCGCGTATCCACATGACCACGCCGGCTCGCATTGCGAGTCGACTTAGAACTGCTCGCAATGGCCGCTTCGCGGCCAATGCTTCGTGCGTATCCACATGACCATGCCGGCTCGCATTGCGAGTCGACTTAGAACTGCTCGCAATGGCCGCTTCGCGGCCAATGCTTCGCGCGTATCCACATGACCACGCCGACTTGCAATGGCCGCTTTGCGGCCAATGCTTCGCGCGTATCCACATGACCACGCTGGGGGCAAAAAAGCCACTCGCAATTATATAATAGATATTACATTACTTTCTGTGGGCGACAAACTTTTGTCTTGCCAAAATCTGACCATTCTGTGTTTATTAAATGATCAATATTTCAGCATTGATGCCAATTTATTTTCTTAACCTAAACCATCTTTCTGAGGGTTTCAGCTATCAAAAGAGTAATTTATAAACCCAATGGATGAATTTAACATCAGGTTATAAGCTTTTATTTACATAACATGGATAAGCGACATCACTTTTGTCAGGGACTGCACACACCCGCACATGTCCGCCATCAGGGGGTGATGTGTCTGCCTCCAGTCAGGGGCTCCGGGCTCCCCCGCAGTGGGTGTGGCCATTTTCATGAGGGAGAGGGGGGCCTGGCCATGACTGTAGGGGGCGTGGCTGTGTGCATCATGTAGTGAGCAGGGCCCGCCCCCCTGAGCCTGTTCCCCAGCCAGCATCGAGTCTCTGACTGTATGCACTGCAGTCTCACTCTGCTCATGTCTGTGCAGAGGGGGGGGGGGTGGCCCGGGACATGGAATGCCCACCCACCAGCTCTCACTCAGAGAGACTACAGGGGCGCGGGGTGTTCGGGGCCCGCCCAGTGCACCCGGCCACGCACACTCCACTCGGCGCTGGCAGTAAGCCAAAGTTGCCAAAGGGAAGCGGTGGCAAGCCCGTGACTGGCCGGCCGGCCGCAGTAATACTGTGTGAGGCAGTGGCTGCCCAGCCCAGCACTGCCAGCACCTGCCCAATCAATCCAATGCCCAGCCAGCCACAGTGAGTCAGTGACTGACACGTGACGTCCATCAGCCGGGGCCCGCCCATCCCCGCCTGCCAACCCGACCCACCAGGACAAGGTGAGGCCGGAAGTTGTACTTGTGGACTGTCAGACGCCATTAGCCCCCGGTGGCCGCAGACAGTGCTCAACTAAGCTCCACTCCACCTCACCGCACCAGCACCAAGCAAGGCAGGCCCAGGCCAGGCAACATGGAGGATGCCACTGCAGATCATCATACAAAGGCTCAGGTACAGGAGGCCAGGGCAGATGAGATCCTTCAGGAGCCCCTCGCTCTCTCCAGGCTCCAGACTATGGTGAGGGGGTGGGGTGGCAGGGTGAAGCTGACATGGTGGGTGGGTGTATGGGGCCCTGTTGCCCCTGAGCCAGGGAAAGGGTGAAGCTGGTGGTGAGGCCCCGTTGGGCAGGGACGGGGGCTGCAGCCTGCCGGAACCAGGGTAGGATGAAGCTGGCACAGGTGTATGGGGCCCCGCCGGACCTGGGCCGTGGGGGGTCTGCTAGGGCAGGGTGATGCTGGCAGGTGTATGGGGCCCCGCCGGGCCGTGGGGGCGGACTGCTGGAGCCAGGGCAGCGTGATGCTGGTGGGTGTATCTGGCACTGCTGGCCCCACCCCCCCATGGGGATAAGAGTCCTCACATGGTGTGGAGGGGGTTCCGGTTCCCCCCCAGAGGGATAAGAGTCTGTGGAGATAGTGTGGTTGAAAAGCAGCATATACCATAATTTTTGGCTTCATATGACGCTCCCCAAATTTGGTGAAGGAAAAGACAGAAAAAAATTCCAGGATCTGACACTGTCCTTTTGAAACATGGTGGTCTATGGAGCCGGATCCACTTTCAGGTACTGAACATGCTCAGAAAACATCCATAGCTCCGCACAGTCAGTTGCTCTCTTTCTCGCTCTCTTTCTCTCTCTCTTTTTCACCATCCAATAGTGGGTGGTAAAACTGTGGGGGTGTGACTTGGGCGGGGGTGTGGCTTGGGTGGAGTGCGGCTTTGGTGGGGGGCGGAGCCTAAGGGCCCCCAAAATTTTGCCACTCAGGGGCCCCGAAATTCCTAGTGGCAGCCCTGCACCAGTAGTTGTGATCTTTATTTTACCATGCGGTGCACTTTTCTTTACTTTTCCTCTATCCCACAGTTGAGATCTGTGACAATCCATAAGAGGATTTAATAGTGAATTATAGACACGGCAAATATTTGCTTTGGAATCACTTAAAAGCCCGACTCATCCTCCTATGAAGACTCTTTCATCTTCACATGTGCCTTTTCTCTTTTTTCTGCTATCTTATTATCACAGCTCCACCTCTGCTATTAACATTTCTCACTTAGAATACCCCTCTCATCATGTTCTCGCTATAACACAACTAAAATTTTCATTTTCTTTATTTCACATTTAATTACTAAATTCCGCACCATACACATGCTGCATGTGATCGGCTGTAATCCTACATTGTACATAATAAAATATTTAAAAATTAGCATATTTTACCATTTTTATGAAAAAAACAAAACAAAAAACAATTAGCTCCTTCCATTCTACAAACTGATATATACTGTATACTGTACTGCATAAGATGTTCACAGAAGATGAAGGTTTGTCGAAGTAGACAATTTTTGATAATCTTGGACGACATAATAATCATGGAGGCCATTGTCTAGTGTACATACATCAGTGCCGCTGTTCTCCAGAATCCGGAGCTGTTTTCCTTTTGTTGCTGGGCCTCTCCGTTCCTGACATATGGCTCCCTATTACCTGTATTTAAATCCAGGCTTGTTAGCCACGAAGGCAGGGTCATCAACTCCTCTGTGGGTGTCCTCATGAGGACATCACCCCTTGGATAAACAGATAAAATTATATTATATTATCATATTAAAAATATTTACTTACCATAAAGAGGGGGCTATATATCAGGAATGGGAAGGGGGAGGGGTGCAGGAAAAAGAGAAAAACTGCATCAGATCCAGTATTTACACCAGTTAAAATATTTGAATTTTTGGTAATATACAGATCTTTTTAAAAGTGATTTTGTATACTTGTTTGTTGAAGGGTTAGATCCTTCATATGAGCCATACAATGCTTATCGGCAGCACATTGTGTAAACAGATGATGTGCTGTCGATAACATGCATTCTGTATGGGTCTAACGAGGCGCAGGGGCAGTACTGTGTTTTCCCGAAAGTAAGACCCTGTCTTACATTTTTTGGGGACCAAAAGTGGCCCCCTGTCTTACTTTCGGGGGGGGGGGGGGGGTCTTATATTGGCAGCCCCAGCCTACTCACATACACACACACACACACACCGTATATACTCATGTATAAGCCGAGGGTGGGAAATACAGCAGACCGCCACCCCGGTATACAGCCCCCAGCACAGGTATACAGCCCCCAGCAGTGTGGTACACAGCCCATCAGTGTGGTACACAAGGTATACAGGCCCCAACAGTGTGGATACAGCCCCAGCAGTGTGGTATACAGCTCAGCAGTGTGGTATACAGCTCAGCAGTGTGGTATACAACCCAGCAGTGTGGTATACAGCCCAGCAGTGTGGTATACAGCTCAGCAGTGTGGTATACAACCCAGCAGTGTGGTATACAGCCCAGCAGTGTGGTATACAGCTCAGCAGTGTGGTATACAGCCCAGCAGTGTGGTATACAAGGTATACAGGCCCCAACAATGTGGATACAGCCCCCCTCCTGCTGGCACACTGCCCCCCCAGCTCTGAGGCCCCCCTGCTGCTGCTTACATCTTAACCTCCAGCGTCTTCTTGTAGCAGCCAGCGCGTCGGTCCTTAGTTCCCGTCTTCAGCTGTTTCCCGGATCATGTGACCCGTCGCAGCGCATGACGTCATCGCTAGTGCGACCGGCCGGTCACATGATCCGGGAGACCGCTGAAAACGGGACCGGAGGACCGACGCGCTGGCTGCTGCAAGAAGACGCTGGAGGGTAAGATGTAAGCAGCAGCAGGGGGGGCCTTACATTAGCCCCCCCGGTTGTAAGGCCTTATATTCGGGGGAGGCCTTACATGAGCAGGCCCCCCCCTTTACCCCTAGGCGGCCTTACAATCGGGGGGGGGGCTTACTTTCGGGAAAACACGGTAGTAGTGGGTAAGGTCTGAGTTTCTTGTCCCCGACACATTACATAAAAGAGGGGTTATTGAATGGATGTCTGGATTCGTGTTAAAGAGGCAAATACAAAATGTCTCTTAGGTGTCTACATGAATAGATATTCTGTTCACTTCTTTAATCTCACCTGTTCCTGCCTCCAATAGTCTCACTTGCTTCACTACAACCAAGCATAGCACCACAGTCCAGTCCATGAAAGTAATGTCTTCCACCCATGGTTCCGCATCTTGTCCACCTCTTAGAAACTTGTTGCCTGAACCTAACCTCTAGCTTTATGACGCTTAGGGAACTCCCACTCGGGGCACTCACTTAGTCTTACGTTCTGTTGTGTTCTGCCCTGACCTTTAAGAGTTATAGACTCATTACCATACTGCTGGGCGTCCTCTCTCTGCACCTGTTTCTTCTCGGTGACTTATGGGGATGTCACACGTGTCAATATTGCGTGCAATATCGCTGCTGGACATGACGTTGCAGCGATATTGACGTGTGACAGGGCGCATCAACCAGCGATAAATCGCTGGTTGATGGTCACCAGGTTTTAGAACCTGCTCTAAGCCCTGGCGAAGGTCGCTCGGTGGACACGCAGCATCGCTGCGTGTGACACCGGGAGACGAGCGAGAAGCCAGCTCCCAGCGCCTCTCAGCAAGCGCTTAGTTACCTGCTGTTTACCATGGGTACCAGCGATCTCACTGGTACTGATCGCTGGTGAGTCTGCCTGTGTGACAGCTCACCAGCGATCAGCCTTCAATGACGCCAGCGATCAGATCGCTGACGACATTGACGCATGAGACGTGCCCATTAGTCTTTCTCCTATTGATCAATCTGTAACACGTCAGTTTCTACTGATATTCTGGATGTCGCTTTACTTTGCCCCTGTCTGCCCTCACTCTATGGACACCCAACTCATGCGGCCTCATTCAGTAACCAGACCTTAGGTCTGACTCTGTTACACAATGGGCCCTATCTGATGTTATGTAAGAAAGTAACTTCTGTATGGTGCTCAAATAGGCTCCAATTCCTTTCGTATGTAATATAAACTATAAAAACTATAAGAAAAATGTATTAAAGTGATCGCACTTTAGAAAAAATATTTCTGTCCGAATTGTGGACCTTCATCAGTGTGCTCATAGACTATCACAGTAGTGCAGCCTGTCAGAGATATCCTGGGTGAAACAGGAGATGGGCAGATGGGCAAAGTTGCCACCCAATAGCAGGAATGAGATGAGGGCACTTGTGGCGTGTCTGCAGAGTCCACCGATAGGTTTTGTTTTCCTGTGTGAACAGAGTCATAAACAAGCATCAATCCACTTGGATAAAAACACTGATGACCACATGGGAGCTTAGAAGCTATGCCTGGGGCCCAAAGGGTCCTTAAAGGTGTTCAGCCACATATGAAGACTTCAGTGATATATCAGTATATTGTAATTGGAGGATTAGCCTTCTTTTTTTTTATAAGACCCAGAATCTATTTTTTCACAATATTAGAGGGGAAGGCTTCGGTGTGTGATATAATGTTGCAAAAACTCATTTTGATAAATATGCCTGTCTTAGGTCTTATCTGTGGGTATTTATCTTATGAACACCCTTCGCCTGCCCCCTGATGTAAAGCAGCAGGTGTAAAGGCCGTCAGGGCAGGGAGAGGCTGTTATCTGCTCCTGTTGGTACTCTTCATCCCATTATGCAGTTTACAAGGTTTTGTCAAGGGACAGATGTTGATGAACAGAAACTGTTGTCCCAAACCACATCCCCCCCCATCACTACACTGCCCCTGTGTGATAAAAGCTCATCATGGAGGCAGACCCCAAGACTGGTTACTTATTAACCAGCACTTCTGTGTGTTTGATGAGAACGCCATTACCGGGGTCATTTGCTTGATAATTGTCAAAAAAGAGCTTCCAGTGGCCATCATCGGTCCTTTTTGATGGTATCCGCCATAAAAACAGATTGTACAGGTTTACTGATGGAATTCTAGTAAGACTCAGCATACCAAGAATTTAGGAAAAAATACAGCACAATTTATAAATATTTTACTAACTACATCCTTATAAGTGTTGTATACTTTTGGATAGAAGGATATCCTGATGTGTAGATGATCATCAAATGACCTGTTGCTGAGACCCTTAAAGGGGTTTTCCCACAAAACAAACATTTTAATCAATAGATCTTGAAAATTTATTAATTTTCACAACTGGATGTTTTAAAAAAATGTTCCTGTGCTCAGATAACCTTATATATGTGTCCCTGCCATGTACTGTGTAATGGATGTGTCTGACCGTACATGGACATGGTCTGATCATACCATATCTCCTGTGCTGAGATAATTTTATATATGTGTCCCTGCTATGTACTGTGTAATGGATGTGTCTGACCGTACATGGACATGGTCTGATCATACCATATCTCCTGTGCTGAGATAATCTTATATATGTGTTCCTGCTATGTACTGTGTAATGGATGTGTCTGACCGTACATGGACATGGTCTGATCATACCATATCTCCTGTGCTGAGATAATTTTATATATGTGTCCCTGCTATGTACTGTGTATTAGATGTATCTGACAATATAAGGACATGGTCTGATCCTACTACATTTACTGGGCTGAGATAATCTTATATATGTGTCCCTGCTATGTACTGTGTAATGGATGTGTCTGACCGTACATGGACATAGTCTGATCATACCACATCTCCTGTGCTGAGATAATTTTATATATGTGTCCCTGCTATTTACTGTGTAATGGTTGTGTCTGACCGTGCAGGGACATGGTCTGATCATACCACATCTCCTGTGCTGAGATAATCTTATATATGTGTCCCTGCTATGTACTGTGCAATGCATGTGTCTGACCATAAAAGGACATGGAGGACATGAGCTCGTCCTGGGTTGCGGAACAACAGACATTAAGCGAAGCAGAGAGAGCTCTTGGGGCATGGGCAGAGGCAGAGAGAACCACCCATGCGTTCGAATCCAAGTTTGACCGGAGTCGGATGGAAGGGCTGATTGGGAACCAGGGGACCTGACCTGAAGGTGGCGAAGAGGCTTCATGCTCTAACCACAGAACTGGAGGCCACGGGATCAAGAGACCTGGCACATCCACTGAGAAGGTAGCCGTACTAGGGTCAAGGGACTTGATACTGGGTGCCCGAAAGGACCCGTGGTTGCTGCCGGATCGGGGCACTGTGTGTGGAGGCGCGAGCAGGAGAGAGGCAGACAGGTAGCACTGGGAGAGCAACCCGTGAGAGAAAGGACCATAAAGCGTGTCTTGGACGAGCCATCCTGGTTCTTTGAGGACTATCTGGACTGAGACTTGGCAAAGAACAGTACTCAGCGGCATTGCTAAAGTGAACACTGAATAAACCGGGTATAGAACTCATAAACTGTGTGTGAGACTGTTTATTTTCCTGCCTGTGGAACTGCCAACTGAGACGCCAAGCATGTCGCAGAGAGCTTGCTCCAGAGGGGTCCGTCCGCCTCCCGTAGCCTGAAGAGGCCTACGGCCTGCCACTGCCATGACCACTCCAGTTGTCTGGGGAACCACTCCACCGTGGGGAGTGATATCACCTCAGCTGCGATTCCATCATCCCCAGAGGTGCTGCACCGCCAACAATAGCCAAACATCATGGGTGGCGTCACGACAGCCATCGCTAAACCCTTAATCCCTGAACTTTTATTTGATGCATAGTGCCAGAAGTGGACACCGGAGTCCGAGGTTGTGAGGGACTCTAGGCCCAGCAGCCAAAACTGGAGGGTGGGAGATTCCAGGTCTCTCAGCCACAACGAAGCTCAGGAGGTACAGCAGCGCCAGAGAGCTCAGGGGCAGTAGTCAGAGGTGTGTAACCTGGGAAGGGCTTGAACTGTCTATCATACGGGCAAGAGACTCTACGCAGGAAGAAAAGGCCGCAGCTAGCTCACCGGGTGAGGAGATCCCCAACTTGCTTCCAGGCCACCCGAACTCCCAACAGCTCTTGTGGACGGTACCCTGGACGAGCCTGATACTTCTACCAGTAAAGATAATGGAGACTTCAACCCTTGTGTCTGTCGGTCATTCCGTGCCCTCAGTTCTGCACCCCCAACGGCCTACCACCATAGACTTTCTCGGTTACCCTGGGGATCCGCCCACCCGTGGGGAGTGAAACCACCACAGCTGAACTCCCATCATCCCCAGGGGTCCTGCACTGCAGTTGTGGCCACTAATAGCCAAACATCATGGGTGGCGTCACGACAACCATCCCTAAACCCTTATTCCCCGAACTTTTATTTGATGACTAGGTTCACGGAGTCGGGTCTCCACACCTGTGACTCCCCAGAAGTATTAAAGCCCGGTTTTGAGTACCTCACAGCTTCAGGGTGCATCAGAAGTTTCTTGTGGTTACACCAGTCATACCATAAAGTTGGTAAAGAAGGGTGAAGGAAGGGGCTTTCGGTTACACAAGCCCTACCCTAAATTTGTTAAGGAAGGGTGAAGGATTGGCTACACCAATCCTATGCCAAATTTGGTAAGGATAGGCAAAGGAAGGGGCTTGTGGTTACACCACTCCTACCCTGATAATAATTATGTAGAATTTTCAATATCCTTCCCAGAAACAATCCCCTACCATTGCCATTTGATATTGATTGCAGCTGGTGGCCATTGATGGACATAATAGCTCCACTGTACTATGTCTAATAAACTTCCCTAAGGACAAGACATTTGTCTAAATTAGTTTTTTCGATAACTATATAGCAGACTCTTCTCATTATAGTTGCCTTAATGGTGACATGGTACATTTATAGACCGATATCTTTGATGAATGGGGGTCAAAGTCTATAAAAGTCACATCTGTTGGTGGCTTCCAGTCTTTCGTGGCTGGAGGGCACAACTTTGCACAACTCCAGCCTATTTTCCATACACCCATGGGTCATCAGGCAGTCAATCCCAGGAGGAAGAGGCTCAAGACTGATCCTTTAATCCCTGTGAGTAAGAAGAAGGACCGTTCAGCCAGCCTGGAAACTTTCCAGGTCCCAAAAATATTTACAGGGCTGTTGAGAATTGTTCATTTGTACAGTTAGCCGTGGCCCTCGGGGCTTAGACTAACACAGAGGTTTACATTCTCACTTAATAGGCATTCACAGGATATATTTAACCCACTTCAACTCAAGTCAACTCCACTGCCAAGGAAATGTTTTATATTTAGGGATTTTTTTTTTAACTAGAATCCTGTCAGCTGAAATATTGCTTTGCTTATCAGCGAGAGACTGGACCCAGAGGATGACTTCATCATGGTCAACTCAGTCCATGCGTATAATCGTCTCGCTAAGCCAAGAATGCCATGGGTGACTCGCTTGGGGAATTCGCAGTTTGATAATGCATCAAGCCAAAGAAGTCATATAATCTCCTTCTGCTGCGAGGACATGACTTTAATACGACTATTGTTATCACTTGATGGATCACATAAGTTTTATGTTGCAGATGATACAGGACGACTTGTCCTTAATAAAGAAGGATGATTTCATAGAAAGGAAATAAGAAAGGAAGCAACAAAAATACACAGTCAGGAAGGGGTTGTCTTCATGATATAAACCCTTTGAAAGGGAATCTGTCAGCAGGTTTTTGCTATGTAAGCTGAAGACAACTTGCTGTAGGCTTAAAAACAAAGATAAACTGTGCCTCTCTTATCAGGCAGTGTGCTATTGCTCACATAAACTAAAGGCTTTATCACCTGATTATTACCATTACTGGACTACATTGTCATGCACACGGAAGTCCGACAAGCTCCTCCTCTGATGACACCTCACCTTAAGAGAAATGAGGGACCTTCCATCAGTTGATTTTTGGGGTGCCAGGAGTTTGACCCCACCAAGCTTATAATGATTATTCTATCTATACTGATATTAAAGTCCTGATAAAAAAAAATCTTTAAAAGGAATCTGTCATCAGGTTTTTGCTGTATACAAAAAAACAATCAATTAAAATAAGTTTTAAGCCTGAATCATGGTACAAAATTCTTTATTGAGATATAATTAATAAAAAATATATTACAGTATTTATTATTTTAAGCTAATTATATCTCAATAAGGAATTTTATTCCATGATTCAGGCTTAAAACTTATTTTAATTGATTGTTTTTTTTTGCAGTAGACTTTCTGTATATTGACTAAATATCGGTTGAGATTTTTGCTGTATAAGCTGAGTACAGCATGCTGTAGGGGGTTAAAAAACAAAGATCAACTGTGTCTCTCTTATCAGTGTGTGCGCTATTGTTCATGTAAACTAAAGGCTTTATCACCTGATGATTACCATTACAGGACTACAGTGTCACCTGTATGGCAGTCCGACACCCCTCCCCCATCCCGGCTGTGATTGACACCTCGCAGTCAATGCCCAATCTCCATTGAGAGCCTGGTGTGAGCTGGGGCAGCTCTCCCAGTTCTGCTACACGGATAAAACTAGATGCTTTAATTGTGTGAGAACAGCTGCAGTCAGTAATCTGTGTGATACATCGTTGGATTCAGAATCTCTTTGCCTCTCAGATGAGGTAGCAAAAACCTGCTGACAGATTCCCTTTAAGAATTTTATTTGGGAGCATAAGTGGTCTGAAAACCCATTACATTTAGCAAGTTATCTTCCCATATAAAAGTTTTATATTTTCCCAGTCCTAGTACTACACACTTGCACTCTGCAAATGTTTCCTTTTAACCGTTAGGAGAAAAGAATTTAAAACATCCGAAATTTATGACACCTTTGAAGAGAAGACTCTTGACCTCAGTCCAGAAACTATTAGTGCCAACACATTCATATCTGGGGGACGGTGAGGAGGAGAACACTGTCAGTGCTGAAGACTTAGGAGGAGTCACAGATGAAAGCTGAGGTGTGATTCTGTCTTTTAGGCTTTTGTTATAAATCATCCATTGGCTTCGTACCATGGGTTCTAGTTCTGGAGAGCGGCTCCTTTTGACGTTATGATCTTTTTACGCACTTTCTTAGAACCCATTTGTTTGTGACTAATTTAATTTTCTGCCTTGACTTAATGGAAAAAGAAGGTGCTGCCACTAATTAAAGTAAGGTCAGGAGGACGGCCCTGTGAAAACACTTTACACATACGGCTTTACAAGTTTTCTTCAAGTCCTTGACTTGCAAAACAAAATCATTTGAAACCGCTGTACGTATATGACTTTGTTCTGCTCCAATCCCATGTTTAGCCATGGGCTTAAAATACATTTCTTAATAGCACCCTGAATAATTTTCTAATGTACGGTAATTATTGAGGCTCAGGACCCCAAATCCAGAGTTTCCTTTCAAATAAGCATAGAGTTAACGCAAACCACTTATATTGCACATAAAGGCAACAGGTTGTGGAGCAGGAAGAGCTAGAGATATAGAAGACCAGTGGGTGATCCTATATAAGGATTGACTAATATCTCTCTATGTGGTCAGACAAGGACATCTGCAAACAGAGTCCGTGGAGCCTTGTTTAGGAGTCTCAAACACAGGACATCTCTCAGCCATTGAGTAGGACCTCACTTGACTCCTAAGTAGGGATTTCTGAATGTTTTCTTTCATTCCCTATAAAAAGCAACACCTTCAATCCGCTAAGTGGTGGGAGTGCCAGAAGTCAGTTTCCCGCTAAAATTGATCACTTTTTGTAAAGACAACACTTCCAAAACAGTGGTGTTAATGGCATTAGACTTGTAGTAGTAGTCCTTGTGTCTATCTAATTTGGCCACATATTTTAGAACAGGGGTGGGGAACCTTAGTCCCCAAAGGCCGAAAACAGTGCAGGTTTTTAGGATTTCTTTAGTATTGCACAGTTGAGAATATAGTCACCTGCACTGGTGATGATTCCAGCACCTTGTGCAATACTAAGGAAATCCAGAAAACATGCACTGTTTGTGACCCTTGAGGACTGGAGTTCACTACCCTTACCGCTGTGCTCACAAATACCTGTCTGTACCTGCAGTACTGCCATACCTGCAGCATGTGCTTGCACCTTCCTGCACCAGAGACTGTACCTTCCTGCATCCCCAAATTCCTCAAAGTCAGCTGTCAAGGTAGTGTGATCACCTGGTGTAGCACCTGGTGGCTACCTACAAACACAAGCCTAAGGCTAGAGTCAGACTTGTGTCTGCCCCTAGCCTGGCAGATGCGCTGCAAGCTTAGAAATTTGCAGGCTTAGTGCACAGCGTTAACAGCATGTAATGCTATGCGCCACCTTGTTATAGTATCCCTATGTTTACTGGACCGATGATGCAGCCGCCGGCTCCACTAACAGCTCCTGGATATTGCGCTGCAAACCGTGTTTCCTGTGCGCTCATCAAATGCGCATAACCGGGAGTTGTGAGTGGAGCCGGCGGCTGTGTCATCAATCCGGTAACCAAAGGGATACTATAAACAGGCGGCGCATAGCGTTACATGCCGGTAACGCTATGCGCTGTGCCTGCAAATTTCTAAGTTTGCAGCGCATCCGCCAGGCTAGGGGCAGAACAAGTCTGACCCTAGCCTAACCTCACTATCAGAGGCTCTAGTGAAGATGAGGTGGGCGATTAGTTATGCCCCTCCGCTGCCCAGTTTGTCCACTCTCCCTTGCTTGACCCTGCAAGTGATACACATGGCTGATGGAAGCTGTGGATTTATATATTTTGATGTTGGAAATGTATAATTTTTCTATTTGCCTCTGGACGTTACGGCAGTACAAGCTTCTGTGAATCTAGTCTTCCGATAGGTGCGCTGACTACCTGCAATGTGTCCATTAGTTTCTCTCATTACCAGTCAATGAGCATCCAATGCCTCATTGATCAGTAGAACAAACTGGATGGTGGTTTAACTTTGTTGATTAGTGGAGGTCTCCGGGTATCAGACAAAAATTATTAACTGATTATGCATAGCCTGGTAAATATAGATTATTGTCTGAAAACTATCAATACTAGTGTTATCTGCAGGCCAAACAAGTCTGAATAAGTGGGGACTAAAGATAGAACATCGATTCAAAAGGAACAAATGGCGCCAAGCATGTGTGTTGCCTTTTTGGACACTCGTTCTTTCTGGTTACAAGGTTAAACGGGCACAGACTTCTGTTCGACATCCTTTTTTTCGTGGGTCAAAAAATGACCCCTTTCTTTGTATCTGCAGATGGCTGGTTGGGTGTAGGGCTTGATTCCTTGGCTGCCACACTTTGATATATCCTTACAGGTCATCAAACCTCAATGACAATGGAGACCCTCATAAATCTTGAGTAAAATAGAGAGAATTGAAATAACACGTTTCTAGAGGTCAACAAGATGCCTGTTTATCTGGCTCACCTTAAAAGTAAATTCCTTAAAGCTACTGCCGTGACCTACCATACCCAATGGATGACTATCCTGAAGAGCCTGAGAAATACTGAATAATAGTCAGACAACTGGAACAAGTGGGAACGTATTGATGCCTATTATGGCGATCAAGTGATTTTTTAAAAAAATTTGGTTCCTGAGAATATTTGGTTCGGTTCTGTAGGTTTATCAACCAAGTCTGGTCTTCTTCTTTTTCATGAAATGTAAGCATTGCCCTAAAGACTTTTCTACAATCAGTCATGCCATTCATCATTTGACCTAAGTAAACTCTGGTTCCTTAGAAATTTTTTCAAAAAATTGAAGCAAGAAATTTTTCCCCAGTGCACCCCTCCCAACAATGTCCATTGACTACCCAGAATCACGGGATGTCAAATAGGCTGATGGAATTTTTGGACCTTACAGATTAGAGAAGATAGTTTTTGTGGTTAAAACACAATTGTGCAATAGTTATTGGGCTTTAAGTGGTTTATCTGCTTTCTTAAATGTTTCCAAAATTATTTTTGGAATAGTAAAATTCTATATAGTAATTCAAGTAGTAGTCATTACTATTGTTATGAAAACTTTTAGTGTGAATAAATATCAGGGCTCATTCATGTTAGTGATTTCTTTCGTACGAAAAATAAGCCTCTGAGTTAATAATAATAATGTATTTATAAGAGTGGGGTAATAGCACTTTTTGTTATATATTTTGCTTCTTCAGTCGTATGCCTCATTTCCTGGTGTTGCTCTTATATTTTTTCAGCTATTACATAGCAAATATATATATATATATATATATATGTATATATATTATTTATTTTTATTTATTTTATTTTTTTCCAAACAAAGCATTTTTTTTGGCAGATGTTTTTCTTTATGGAAGGAATGCCTGAAAAAAAGCCAAAAAATTTATTAAAATCATGTTGATAAGCCAACAAAACACAGAAAAAACTTCGAAGTCTAAAACACATTAAAGTTGGCTGAACCAATCAATACTGGGGGAGAGAAGGATCTAGACCTCCTGAATCTTGGGGCACATTCAGATATCATTTTTTTTCAAGTACAAGTAAAATAGTCTAAATTTCGTCAGTGATTTTGTTTAATCAGATTTCCACCAGAGTTTGGTTCGAGTTTTCTTGTTTTTTTTTGGGTGGATGAAAAACATTTCTCTATTTGCTCTCATCCACCAGTCTGTGATGGCATCGCAGCGCTCTCCGATTTTTTTCAGACTCATAGACTCGCATAGCCAATTTTGATTCAACACTCGGATCAATATCGGACATGTCTCCACAATTTTTCGTGGATCACTCGGTCCCGAAAATAGATCAGACACATGAACATCTCCAAAAATTATACTAGGTGCAGATGCTAGCTTTAGCTGTGATTTCATTGTGTGAATAAGAACACCCATAGAATTATTAATCAAGACAAGAGAACAACTGCGGCACTCCCTAATGAGCAATGTGTACAGGTGCAACACTAAACATTACATAACAACAAAAGAGAGCTGCGCTCTGAATAATAAGCTATGCAATCAGTGGCGTATTATCACCTTGGCGGCCCTGGTGCAGCAATTGCACCGGGCCCCGTCGGTGAGGAGCGGGGGGGTGTGCTGGTGAGAATTTTGCGATTGGCCTCATTAATAGATGAATGTAATGAGGGGGGGGTGGATTGGGGGCTGTGGGGTGCTAGTGGTGGATGTTTGCTGTTGTACTTGCCATGTACTGTGCCTCCCGCGGTCAGCTGCCCTGCCGTTAAGAGGAGAGGAGGGGCGGCACAGCTGCAGGAAGTGAAGCTTCACTCACTTCCCGTCCTCCCTGGCCCAGTCTCAGCCGCGACTGCTGCGACCACGATCGTTACGCCACTGTATGCAATCATGACCATATAAGAATATAGAGTAGCATTAAAGCTTAAGAGCTTATAAAGAAAAATGAGACATTTAGCTTATAAAGATGACCATGTCCATATCCACCCAGTAGCCATGTTGAGGCGAGACTTTACTGGGAACCTACATTCAGTCTCTGGATTTAAAAACCTCCTTTAAAATGGGTGAGTAGGAACCTGCTAACAGAGAACAATAAAGCCTAAGGCTAGTGGTGAATGGGTGCACAAGCAGAATGCATTATCTAAACAAGAACAAAACTGGGGCGATGTCTTCTGCTTGTGCATTCCTCCCTCACTAGCCTTCGGTGCTATTGTTCTCTGATAGTAGGTTCCTACTCGCCCATTCAAATTTAGGTTTTTAACCCAGAGAGAGGCAGTGACTCTGAGTGCAGGTTCCCAGTAAAGAGACACACCTCATCGTGGCTACTGGGTGGTTATATACATGGCCATCTCTATATGCTAAGTATCTCAATTTTTATATATATTTCCTTAGCTATAACGCTAGTCCATTTTCTTGTAGTTCTGTATTGCCTAGCTTAGCATTCAGAGTGCAGCTGTCTTTTTGTAATAGAATTATTAATGTCATTATATTATATTCTAATCATTCTTATTTTTTATAGCTCATTATTACTATTTTTATATACTCTACTATTGCTTTTTTATTGCTTTATAAAATATTATTGGCATTATTTTCTACATAATGTTTATTATTGTTATTATTCTCCTTCTGTTCAGTTATATTACTGTTGTTATTTTTACGTTTTACAAAACAATATTGGTATTTTATTCTACATTATTATAATATTACAATTATTACTATTATTTTGTACACTATTACTACCGTATATACTCGTGTATAAGCCGAGTTTTTCAGCCCAAAATTTGGGCTGAAAAGTCTCCGCCTTGGCTTATCCACGAGTCACTACGGTTGGTGGGGGCTGTGGAGGCTGGAGGAGGGGGGGGAGGCTGCTGTATGAGCGGCCCCGTCACGTGGGGCTGCTCATTATATATGCACTGCTTCCCCCTGTCAATCAGCGACAGGGGGAAGCAGTGCATAACTAAATAAATGGCCCCCAAATGCTGGCACTCCCCCCCTTGTAAGGGCCCCCCCCCCGCTGCTTATCTTACCATCCCGGTCTTCTGCTCAGCGCCGCTCCTCGGTGCTCCGTTCTTCATCCTCCCGTCCAGCTACATCCGGGATCCCCGGCCGTCGCAGGCATATGACGTCATCGTGCGACGGCCGGAGATCCCGGATGCAGCCAGCGAGGACGGAGCATGAAGAACGGAGCACCGAGGAGCGGCACTGAGCAGAAGACCAGGATGGTAAGATAAGCAGCAGGGGGGGGCCCTTACAAGGAGGGGGGTGAGTGCCAGCATTTGGGGGCTGCTGGATACCCCCTGGGGGCTGCTGGGTAACCCCAGGGGTCTGCTGGGTACCCCCTGGGGGTTGCTGGCTACCCCTTGGGGGCCGCTGGGTACCCCCTGGGGGCCGCTGTGTACCCCCTGGGGGCCGCTGTGTACCCCCTGGGGGCCGCTGTATACCCCCTGGGGGCCGCTGTATAACCCCTGGGGGGTGCTGTATACCCCTGGGGGCTGCTGTATACCCTCAGGGCTGCTGTATATACTGCTGGGGCCTGTATACCACTGGGGCTGCTGTATATACTGGTGGGGTCTGTATATACCACTGGGGAGGCTGCTGTATACCACTGGGGTTGCTGTATATACTACTGGGGCCTGTATATGCCACTGGGGAGGCTGCTGTATACTACCATTGGGGGGCCTGTATACCACACTGCTGGGGGCTGTATAGGTTTTCCCAGGTTTTGGGGGCAAAAGTAGGGGGGTCGGCTTATACACGGGTCGGCTTATACACGAGTATATACTTTTATTTTCTTCAATACTAATACTATTATAATAAATAATAGTTTCCAAAAACTGGTAATTTTTTCCATATTTTGGTCTATTGCAACAAATTTACAATTTAAGTAATAAAACTATATACTCTATGTATCGGCCAAATATTACATCTTGTATTAGTCTGAGCTGTGATTTTGTATGACTTCCAAGTAATAAAAGATTTTCTATTCCATGAGAGAGGAATACAACCGCCGTATTAAAATACAGGAGCTTAATGCATATGCTCCACATAATCCCCACGTTTCCGGCTGAAACCACCTGTGTGCCGAGCTTTGCGCTAAGAATGTCTTGTCTGGTCAATCCTAATGTAGACGTGTCATAAAAATATATTGTTTTTGCTCCTTCCCAGGAAATTTAATATAGACCGCTGCCTTTCAATTATTTGTTCTACGATAAAGCCCAAAGGGAAGTCCGGCTAGATGTGTAATGTGTGTGTGACCCATGATAAGAACGCACAGAGGAATGGGTTAATCTGTGATAAATGCCACCTTCTTCCCGAATGCCCTATTGTTCTGGCAGGGAGTCCACGTTTGATGCCAGTCTTCCTAACCTGTCACCTTGTCAGGTCTATCACACTCCATCTGCCAACTCACCGGACCTGAGATCAACTAGACTAGACTGACCTGAGATCGGCTAGATATGTAACGTGTGGGTGACCCATGATAAGACGCACAGAGGAATGGGTTAATCTGCGATAAATGCCACCTTCTTCCCTGAATGCCCTATTGTTCTGGCAGCGAGTCCATGTTTGATGCTAGTCTTCCTAACCTGGCATCTTGTCAGGTCTATCACACTCCATCTGCCAACTCGCCTGACCTGAGATCAACTTGAGCATTTCGTTAATTGTCTTGGCCTCGGAGAGCCTCTGGTATTTGCCAGGCTGGATGGCGGCCTGTTTATCTAGACTGTATCTCAAAACTGTTCTACAAGCAAAACCTTCTAGATACAAAAGGATGAGTGTGTGCAAGTGCCCTCTCCACCAGCAGAGACATCATTAACGGAGAGGGGTGAAGACTTTTTGTCCAGACACAGAAGAAATCCAGATGCATCTAATGCGTCTCCTAATTGCTAGGAGCTATGGTTGAATGACCTGTTGTGCTACCTTGTGTCAAGGTCCTAATTGCTTGACTTGACCTTGATCTAAGGCCTCAGATCCTACAGAAGTAATGGATGAGATGGATAAAGGGCCACCAGAGGAAAGAATGTAAAGTACACAACCTCCAACATAATTCAATTGAGATTTCACCCTTAACTATGTAAAACACTTCCCAAATAGTGTGACTAGATATTCATTAAATAAGTTCTTCTATCTAGGACATTTATGGGATGCGCCATAAATGTCAGATAAAGGCAGATCTCACCTATGGATCCTGCACCTCTATTGAGAAAGGCCCACCATCTTGTGCTTTATGCTTGGACATTTTTTTTTTTATCTCCCATTAAAGGGAATCTGTCACCAGGTTTATGTCACCTAAGAGAACAGTATGATGTAGAGATAGAGACCCTGAGTCCAGCGGTGTGTCACTTACTGAGCTGCTTGCTATAATTTTGATAAAATTACAGGTTTTTTTTTCTGTATATTTAGCAGTTCATGAATATGCCTGACTACTCGAGTAGTCCTATAATGATAATTTCCAGATGATTAAACAAAGATTTTATCAAAACTACACTGAGCAGCTGAGTAAGTGACTCATCACTTGAATCGGGATCTCTGCCTTACATTATGCTGCGCTTAGTTTATTGGCAAAAACCTGCTGACAGATTCCTTTTAAAGTGAAAAATGCAGTAAAGCTATTATGCATGTGAGGCCAGATTTATGTTGGGATAGGCAATCGTCTCATATTTATCAGACATTGAATTTCCCTTGAAGGTAGATCCAAATGCTGGATCATATACCACCTTCTCTCCTTGAGGTGTGTATGGAATTGAATATCCTGGTATGACGAAAGGTGGGTTTCCATTCTCCACAGGTTCCATAGAATCATCTATGATATGTAAGAGGCTGCTAACACCGCTATCCTCCCTGTCTTTTCCATCTAATACTGGAGATATCTGGGGCAATGAGGTAAGAAGGGGCTGCTCACACTCTGGGCCACCCTTTTTATCTGATCTAATACTGGAGACAACAGGAGCGATGATGTAAGAAGAGGCTGCACACACTGGTGTGCATCCTGGCTATCTGATCTAATACTGGAGATACCAGGGGTGGTGAGGTAAGAATGGGCTGCTCACACTCCTGGCCACCCTGACTACCTGATTAAATACTGAAGATAACAGTTAAGAAGAGATTGATTACACTGCTGTGCACCCTGTCAATCTGATCTAATACTAAAGATACAAGTGGTGCTGAGGTAAGAAGAGGCTGCTCACACTGTGTGCACCCTGTCTATCTGATCTAATAGTGTAGATACTAGGGATGCCAAGGTAAGAAGAGGTGGCTCACACTGCTGTCCTCATTGTCTGGGGTTGTGCGCATACATGTCTGCTCTGACATTTTAACAGGTATCTTTATTTTCTCTTTTTACAGTTCAAATGACTATTTTGCCTGAGAATGTACAATGCAATGCTGTATCATTAAACATATATGCATACTAGGGGTTATTGCACTTATATTTTATTACTTCATGTGTCATTCCTATGCAACATTGTCAATCGCTGTTTTAAAATGTATATAATGCTCATACTCCTGACCCTGCTTATGTGATCTAATACTGGAGATACCAATGATGCAGAAGTAAGAAGAGGCTGACCTCACTGCAGTCCACCCTATTTATGAGGTAACAAGAGGTTGCTCATACTGCTGTCCACCATGTAAATCTGATCTAATACAGTAGATACCAGGGGTGCTGAGGTAAGAAGAAGCTGCTCACACTGCTGCCCTCCCTGAATATCCAATCTAATATGGGAGATACAAGGGTTACTGAGGTAAGAAGAGGCTGCTCACACTGCTGTCCACCATGTCTATCTGATCTAATACTGGTGATACCAGGAGTGCTGAAATAAGAAGAATCTGCTCACACTTCTGTCCATTCTGTCTCATATCTGATCTAATACTGGAGATACCAGGGTGCTGAGATAAGAAGAAGCTGCTCACACTGCTGTCCATCCGGTCTCATATCTCTGACCTAATACTAGAAATACCAGGGGTGCTAAGTTAAGAAGAGGCTGCTCACTCTGTTGTCCACCATATCTAGCTGATCTAATTTTGGAGATATGATGAGTGCTGAGATAAGAAGAAGCTGCTCTTGCTGCTGTCTATTCTGTCACATACTTCTGATCTAACACTGGAAATACCAGTGGTGCTGAGGTAAGAAGAGGCTGCTCACACTGCTGTCCACCTGTCTTAATCTTAATAATCAGCAGCTGCTGTGGCCTACATTTAGATTATAATCTATAACACTTATTGGTAAGTTATCATCAAGTCACAGAGGAGGAGCTTTATACTTCACATGCCAACAGACATCTGTCCTATTAACATTCTAGGCTTGCGTTCTTTAAGTGTAACAAGATGGTAGCCATTTTGATGTTCTACATTGATACATTGATTAAATCCCTAGCCAAAATTAATAGAACTTGCAAAGCTAAATGTTATTTAGAAATGCATGCACATTTCTGGAGAGCCCCTTTAAGATTTCTTCCTTCTTTCACAATTTTTTTTGCAGGACACAATTGAGCGTTCTCACATATTTCATCATTTTAATGTTTTTCAGCTTTGCGCTTTGTTTGTTAGCGTAATCTCATGTTCTAAACGCGAGACTAAGACGGAGGCCATGGTCTGCAGCTGCACAAATAGTGAAATAAACAGCTTTATAAAAGGAAACATACGGCAGGATTATGTTTATTTTCTGGAAGAAACATGTTGTGTCCTCAGAAAAAAAAAATCGAAGCTTAAGAACATAAAGTTACAAATTGTGAATCCGTTGTATGAAGCCTGGACGCCGCCCAGACAATATGGAATGAGGTCACTTTCCATTGGCTTGGAACGCTGCAATGAGGCTCTATCTAAATAAAGAGGAGGGGTGACCGTGACAATGTGGAGCGCTTTTCTTGGGACTTGTTCAAATCTGAAATTGAGGGGTCTGTCTCATGACCTGGGACCTTCATCCATATCAGCTCCAGCTCTGCTGCCTCGTATTTCTCCTGTGATCCGATAATCTGCTGATGCATTGGCCGGTTGCCTTTACTTGTTATTGATATTGTCTTTTTCTCGGTTTTATTCTATTGCAATATGTATCGGCCATTTGGCTCAGGACACATTGTTACGTTTGGTCAAAAGCCATAAGCTTAAAAGAAATCAGTAGCATTTGATTCCTAAACCTTCAGCTTTGGATTTTTTGGCAGGGACTACTGACTATTGGAGGAAGGTTGTATTTGTTCTAGATATTGTATATAAATATACACAAATTTGGCACCTGAGACCACCAGCATGCCCGTGCCCCAAGACATGCCATCTGGTAAATGTGAGAACAACTATACTGGAAGGTTTAGGACTAGTATTGTCAATGGGCAATACATAGCGTGTCCCACCAAATTGCTAATGCTTTAATTTCTATATTCTTCTCTTCTTTTCTCCTTTCTTTCCTTTATATATATATATACCGTGTTTCCCCGATAGTAAGGCCCCCCCGATTGTAAGGCCGCCTGGGGGTAAAGGGGGGGCCTGCCAATGTAAGGCCTCCCCCGATTATAAGGCCTTACAATCGGGGGGGCCAATATAAGGCCGCTAGCGGAGGGGGGGGGGAGCGGGAGCGGGTCGCACGTCACGTGCGCCCGCTCATTACATATGCACTGCATCCCCCTGTCAATCAGCGACAGGGGGAGCAGTGCATTATACAGTATATATGGGCCCCCTATTGCTGGCACTCTCCCCCCTGTTATGAGGCCCCCACCGCTGCTGCTGCTGAAGAGATCTTACCCTCCAGGGTCTTCTTGCAGCGCGTCCATCCGTCCTCTGTACTCGCTCGGCGGTCTCCCGGATCATGTGACCCGTCGCAGCGCATGACGTCATCGCGACTGCGACGGGCCGGTCACATGATCCGGGAGACCGCCGAGCGAGTACAGAGGACGGATGGACGCGCTGCAAGAAGACCCTGGAGGGTAAGATCTCTTCAGCAGCAGCAGCGGTGGGGGCCTCATAACAGGGGGGAGTGTGCCAGCAATAGGGGGCCCATATATACTGTATAATGCACTGCTCCCCCTGTCGCTGATTGACAGGGGGATGCAGTGCATATGTAATGAGCGGGCGCACGTGACGTGCGACCCGCTCCCGCAGTGTCCCAGCAGGAGGGGCCTGTAGGCCACACTGCTGGGGCACCCAATGTAAGGCCCCCCCCGAAAGTAAGGCCGGGGGCCACTTTTGGCCCCCAAAAGAATGTAAGACGGGGCCTTACTTTCGGGGAAACACGGTATATATATATATATATTGATTTATTTTCTTTCCCTTTTCTCTTTGGTTCCTATCTAGTTATTCACTTACTTTCCGTTGTTCTTTCTTTCCAATTAATTTTTTCATTTCTTTTTATATTACCTCCTTCCTTTTTTCTTGTTCCTTCTTCTCTACTTTCTTTCCTCCCTTGCATACCGTATATACTCGTGTATAAGCCGACCCGTGTATAAGCCGACCCCCCTACTTTTGCCCCAAAAACTGGGAAAACTTATTGACTCGCATATAAGCCGAGGGTGGACTCCAGCACAGGTATACAACCCCCAGCAGTGAGGTATACAGCCCCCAGCAGTGTGGTATACAGGCCCTCCCAGTGGTATACAGGCCCCAGTAGTATCGTATACAGCAGGCCCCCAGTGGTATACAGCAGGCCCCCAGGGGTATACAGCAGGCCCCCAGGGGTATTCAGCAGGCCCCCAGGGGTATATACAGCAGGCCCCCAGGGGTATATACAGCAGGCCCCCAGGGGTATATACAGCAGGCCCCCGGGGGTATATACAGCAGGCCCCCGGGGGTTTATACAGCAGGCCCCCGGGGGTTTATACAGCAGGCCCCCGGGGGTTTATATAGCTGGCCCCCGGGGGTTTATACAGCAGGTCCCCGAGGGTACATACAGCAGGCCCCCGCGGGTACAAACAGCAGGACCCCGGGGGTACATACAGAAGGCCCCCGGGGGTATATACAGCAGGCCCCCAGGGGTATATACAGCAGGCCCCCGGAGGTACATACAGCAGGCCCCCGGGGGTACATACAGCAGGCTCCCGGGGGTACATACAGCAGGCCCCCGGGGGTACATACAGCAGGCCCCCGGGGGTATATACAGCAGGCTCCCGGGGGTACCCAGCAGCCCCCAGGGGGTACCCAGTAGCCCCCTGGGGGTATCCAGCAGCCCCCAGGGGGTACCCAGCAGCCCCCTGGGGGTATCCAGCATCCCCCAGGGGGTACCCAGCAGCCCCCTGGGGGTATCCAGCAGCCCCCAGGGGGTACCCAGCAGCCCCCTGGGGGGATCCAGCAGCCCCCTGGGGGTACCCAGCAGCCCCCAGGGGGTACCCAGCAGCCCCCAAATGCTGGCACTCGCCCCCCTTGTAAGGGCCCCCCCCCCGCTGCTTCTCTTACCATCCCGGTCTTCTGCTCAGCGCCGCTCCTCGGTGCTCCGTCCTCGCTGCTCCCGTCCTGCTACATCCGGGATCCCCGGCCGTCGCGCGATGACGTCATATGCCTGCGACGGCCGGAGATCCCAGATGTAGCAGGACGGGAGCAGCGAGGACGGAGCACCGAGGAGCAGAAGACCGGGATGGTAATATAAGCAGCAGGGGGGGGGCCCTTACAAGGGGGGAGAGTGCCAGCATTTGGGGGGCATATATGCACTGCTTCCCCCTGCCGCTGATTGACAGGGGGAAGCAGTGCATATATAATGAGCGGCCCCACGTGACGGGGCCGCTCATACAGCAGCCTCCCCCCGCCTCCTCCAGCCTCCACAGCCCCCACCACGCAGCCTACCGTATAGACCCGTGTATAAGCCGAGGGGGAGACTTTTAAGCCCAAATTTTGGGCTGAAAAACTCGGCTTATACACGAGTATATACGGTAGTTTTTTTTTGTAAATTCTTCATTTATTGAATAGTAGAAAATGTTACAAGTAATAAGAACTGTGATATTACAGATTCAAAATACCCCTTGCAAAGTTTTTTTTTCACTTCCTTTTCTTCCTTCCTTTTCCACACTCATTTTCTTTCTCTGCCTTACTTCTTAATTTAATGTCGAGCCCCAGGCTCAGTGGGTGTTTTCACGGGGGATGTCACGGGTGGCAGCGCCTGAGCCCGTGGCCTGGGTGACACTTCAATAAGGGTGTATGTACAGGGGATTAGAGTTTGTCATGTGACGCCACCTGTAGTACCTGGTGATGAGTCACCAGCGCCGCCACAGTCCTCCGGAGGTCGATGGTAATGCGGCTGAGATGGCAAAGCTACCTACAGGTGGAGCTGGGCCTCCGGGCAGTGTAGTGTAAGGTGGCAGCTTGGAGTGGAACTTTAAGTCGGGATAGGGAGTGATGGAGCAGTTTATAAGGGGTACCAGGAGTGGAGAGGAATGACGCACACACACTGTAGAAAGTCTCTTTTACCTTTTTACTGGTGGTATGAGCAGGTAAAGATGTCCAGGGCACTGTCCGGTGACCAGGTGCACAGTGAGCTTCCACAGCAAGTGGGTATAAGGCCTCCTCAGTTTCTCTACGGTTCCTGAAGCCCTGTCTGCTTGCAGCCAGAGAGGCCTCCTTCCCTCTCGGTTCCTCGCTCTCTCCTCCTGCGTGGTCCACGGGTTACCCTCTCTGATCACTGCTGTATTACACTGCGGTGTCTGGCTCCCATTCTTTGGGTACGCAGGGGGTCCGGGTGACCGAAGTCTCCACGGTATGACAGGGTTTTCTATAGTCTTGAAGTAATCCTACAGGTGCAGACCCCCGAAGTCCGGTACGTCTTTGGGTGAACTTCCACTAGTTCCTTGCTCCCTTGACTCTGCTCCTTGCCTTCTGTCCCCACTCCTAGGCTTGATGGATGGCAGAAGAGCCACTCCAGGTCACTAGTTCGGGCTTAACCGCGACACCAATCACCAGGACGTCTTTGCAGCTCTCCTAGCATTTGCACACTCTAACTAACTCCTCCCCCAGCAGCAGTCTTTATAGGGGAACTCACCTAAAGTCGGTGAGTCGTGCTCCCCCTACTGTGTCGGGGTGGAAGGTGTTGCATGTAGTAGATACCTGCTGTGGAAACCCAGCTGTGCATTAGTGAAATCTGTGGGTACCTGCGTGAGCAGGACACCACATTAATACTTTGTGTTTTTTATTTTCTTAGTTTCTTCCTCCTTGGCATAGCTTCCATAGCTTGCTTCATTTCTCTTCTTTTCTTCTTTTTTCCTTTTTCTAACCTCTTTTTTCTTATTCCCTTCCTCCTTGGGATTGCTTTCAAAACTCTTTGGCTCCAAGAAATCATGTATTTGTGTAAAACATGTTGTGACTTTTCGAGTTCTGTACCAGTTTTGGATGGGCACACTGAGGAGGAGCCAATATAGAAGGGGCATGGCAACACCCATCCAACTAATTCATTAAAAGTGGTGGCTTTCCTTATGCAAGAAAAGTTACTTTACTCTGTGACTGGAGTAACACAGCAACCCCTCCCCACCACTGATAAGATCCACCAAATTCATTTAGTGGCTTGCACCTGTTAATAAAGGCGCGACTTTTGAGTTTCTTTCAATATTTTATCATACCATGCCTGATGAAGAGACCTGAGATGGCTCGAAAACATGCCTTGTAACATCACTTATTTTATTTTTGTTAGCCATTAAAAGGTATCACAACTACAAGATTATTCTCTTGTTTCTCTCACTGAGAGCAATCAACATTTTCTCAACTTTTTTTCCTGCATATTCTTCATTAACATGCTAGTGTGGCGCCCCTGCGGACCGGTCACCACGAGATGGCGCAGAAGCTGGGACTAGTAAGTCGGTAACCCCACACACACACACAACACATCCCCCGATCCCAAGTCTAAGTTACTTCATGTCTAGCAACGGGATAGCGGGAGGAGCCAGGTGGAGGATGGAATGTAGGACAGAGCACGGTAAAGGGTGGAGATGACACAACAAAAAGGAACGCACAACACCAAGTTCAAGGAAGTTACTTAGTCAGTCAGTGAAGTAGTCAGTCCCAGTAGTCTAGTGGAGAACAACAGAGACACCCGACAGCTAAATAGTCAGAAAGAGACCAGACTGAAAGAACCCAGCAGCTGGTGCCACCGTATGGCTAGCCTGGGTCCCAGGCTGAAAACTGAGGGAAGATAGAGGGGATCCAAGGTGTGTCCGAGTCAGTGGGGACACCGAGGGACTGGGCCAGAACCAGAGTGCCGACTCTGCTGAAGTGGCAGAGGAGCTGCATGCCCCAACCACGAACTCCGCTGGAGTCTTTATGTCCCAAGATCCAACAGCGAAAGGAAGGCCATCGAACTAGGGCAAAGAAACCCGGAGGGGTGCCCACAGAGAGCCTGTGACCGCTGGACGGTAGCTAGTGTGCGGAATGGAATGACAGAGGCCTGAAAGAAACATGAAAGGGGGTGTCGCAGACAAGCCATCCCAGCTGCTGATAATGCACTGGAGGCGCTGTTTTACTGAACTGTGTTGTAACACATAACGAGTGGAGAAGTAAACCCGGTGAACTGTGTGAGACTTCGTTTCTGTGCCTGAAAGGTTGAAATTGAGTTTGCCAGCCGGCAGCAGGAGATAGCCTGAGGTTATATAGAACTTTACAGCACACTTACACTTTTTTACACGGTAGCCCGGGGAACCAGCTCTACCTGCGGAGGGAGCAAGATCTCTTCTGCAACCCCCATCATCCCCAGAGGTCCCAACTGCAGTGGTGGCTACCTATGGCCTCAAACCACGGGTGGCATCACAATTTAATTAATCAAAAACTGTTTTCCGCCTTTTATTGACTCGCCCAGGACCACGGAGCCGGGTCAGGACACCATGACATCCTGCAGCCTCAGATGATGACGAGGAGAGGGCCCCGTTTCCACGTACCCCACATCCCCGGTGGGCGATTAACTAGTCTTAATAAATTGGGGACTTTTTTCTATCCATCTTTCATTTAATCCTTGTTTTTCTTTCCTTTATTCTTTGTTGTCTTTTTTCTTTCCATCTCGCCTCTCTTCTTTGATTTCTTTCCTTCTTTCCTTCCATCCTTTTTTCATTCTTTTTCTTCTTTCTTTTTATCTTTCCTTTCTTCCATCCTTCTTTCATTTTTTCTTCTTCTTTCCTTCTTTCTTTCACTCCATATTTCCTACAATCCTTCCATGCTTCTTTCCTTCCTTTTTTCTTCCTTCCTTCCTGCCTTCCTTCTTTCATTCCATATTTCCTAGCTTTGTGGTTTTCTTTCCTCCCATCCTTTTTTCCTTCCTTTCTATTTTTCTTCCTTCTTTCTTTCCATCTTTCCTTTCTTCCTTCATTCCATATTTCCTACCTTCCTTCCTTCTTTCCTTCCTTCTTTCCATCTTTACTTCCATTTTTCCTTTCTTGCTTCCCTTTGTCTTCCTTCCGTCTTTCCTTCTTTCATTTGTTATTCCTTCCTTCCTTATTTCCTTCCTGCCTTCCTTCTTTCTTTCATTCCATATTTCCTTCCTTCTTTCCATCTTTCCTTTCTTCCTTCATTCCATATTTCCTACCTTCCTTCCTTCTTTCCTTCCTTCTTTCCATCTTTACTTCCATTTTTCCTTTCTTGCTTCCCTTTGTCTTCTTTCATCTTTCTTTCTTTCATTTTTTCTTCCTTCCTGCCTCATTTCCCTCCTGCCTTCCTTGTTTCTTTCATTCCATATTTTCTACCTTCCTTACTTTCTTTCCTCCCATCCTTTTTTCCTTCCTATTTTTTTCCTAGCTTCTTTCCATCTTTCCTTTTTTTTCATTCCATATTTCCTACCTTCCTACCTTCTCTCCTTCTTTCTTTCTTTTTCTTTCTTTCTTTCTTTCTTTTCTTTCTTCTTTCTTTCTTTCTTTCTTTCTTTAATCTATCTATTTTTCATCACCTTCTATTTTTTACTATCTATTTATCCATTTACATGTGGATTTTGATCCTTACAATGTGGACCAGTATGCTAAAAAAAATAGTAAAATTAAAATCTCTGACTTATGGGTTCAGCTTTGATGATTGTTTACCTCCAGGAAATCTGTAATTAAATCCCATGAGTTGGCTCCATATTGTGTGAATTTGAAGACTTTTAAAACCTCGCCTTCCCCTTTAACAGTTTCTCACACTGTCAATGTCACAATTTATGCGTGTCCAGAATAAAGGAACTTTGAATAATTAATTCCGCATTGTACTATTAGAAAAAAAACAACACATGGCAAACACAACACAGCCCTCCCTTCACTCCTGATAGAAATTATGGGAGAAAATGCATCTGGCTTTTATTCTAACTGCAGACTTTTCCCACCAGAGAAATGAAGAGACAGAATCCGTAATCTTGTAAAGTGAGACTGTGCACAGCGAGCGCTGGAATCCGCTGTCACCCCGGCCGGGCGAGCTGTAAAGTAACAAGGAGATATGGACCCTACGAGACATTTTTATGGCATGACGTTATTTTGGGGGCATCATTGAAGCCAATTAAATGGGTCCTGTGATTAGCAGCGTACTTGTAAATGTCACCGATGAAAGATTGAAATCCTGGAGAAATCCTGGCCACCTCTAATAGATTTTCCATAAACCCAAGGAACAGGACTCCGGAATTGGTGGTTACATATCTGTAAACATTCGATGAGAAACACACAAGAAAAGAGAAAATAAATAGTTTTCCAACCCTGATCCAGATGTCTCGTTCGATGGGGGTCCCGTCTGGATCCCCTAAATCAAAGCATAAAACTAAATCTCCACTTCCAGGGACTTAGTACGACCATGTTTTACATCATCTCAGTCTATGTGTAATTCAGTATTATCGTAATGTGTGGTCATCACATGATCGCCACCTCCTTAAAAAGGTTGTGCCACGAACAATTGTATATTTTAATTAATAGATCTTGGAATAAAAATAAGATCCACAATTGGATGTGTTAAAAAAATGTTCCTGTCCCAAGATATACTTATATAAATGCCTTGTCAAGATGACTCCTTTTCTTCGCCATCTGATTGGCCCACGTGACCGGCCGGCTCAACAGAAAAAAAAAATAGTCCACCATATCGGCACACCCCAGTGATGTGCCAGTATGCCGGCCGCATACAGATACTCACCTCCGGGTCTGGGTCCTCTTCCACCGCCTCCACTTCATCTGTCGCTCCCACTGTTGCACCACCTCAGCACTAGCCATATCCACTGTGTGTGGGAGCCGTAGGTCACATGAGTGGTAGGTCACAGTGTGACGGAGTCATGAGCGGAAGGTCCTGTCAGCACAAGGAGTGATACATGCACTAATAAGAATAGGACCCCGTGAAGCGTCAGGTCATGTGAGCCGCCGAGTCACATAAGCTCCTGCGTCAACATAGGTCTTTCAGTGCAAGGACCATAGATAGGAATAGGACCTGAATGACGCACCAGGTCACATGAGGGGTGACAACAGCGGTGGACGGAAGCAGCACATTAATGGAAATGACAGAGTAGGTGGAGGCGATGGGGGAGGAGGACCCAGGGGTAAGTATCTGTATATACACACAATACATACACACATATACATATACCCACAATACATAGACATACACATGTACATATGTTTGTGTGCATATGTTATGTGTGTATATATGTTTTATGTACATAGTATGATAAACAGTAATAACACATACTATACACACACATAGACATACATACATACACATAGACATACATACATGCCTACACACAAACAAGTACATATACACACATAGACATACACATATACCTACACACAATACATACACACATCTACACATACACGTATATACACATATACATACACATACATACACACAGACAGTCATACATATACGCATATAGACATACATACACATACAACACACATATACATCACACAAATATACAACTATACATACACACATACATGTACATATTCACATGTACTTACATATACACTTACATACACGCATATATACATTGTGAGGCACCGCCGGCATGTCCCCATGGCCGGGGTGCATCACATGCAGGATCAGTATAGGATCCTGTGCACATGAGCAGGGTTGTACCGTAGGTGTGTTGTGTAATCATGTCCGGCACCCAGTGTGTCAATGTATGAAGGATTCATGAGACCAATGAGCGGTGAGAGCATTGTGTGTACTGTGTGAACTAACCCGGAACACAGGGAGTTAAAACCAGCCATGTCAGCTGTAGAGATCAGGCCGATAGATGAGCAGCTGTATAGGAACTAGGGGAGGCTGATTACGGCAGCTAAGTGGGTGTGTCCATGTGGGCGTGGCAGGCACGATAAGAGCCTGCCAGCTGAGTGAGTGAGAGAGTTGACAGACTTCAGAGATCACTCAGCCTGAGTCCAGAGAGAGATGCAGATCCAGTCTGTGTGAGGGACTGAGAATGATAGTCCAGGCCGCCATGATGAGAGAAGGTGAAGGGAGCATGCTAGTGTGGCGCCCCACAACGAGTGTGTCACATGAAGGTATTGCATCCCTGACTGAAGATGTAATATCTTCCGTCTCAGTGATGAAATGGTTAAACCCAGAGCTCCATACACCACATGCACCACTTAGAGGTAGAGGGCCAATCAGGTCCTGGTGGGAGGAGTGTAAGGTGTAGTGTGGGGGAAGTTAGGAGAAGTAAGAGAGGCAGTTGGAACGGAAGGAGGGAGGAGAAGGAGCAGGGCCCTGCACAGTGCCGTGCAGCCCTGGAAACGGGCAACAAAGCAAAAAAGCAACGGGTTAAAAAGACACCCGGGCCCAAACTCCCCGGATGCCGGTTCCGAGGGGCAAACAGACGTTCACCGCTGTTTCTGCAAACCGGAGTGACGGAGAGGCTTTCTAGGAGCGCCTCACTACAGCCCAAATCAGCAGTCTTACCGGCGAGGTACCCACTATTGGGATCCAGGACTCATCTCGGTTAACGTGACTGGGTAGAAGTCCTCCCAGTACCCCGACCCGGTGCACTAAGGCAGCAAGGCAACCAGAATAGAACAGTTAGTAAAGGAGGAACACGTGGAGCTCTGGACAGAGACCGTTCACCACTGGGACCACCCGGTCCGTTACCTAAAGACTGTATACCGTGTATTGCACCGAACTTACAGTAAAGACCCGTTACAGAGAAGCATCGAGTCAGTGCAATTCTTTAAGAACTGCTGTTAACTCTTGCCTCTCTCCACTACCTGAGTTAACGTATTCCATCCAGTACAGCTCCTGGCCCCGGGGACTCCTGCTCATCCTGTGGGGAGCATCCCATCCAGCTGCCACACATCCCCCGGAAGCCCAAGCAGCGCCAGTACAATCACCGGACACCCACAGGTGGCGTCACGACAATCAAGAGACATCCCCATCCTTTAATCACTTTTCATTTGACCACCGGGCCCCACAGCCTCAGGCACGGAACCGTGACATGGGAATCATCGCCTGAGACCTGAGACCCCGGCAACGGTGAGTCACTAGCTCCATGCCGTTATCCAGGACCGGGGTCGTTGCAGCACCGGGAGTGGGGAAGCCGTAGCTGACCTGGTGGACGCTGGTCCGGACGAGTCTCAACCACACGTCCAGGAAGGAGCCCGTGGGGATGCATGGTGGACCTGTGCCTCAGGTAGCGAGACCCAGATCTGTGCCCGGTAAGAAGGCAGTTCCTGTAGACTTGAGTGAACTGTATGCCCTGTGCGTAGATTGTGCCAGGCGAGCAGAGCCGCCATTAGGTCCAACTAAATAGTCAGTTAAAGGACCTGTTGAAGTGTATGTATTTTATGTCTTATGTAATATACCCAGCAAATGTATGTATTGTGCCAGGCGGGCATAGCCGCCTTAGGTCCGACTCAAGTAGTCAGTTAAAGGACCTGATGAACCGGAATGAATTTAGCCCTTCGGGAGGCGATGAATGTAGCCCTTCGGGAGGCGATTGTCTGTATTGTGCCAGGCGGGCATTGCCCCCTTGGGTCCGACTCAAGTAGTCAGTTAAAGGACCTGATGAACCGGAATGAATGTAGTGTATGAGAGGTCAGAAGCAGGGGTTAGAAGGGCTTCCATAGTGGGTAACGTGTGGTTCGCCCCACGGGTTACTAGGGTTTGCCAATCCCTGTTCTGAGCCTAGAGGTGTTATTGTTGATAGGTAACTTATGTACTGTAAAATATGTGCATGGAAAATGTAGAGTTAGGCCGGAGGCCGTGATCACCACGGGAACAGTTGATAGAGCTCCAATGGGGAAAGAGAGGTGGTTACAGGTCCCGGGTTACTATAATGGCATATGTGCAATATTATATGTAATGTATTGTGGAAAGTAATGTAATATGTGACGTGTTTGTGTTAAATGTTAAACGTACTACCCCGGTTATTGATGCTGGTGAGAAATAAACGGGTAGACATTTGGAAAAATTATACACATGTGTTGGCGTCATTACGCAGCAAGCGAGTCCCCCGGCTCTCTACCTTACAATATATACACAGACATGTACATATACACAAACATACCTACACGTACATATAATATTTATATAAATATACACATATATATGCACACATATACACATACATATACACACATACATAGACACAGACAAACATACATATACACATACATACATATACACCCACATACATACTTATACATACACACACATATATATACATACACACACAAATACACAAATACATGTACATATACACACATACATATACATACATACATACATACACACAGATAGATATATACACACATAGGCATAAATATACACCCACATACATAAACATGCAGACACATGCACATATATACACATACATACACACACATACACACATGTACATATACACATACATACACACATATACACACACATATACATACACACATACCTACACACATACACGTACATATACACATATACATAAACACACATGCACATATACACACAGATTCACCTACACACATACAGATATATACTGTATACACCTGCATATACATATTCACACATACCTATACACACATATATATATACTTACACACATACGCACATACATACACATACAAATATATACATACACCTACTCATATATACACACATACATGTACATATACACACACAGACAAACACCCCCATACACCCCAATACATTCACATCCATACATACACACATATATACATATACACATACACACACACACACACACCTACTCACATATACACATATACAGACAGACATACCTATACACGCATATGCATACACACATATACACATATACATATACATACACATACATATACATACATATACATATACACACCTACACAAATAAACACACATACACGTACATTACACACATAGGCCTTGTTCACACATACCAATGCGTTTTTTTATCCCTTACAAAAACTGATCAGTTTCTCTAAGGGTGCCAAATAGTGTCCCCTGTGGTTCTGAACGTTTTTGGGAAGTTTTTGGACTTAGTCATTTTTTCATTAAAAACGCATATGCGTTAACGCAGGTGCCTATAAGTGCCATGCGTTAACGCATGCGTTTCCCATAGGGCCCCATGTTAAAAAAAACTGCTCGCAAACTACTGAGACTAAAAAAACGTTTGTGGAACAGACAACTTCAAATCTATGTAGCGCTGAAAAGGTGAGGAATACAAAGAAAAATGCATAGTGCCTACAGTGAAACATGGTGGTGGCAGTGTCCTTACTGTATATGGCGTTCTTGGTGTTGAAGAGCTACGTCATTGATGGAATCATGAGTTTACAGATGTGCTGCTCTATATTGAAAGAGAAGATGTCTCCATCACTCCGTGCCCTTGGTAGATGTGCAATTTATCAACATGATAATGATTCAAAACACATCTAAGGCCATTGCCACATTCCTAAAGAAGAACAGGGTGAAAGTGATACAGTGGCCAATTGTTTTCTGATCTGAACACAACTGGACCCCTATGGGGAATTCTGGAGAGACAAGTTGTCATCACTCTCCATCCACCATCCAGACTCTAAAAGAGGTTGTTCTCAGAGAATGGAAAAAGAGATGTAATATCTCACCAACTCATTTATTCCAGGCCTAGATGACTTGGTGCTATCCTTAACAATCATCAAGGTCATAAAAATACTAGATGTACTGTAGTTGTTTTAAATATGGCCAAGACACCCATAGGAAAAATGGTTGTCATATTTTTATAATTTATTGGACTTTTTAAAAAGACTTGAACCTGTTGAAACCCTTGAGCTTACAGTGATTTACTGTATACCCTCATGACATTTTCCCTGGATTCCCCTGCTTTATTTAAAAATGGACCAAGGTCACAGGACTGGTTGTGACAAACAAACTTTTTACAGCCTGGGGTGGATGGACTAGCACCGTATGGACTGCACCCTATTTGTTTTTCACCATTTTTCAGTGTTTTTTGTAATTTTTCATTTTTAACACTCTGTTATAATACCTGTTATTGTTGATATTACTGTTAATTGTTTCTTCAGTCCAGGAGTACTGAATTTAACTAGGGGGGAATGTGGTGCCCTGCCCTAACAGGTAGCCACAGAACCACCTAATGCATGGAAAGATTTCCACAACAGGTAAACAGCATGCACAACACCTTCCACTCCAGGCCTGTAGGGGGAGCTGAACTTGCTGCCTTTAGGCAAGATCCCATATAAATACTGGTGCCGGAGGCGGAGTTAGTAAGTCCGTGCAGTACAGAGCAGTACTGTGAAGAATGTCAGGTGTCAGAGCCACGCTAGGCCCGAGCCAGAGTACCGCCTAGCTAGTGTCAGGAACCAAGAGTGAAGTCGAAGGCAAGGCGAGGAAGTAACTAAGTTAAGAGCAGATTGGGAGCTGAGGAGCCATACCATTCACCCCAAGAAGCAACCCGGACACCGGAGTCCGAATCTGCTAATGAGCAGCTAGCCCAGCAGAAAACACCGGTTTCCCAAGGAGACACCAGTAACCCAGGCACCCCTGTAACAGCAACCAACCCGAGAGCCAGGACCTGCAGAAATCCCCAGAGGTAGCGGCAATCCAGAGAAGGTTCTCACCAACCCAATACAGGAGGGAAAGACGTACAGATGGTGAGGTTCTATGCAGGTCAGGGCTTGAAGACAAGTACAACAGGAACAAGGAGACCTAATAACTCACTCGCTGTGGAAATCCCGAAGTACTTCCAACACCACCTGGAGTGTACCTTGGACAGTGCCCGTTTAACATCACTAAAGGTACGGAAAACAACTACCAGTGTGTGTGTCAGTCCTTACTGCCCTGAGCCGGTTCCACATAGAGACTATAGAGGCTGCCGCCTGCAGAGCCATCTCCCTGTACACCCAATCCACTCTCTCATCACTGCCCCGGGGACCCCGCTCCACTTACGAGGAGCCACAACACCCAGCTACCCATCCATCACCTCCAGAGGTCTGTCGCAGAGTTGGTGTCTTCACTAAACACCATAGGTGGCGTCACGACATCTACAATCAATCTCCCTGTAAATAATTCCCCTTTTTCAAAAGCAACCGCAAGGCACGGTTTCAGGCACTGGCCACCAGTGACATCCCCCATAACCAACGCCGAAGATCCGAGTACCCCCTGCCTGTGGTTGAACAATTTGTTAATCTAATCTGTATGTCCATTGATCTATTTCACTATGGAGTTTTAACCCGTAAATCCTAATAGTAAATTGACAACGTATACTTTAATGTGAACATTCCCTTATGGATCATGTCCACCACTGGCCTTAACACTGGAGATGCCAACATCGGCAAATATTGACAATCGTCAACAACATTGGATGTTGCGCAGAGATCATGATATCTTGCAATATTACTACGTCATGTGCAAAGTGACTTTACTGTATTATCCACCCTCTCCTAACATTGCTTACTGCCTCCTTTGTTCGCTCAGCTCTGTTTCTGTGTAAGCAATGCTCCATTGTTAAGGTCCACGTCTCCCCTGTGTTTCCACACAGCTATTACTCGACTAGTATTTCCTATTGTGAGCTTAATAATCTCTTGTGGTATGCTTAGAAAGCGCTCATTCTTAATATTTGGACGGTATCCATGTTCCCACCCTTAATTAATCTCTCCCCTCATTAGGTAAGGAATGATTGCTAAGCTGGATGCCTCCAGAAGTTACTTTCCACGTGCCCCTTCCTCTGTAATTCCTGCCACACCTTCCTGCAAGCCTCCATTAGCCACTTTGAGAAGCGGAATGACTCTTTGAAGGGGTTGGGACTGATTATAGAAGTGCTCCGGTGCCCGGCCTCTATTATTCTTGTGCAGAATACAATCTTGAAGGGCGGCCTGTCAGGAAGGGCCACAGTTCAGTCAGCCAGCAGATTTGGTTCCTTTCCAAGAAGCTTGACGCCTCGTGTTTCCTCCTTGACTGGACAGGAAGAAGGGTAAGAACATGTTGGTGTATTGAGGGCATCTGATGATAACGCCATCGATAAACAGCAGAGCCACAGCCCAGGTCATCAGCTGTCATTAATCTTCTTTAACTCTTGCAATGCTAGACACTCAGTAATATTTTTTCTTGGGCTACCTAAAATCCAACTCATGGAGGCTTCTGCGCAAAATTAAAGGGTTTCTGATTTAAGAAAACCAACAGCAAAATTAGTAAATTCAACTCTAATAATGGAGGGGTGTGACACGTGGGCCCATTTAGGTCCTAATCTAAATGGCAAAATTAAAGTGGCTACATGGAGCATCTATTGTTTTGGAGTATTCAGCTCTACAGTCATGGCCAAAAGTTTTGAGAATGACACCAAAATGATATTTTCACATGATCTGCTGCCCTTTGGTTTTTATTTGTGTTTGTCTGATGTTTATATCACATACAGAAATATAATTGCAATCATAATATGAGTACCAAAAGGTTATATTGACAGTAGAATGAGTTAATGCAGCAAGTCAATATTTGCAGTGTTGCCCTTCTTCTTCAGGACCTTGCAATTCTCCCTGGCTGCTCTCAATCAACTTCTGGACCAAATCCTGACTGATAGCCGTCCATTCTTGCATAATCAATGCTTGCATTTTGCAGAATTTGTTGGTTTTTGTTTGTCCACCGTCTCTTGATGATTGACCACAAGTTCTCAATGGGATTAAGATCTGGGAGTTTCCAGGCCATGGACCCAAAATCTCTATGTTTTGTTCCCTGAGCCATTTAGTTATCACCTTTGCTTTATGGCAAGGTGCTCCATCATGCTAGGAAAAGGCATTGTTGGGCGCCAAACTGCTCTTGGACGGTTGGGAGAAGTTGCTCTTTGAGGACATTCTGGTACCATTCTTTATTCATGGCTGTGTTTTTAGGCAAGACTGTGAGTGAGCCGATTACCGCGGCAACCCACATGAATGGTTTCAGGATGCTTTCCAGTTGGCATGAGACAAGACTGGTGGTAGCGCTCACCTCTTCTTCTCTGAATAAGCTGTTTTCCAGATGTCCCAAACAATCAAAAGGGGATTCATCAGAGAAAATGACTTTACCCCAGTCCTCAGCAGTCCACTCCCTGTACCTTTTGCAGAATATCAGTCGGTCCCTGAGGTTTTTTCTGGAGAGAAGTGTCTTCTTTGCTGCCCTCCTTGAAACCAGGCCTTGCTCAAAGAGTCTCCTGCCTCACAGTGCGTGTAGAAGCACTCACACCAGCCTGCTGCCATTCCTGAGCAAGCTCGGCACTGCTGGTAGTCTGATCCTGCAGCTGAAACAGTTTTAAGATACGGTCCTGGCGACTTGCTGGTCTTTCTTGGGCACCCTGGAGCCTTTTGACAACAATGCAAGTCTTTCCTTGAAGTTCTGGATGATGCGATAGATTGTTGACTGAGGTGCAATCTTTCTAGCTGCGATACTTTTCCCTGTTAGGCCATTTTTGTGCAGTGCAATGATGCTGCACGTGTTTCTTTAGAGGTAACCATGGTTAACTGAAGAGAAACAATGATACCAAGCACCAGCCTCCTTTTAAAGTGTCCGGTGGTGTCATTCTTACTTAAACATGACTGATTGTTCGCCAGCCCTGTCCTCATCAACACCCACACCTGTGTTAATGGAACAATCACTTAAAACGATGTTAGCTGCTCCTTTTAAGGCAGGACTGCAATGATGTTGAAATGTGTTTTGGGGGTTAAAGTTCATTTTCTAGGCAAATATTGACTTAGCAAGTAATTGCTGTTAAGCTGATCACTCTTTATGACATTCTGGAGTATATGCAAATTGCCATTAGAAAAACTGAAGCAGTAGACTTTGTAAAAATTAATATTTGTATTATTCTCAAACTTTTGGCCATGACTGTATATTCCATTGATTTCTACACCCAATACATGAAGACCATTGTTGATACTGGACTGACGTCCCTGATTCATGAAGCAGCCCTGGACAAGTGTTGGACAAGTGGTGAAAATGTGTGTGCATGCCTCGACATAAATCCTACTCCAGTCCATGCGAATGCTGTGGCTTGTCATCAATTTAATAAGCAGCGGTCACCATGCCCCATCCCCACCAGCTCTGTCCACTTTCCTGGAGCTGGAGGAAAATAGTATGAGATTTCCATAAGTCACATAATTTTAGCGCCACCGCCAGTCCCAACCTGCACAGTGGGATACCATTAAATATGTCATTACTAGATATAGGTCCCAATACTGGGACTCACATCTGTAGAGTATATGGACTTAGTGTAAAGCTTGGATCAATTTTAGTGCTCCAGAATGCACAGGCCACCTCTTCATTCCTGACAGCGCAACAAGCCATGACATACGCATGACACTCAGCCAACCTTTCTGGATGAAAATTGGACCAATTTTTTATACACTAATTTAAGCAAACCCTTAGGCCATGGTCACACGTTCAGTACTTGGTGAATTTTTTACCTCAGCAATTGTAGGCAAAACCAGGAGTGGGTGATAAATCCAGAAGTGGTGTCGTGTTTCTATTATCTTTTCCTCTGATTGTTCCACTCCTGGTGTTGTCTTACAAATACTGAGGTGAAAAAGTCACCAAATACTCAATGTGTGCACATGGCCCTGGGTGACTCCATCTGCTTCATTAGGACATGTGCAAATATTGAATATATGGTGACTTTTTTACCTCAGTATTTGTAGCCAAAACCAATAAAAAAAATATCAAAGTGGTGACATGTTTCTATTATACTTTTCCTCTGATTGTTCCACTCTTCATTTTGGCTACAAATCCGGAGGTAGAAAACTCACCAAATACTCAACATAAAAAGAAATGCCCCTCTTATGCCTCCTATTAATAATATATATAATAATAATAATAATAATAATATAATATTAAATCCCTTCTGAATTATTACTAATGCCCTTTTTGTGCCATCATGTATTAATAAGGCCCTCCCAATACACTTTTGAGATGGACGGCAATAAACTGGAAGATGTAAAAGACTGCAACCTACTCTGATCAATGATCACTCAAGATGCAGCAACGACATCGGAAGTCAATAGGAAAATGGCTATAGGCACATCAACAATGAAGTCACTGGTCAAGGTCTTTAAATCAAGGAATATTTTATTGGTGATGAAGACACAACTCGAACATAGGCCAGGGTCACACATACCATCTGTTTTTGGGAACATTTTGGACATTTTTGTTTTTCAAAGTCCAAAAACGCATATGCATTAACGCATGTGTGAATGTGTTTTTCAAAAAATGCATGCGTTTTTGGCAGCCTCCCAAAAACACTGCTAGCAGTGTTCTTTGGGTGCATTAAATAAACGCATGCATTTTTTTAACATGGGCCCTATGGGAGACGCATGCGTTAATGCATAGTACATATAGGCACCGTGCGTTAACGCATGCGTTTTTGGTGAAAAAATTACTAAGTCCAAAAAATTCCAAAAAACGTCCAGGACCTCAGGGGACACTATTCCACCCTTAAAAAAAACGGATCCATTTTTCTAAGGGCTTAAAAATGCAGATGGCCATCTGTGACCCTGGCACAGTCTGGTTTTTTTCTGTAGTAACATAATGAAGTGAAACATGGACAATCAAGAAACAAGACAGAAAAAGAATCAACGTCTTCGAAATGTGATGCTTGAGAAGGATGTTATCAATATCATGGATGGCAAGAAGAACAAACACATCAATTTTGGAACAAATTAAGCCAGTCATGTCACTGGAAGCAAGATCACCAAGATATGACTTGTCTACACATCATACAAAGAGATAAATCACTAGAGAAGGACACCATGCTCAATAGAATAGAAGGAGCAGGGTGAAGAGAAAAAGACCAGCAACCCTATGGCTTAATACTACAAGATAATGGTGTCAAAGACCCTGGTGGACCTATCTAGACTTGGAGAAGACCCAGGTGGACTAATCTAGGCTTGGAGAATATCATGGTGGCTCCCTTCTCCACCATTGTATTCAACTACATGTGCATTAAGTTTGGGATGCTGGACAGTGGGGCAGAGCCATTCAGCACAGGGCCCCTCTCCGTGGTTCACAGGTCCCACAGTTACTGCATTTTTTTATGCAATTGGCGGTGTGCTAATGCAATGGCCGCAAGGGCCTGTAGTACTCGACCAGTTGGGCGCGTAGTCAGGGGGATGTCACTGTGGCAGCTCAGCGGTCGTGGCCCTGGCCGAGCAGATGAAGGGAATATTTACATGGGATTATAATGTCTTTATGAGACACCATCTAGTGGTACCTGATCAGGGGTGACTAGAGCTGTTTAGATGAGCCTCCAGGGGATAAATGTAGTGGAAGAGTAGGCTCCTGGGGTTTGATGTAAGAGTCTTTGGGAAATGAGGGATGGTGGTAGTTATGGTGTGGGAGGCAGCAAAGAGGGTGCAGGAAATAAGCAGTAAGACACAAAGGGTGCAGTTCTTTTACCTTTACTGATGAAACCTGGTGCAGTCCAGGGGAACTGGTTACCAGGTCCAGGAGGGTCTGGTCAGCCTGGAAGCAGTCAGATTCCACCTCACCAGGTGGGCTTGGAGGCCTGCCTACTGTGCTTCTCAGTTTGGGTCCCAGCTGCCTGTGAGCTATTCTGTGGCCCTGTCCTTTCCCTCTCTCTTGCTCTCACTCCCGACTTGCAGACAGGACGAACCTTTAACGGACACTGCCATGTTGATTGCAGCTCCGGGCTCTTGTTAAGCTATGGTGGCGTCTTTGCATACGGCCAGGAAACTTGCAGTCTCCTTTTCTCCAGAATTGATCAGCGGGATGTGCAGTTCCCATCTAACCCAGGACTCTGTAATCCTCTGTAGCACTGCCTGGGGTGAGCTCATCAACAGCTCCACTCCCCAGGACCTTCTCCTTCTCTCTCCTACTCCTATTCTGCCTGTCTGCTTCCACTTCCTTCCCGCACTTTCTCTACACTCCTGCTAACCCCACCCCTTGCTGGAAACCGGCCAGCTGCCTGAACTCTGATGTACAGCTCCCCCTTCTGGCCAAGGATCGGGTTTGGTGTGTGCCTGTGAGGAGTTACCTAGCGTGGGGATCTCCTTCTGCTTCCAAGCATGATATCACCGCTGGTGAGAGAGGCAATACCACTATGGCAACCGGACCATAGGGGCGACATACTAATGTTTATAAAAAGCTATAAGTGTGAGATATAGTAGAGAATTCATGGAGGCCGAGATCTCTACCTGTCAGTGTTGCATCACCAGGTCACACATAAAGGAGCACTAAGCATTACTTATAATAGCAACTGCTTTTGACAATAGGGAAATTATGTTAAATGGCTGACAACAGGGAATGATAGATTCACCTACATATTTTATGATAATTTTATGCAATAAATACTTTTTTACTATAGGCATTGCCCTTTGTAAATTTCTGCCCTCTGAGCAAGAAAACTGTGACAGTCACCCGCGCCATATTTATCCATTCTAAATCCCTATTATCCACTGCCTGTCACTCAGTATTGACATCCCTGTGATGTCATAGCATAAAAAAACTTTTGATATTGCTGAATCAGTTCAGTTTTAATAGTGCACAGGAGATTTGGCAATGTTCACTTTCCAACAGATTTTTTACAAATTATAAGAGTTCCTGGTTCTGATGATTCTCCTCCTCCCTCCATTCTCTCAGTATTAAGACAGCAGAGGTACTTGACTCCACAATATGGACAGGGGAGAAAACTTGAAAGTCCAGTCTCAGTAATGGCATAAAAATAACAGGCTTTATAAGGAGGCAAGCATATGAACAGGAAATAAGTTCAGTAGAGAAGCTGTGCTGATATATGAAGAGTCCAGTACCCTGGATACATGCATGCAGCCTATATTGCTGTGAAAGACACTCTTGCAGGAGAAAAATCGAAATTTCAATCAAACTCAAGGAATGAAGACTTGAAGATTGCAGACTTATGTGGCACCCCTGCGGACTGGTGGCCACAGAATAAAACAATGGCTGAGATGGTGAATGGGGTTTACAGGAGACACCTGTAGAAGGGGGAGGAGCTTCAGTAGTTACCTCAGGGAGAGAGTAACAGTCAGTTTAGTTTAGTTGGAGCTGGTAGCAGAGGACAGGAGTGACAGAGGAGAAAAACAGTAACAACAAGTGAGGAAAACTGGTGGCCGGTGTCATTTTATGGCTGACCGGGTGCGAGGCTACTGACCAGGTATAGGAGGAGGAGTCCAAGGTGGAAGACGGCTTTATGGAGACACTGAGGGACTGGGTTGACGGACAGGGAACCGGCCCTGTAAAAGTGGTTGGCTGCTAAACGCCCCGGCCACAGATTAACCGGTGTGCGAAGGGTCTTTATGCCCGAACCAAACTGACCTCACATCGAAGGAAAGGCATCACATAGGACTAGGGATCCAAGGGCAGGATACCTAAAATAGTCTGCGACTGTCGGCCCATAGGTTTGGTGAGCGGTTCTGAGGAGAGACCGAAAGGACTGTGAAAGGGGGTGCATTGGCGATCCATCTCAGCTGCTGTTTGGCTACCGGTACCGCTCACTGCAGGATTGAGACTCTGCAAAACGAGAGCTAAGCAGTAAGTAAAGTACCCGGTTGAACTTGAAACTGGGGTGAGAGAGATTTATTAAGTGTCCTTGGTTACAGACCTCAGCATCTGAGAAACACCTGAGGAGCTGAAAGTTGGAGAATACAGCTGAAAGTGTAAGTTGCACCCTCACAGTCACCTCACAACCATCCCACAATAGACTCTTATCACCGGCCCAGGGGATAAACCAGCCCTGCCTGTGGAGGGCTCATCACCTAGCGGCATCACCTCATCATCCCCCTGGGCTGAGACAGGCAGCGGCGGTCACATCTGGCGGCATACCACAGGTGGCGTCACTGACAAACTTTAATTTTATTTTTACCTCTTTTTACATTTTTCCCCTTTTTAATTGCAGTCCCTCCAGGGCCACGGAACCAGTCCACAGCCACTACCATGACAACTCCCCCTGTGACCAGACAGCAGGGACCGGTCCCGAGTAACTCACAATGTCGTAGGAGGCTTGTTTCTCTCCAGCTCCATCAAATGCATTATGGACAACTATTTTGCCATTATAACAATGTGAACCCTTCATGCACCCTCCTATACGTCAATGGGACTAGTCAAATACCATTGGGTTTAGTTATGACATCTAATAAAATGGACAGCGCTCTTCTATAATAGATTAATTGCAACATATGAGTCTAAGACCCCATCTAGCTTGTCAAAAAAACATTATAAAATGTGAAAAACACATTATAACTTTATTGTGTGACATATAATTTAACTTTTTTTCCAACTGCTGTAAAAATTTGTGGCCATTCCCCTTTCCTCATTTGTGTTCCAGAAACACCCTTTCCTAGTAGTATCCACTATTCTTTGTATTTTTTTTGCTCCGCAATGGAAACATCTCCTTCAATAAGAAAGAAAAGATAATTCACTCACTTTCTTTATTTGCGTGAATTTTAAGTGAAATTAAATCCTATTTATCCTGTACAGATGGCGGCGTTCCTTTCTGAGCAGAGGATTGGTTTTCATACTAGCGAGAGGAGAAAGACGGAGCTGGAAGGACGGAAAGTAAAGAGCTGCAGACAAATGCCGGGGCTCAGAACATAGGACATGTTTGTTCCTGGACACATGTTTCTCTGTTCGCCCGACTTGGCCTTGGTTCTGCTCCGCACAAAGGAGGCATCTGCATTGTGAGGCTGTTAGTGTTGCACCTTTGGCTGAATGTCTCCTTGGGTTGGTCACAGGGTGTTGTGTTCCCAATTGCCTCCAGGCAGCCTCATTCTCTCCCTGTCTCTCCACCATCTGCCACTGGAAATTCCATCAAACCTGCTTCTCTTTGACACCAGGGGATTGAGTTTCCCTCCATTGTAGAGCTGCAATATGAGCGAAATACAACCTATGATCAGGAAAGATGGGTGGAACAGAAGACAAAAGGAGAAAAATGAAGCGTTACTGTACCAATTATCTCCCTCTGTTGTAACAGAGGATCGTAATGGAAAGGGGGTAGATCTGCCCAATGCCCCAAGGCTGGAGATGTCGGAAGGACTAATATATGATTTAAGTTATAATGATTGAGTAGTATTATTGGTCAGAGGTTTAGCTGGGACTTTCTTACCTAAATAATACTGCAGTTGTTTTGCAGTTCCCTAGCACTCAGGTTTTGTGCCCCACCAGCCTCTCTCTAGCTGTGCCCCTATATTGAGTGACCCTCCTTTAACTTTTCAGTCCCCAAGTTTGTCATTGGAGTACCCGTTCCATGTAATGGCTGACTTTTTTTGCACCCCTTTAGAACCCTTTGTTTGTACCCTGACAGCCCCTCTCTAGTTATGCCTCTATACTGGGTGACCCTCCTTTAACTTTCCAGTTCCCAAGTTTGTCATTGGAGTATCCATTCCATGTAATGAGTAACTTTTTTCGCCATCCTCTTAGCACCCACCATTTGTGTCCCATCAGCTCCTGTCTAGCTATGCCCCAATAATGGGTAACCCTTTAACTTTTCAGTCCCCAAGTTGGAGTCCTCCATTCTATGTAATGTGTAACTTGAGTATACTTAAATTATTTGCCAATAAAGTTCATTTCTATTACATGCTTGTCTTCTCTTGAAACATCTACAAAAAAGGGAAGACCTCCAATATTGCAAAGAATAGTTAATAGTCTCAGGTTCTGCTAAAAAACATCAGAAAACAGCACTGGCATTGATGAGCGTGGCACTAGGATACTTCTACTTCCTGGCATCCATGTGCAGGAGGCATAGCCTGTAAAAAGGACAAAGTTCATAGGATAGTTTTTGTATACCTTATAAAAACTGCTAGAAAGGTAAGTTTGGCAAACTCTATTACCATCTGTAGGATATTACGAAGATTTCCCATCGCTTATGATCATGATGGGCCCCAACACCGATCCTGAGAATAAAGCTGCTTTTGCAACATTTCTCCTTTCTCTGCTTTTTTCTCAATCAGCAATCTGTGGATCTCTTCATGATGTCATGTAAAAGGATCAGGGTTTATCACTCTGTCAAATGGTGCATTGTATTTATGTTAGCACTTAAGAGTTGGTTGCTTAAGTATGTGTATGTAGCCACCTAGTGTTTAAATGTGAAGACTGGTCCCCAGTCCTTGTCAGTTATGTAAGGTCATGAATAATAATTATTGATAATATTTAGGGTGGAACATAGCCTATAAAAAGGCTTACAGTATACAATTATGAGAGAGTCCCCAAGCAAAGATAAAAGGAACCACAGGAACTTCAGGCCCTTGTTCAGAATTGATCAGACCTGAGGTCACCCCTGGAAGAGAATGTGGGCAGTAGGGAAGTGGACTTAGGACACAGGTCAGAATCACTCACCCTATTTGATACTCAACACCCTTGCCCTTGGTGGCATCTGGGAAGCAACTGATCCTTCGGTATGGGTGTGTTGAGCTTTAGCGGAAACTTGCATGAACTAGTCAACACGGTGCTGGCGTAGAATAAACGTCTGTCTAAAGAGATGCGCCATGAACCGTTCCTAAAGGCGGACCCCTATGGGAAGAGTTGGAATGGAGACAGTAGAGACTAAATAAATTTGCAGCGGAACATCATGGTGCTGAATGGAGTGGATGGCAGAGATAGTAATCAGCCATTTTGAATAAACCTAAGAAAGTAATTTTCAAGCTTTGTGCCCATATTTCATGAGTAAGTAAGTAAGGCATTGTTAAAGAACTTGATGGACTGTGTCTATATTGGCCCTCAACTGTAAACTGAAATTTTGCACTGGCGAGCTGGCCGGGGCGTGTGCTGCAAAACCAAGCCTGCCGAAGGCCTTGCTTCACTCACCGCTACCGGTACCACTTGCTGCTGGATCCTCAGCACTCATACCCTTTGGCTAACAATACTAGATTTAAAACAAAAAGATGTTCTATCCAAGTATTGGAGAGGAGCAGGAAAAAAAGAGAAACAATACAAGATTCAAAAGAACAACAGCATTTTGGTAAAGTAATACAATTATTATTTAAAGCAAGTGACAGGTTTAAAGTTGAACTGGTGGAGTCATGTCATGCCAGAAGTTACCTAGTTACAGTATATATTTTACTTCCATTGATTTTTTTAAAAGTGACAACTACTAATAGCAGAAAGCACAGCTCTCATAAGAATTGTCAATAATCTGATTTTCCAGGCATGTTCTGCAACAATAAACGCAGTGTCCATACAGTGTATTACTTCATATCTAGTATAATGGGGGCTAGAAAAACAAAAAAGCACAATAGGATGTTAACTGTGTTAAATAGGTCACTTGATGGAATTGTGAAAAGAACAACTCCTATTGTTCTGCCTTCCCTCACGTTATATGCAGTGTGAGATCCAACATACAGACTGCACACACTCAACAGGTGTGGTATGTCTGTGGTCGGGGAAACGGGATGGTAAATCTAAGACAACTATCAAGCACCCAAACACCTGTCCCGGGGATGGTGGGCGGACCCATTAGAGGGAGGACTTAGTCAGGGGACAGAGGTAAGAGAAGTGTGGGGTGGGAAGTTAGTTAGAGTGGACAGTGAGAGAGTGAAGAGTGAAGAGAGGCAGAGAGAGGAGGCGGACCCGGAGTACTTGAGTGGTGAGGAACTCGTCCTAGGTCGCAGGAACAACGAACCACAAGTGAGACAGAAGAAACCCCAGGGGCACGAGCAGAGGCAGAGTGACCCACCCGTGCACCTGAATCCAAGTTTGACCGGAGTCAGATGGAGGGGCTGGTTGGGAACCAGGGACCAGCCCTGAGGAGACTCCACACTCCAAAGACAGAACCGGAGGCCACGAGATCTACAGGAGCTGTGGCCGACAACAGACACATCCTACTAGGGCTGGGGGACCTGGTACAGGTTGCCCGACAGGGCCTGTGGCTTGTCTAATTGGGGCTCTGTGTGCGGAGGCACAAGCGGGAGAGGCAGACAGCTAGCGCTGGGAGAGCAACCTGAGAGAGAACGGAAATAAAGGGGGTATCTTGAACAAACTATCCCAATTCTGAGGGAACTATCTGGACTAAAGCTTGGCAGAGAGCAGCACCTGGCGTCATTGCTGAAGTAACCGCTAAGTAAACCGGGTAGAGAACTCAGAAGCTGTGTGTGAGACTGTTTTCTTTCCGCACCAAGCAGACGGGCAGGCCACAAAAGACCTGTTGCAGCATCATACCCATTAGCCTCTCCTACCAGCGTAACCCAGCGGCCTACCACCGCCATAGACTTTACCAGTTGGCCTGGGGAACCGCTCCACCTGTGGGAAGCGATACCACCTAGCTGTGAATGATCATCCCCAGAGGTCCCACACCGCAGCATCAGCCATCAATAACCGAACATAACGGGTGGCATCATTACTCCTATCCCCAAAACCCAATATCCCTGAACTTTTTATTGACACCGTCAGGGTCACGGAGCCGGATCAAGACCCCGTGACTCCCAAGGAGTATTATAGCCCAGTTCCGAGTATCCCATGGCCCTGGGGGAAAAGGGGGGGTGAAGGGGTATGTCATAAACCTTCTCTGTATTCCAGGTAAACAGACTGTTCCTTCTGAAGTCTAAAGGTAACCGTCACACAGGTGATCTCCCCGGCGATGTTGCCGGCGATGCGCAGGAGCGTGCATCCCTGCAACATCGCGGGGAGATGTCACACAGAGCAACTTCCCGGCGATATCGCCGGCTAGTTGCCGCGGCTATCGCTCCTGGGTGCTGGGCAACCCGCAATGTTGTAGATAGGCGGAATCACCGCCACATTGCAGGTTGCCGCGTTACACAGGGCGATCAGGCATGATCGCCTCAGTAACATCGCCAGGTTTCCCAACAATGTTGGGAAACCTGGCGATGTTGCTCAGTGTTTTTCTCCTGATATCTCCGCCCCTCAGTTGCAGCAACATCGTCGGCGATATCCCCGTGTGACAGTACCTTGAGGTTTTTGGTCAACAGTGAGTGAATGATGGGATTAATCTATTATGAGTGTAGTAAAATGAGGTGAATACAAATAATACAAATAAGCATTGAGTATATCACATAAAACAGTAGTGATAATATACAGGATTGAGAGCATGCAATAGCATGGAGGCATGCATGAAAAACATGCATTACTAACAGACATAATACTTTGTCATGTAACCGATTGCTATATACCCTAGCAATGGACTTTAAAGCATGAAATACACAGACAGGAGTAAAACTCTCACCAGATATACCTTGGCAAGTATGGTGGGCTTCCAAGAGCACACAGAAGCGAGATAAACACATGTGAATAAACCAGTGGGTTTCAAAACACGTTGACCAAAACTACATGTCCCTTCACTTCGTATCTAGGCAGATTCTTCAAATATATATTTATTTACTTTTTTCTAACTCAGGTTAATGGGAAAAGCAAACCAAAGAGGAAATGTACATATGACAGGTCTGTTTATTTTCTTAAATGGACATTTTCCTTCCATTACATCAACTGGTTTATCTTGCATATGGCAGAAGAACAAAAAAAGATCCTGGAAACTGCTCAGGTCCAAGCCGCTTGTGTTCATAGAAATGCAAGAAAGGTAAACATTGAGCTATATGTCCTGACAGCGAGCAAATAACCATGTATTATCCTATAGACAGACGTCTAGGTGCAGTCGCTGCCGGACACAGACCTGAGCCATCAATGCCACTTCTGGCCTGAGCCACCATCACGCCCATTCATTGGTTTACAAAGAGGGGCAATGGTTTGTTTACAGAAGACCCTTCCAGGACACAAGCCCCCCATAGCACAATGGCCTGCTGACATTCTTCAGGATGTATTGGGTTAATGAGAAGCTGTTTTGTGTGAAGGGACCACAATGGCTCTTACTCAGAATAAACAAAGAGCTTTCATTTGGCAAGGAGATAGAGTTGTGGGATTTGACAAGATCTATTCTGTGTTTACAATGGTTAAAACAATGAGCTTGTTCATTTGGTCAGAGACTTATTTCTCAGGGTTTCCCTCATTACAGACCATTCTTTTCCTGCCCTGGACCAGAAAAAAAAGTCCCAAGAGTTGAAATTTCAAAGAAAGTTTAATAGTTGACCACACACAGCGAGGTGGACAATGAGAAGATACTGGTATATGCCGATAAAAAGGCCATCTACCTGTTATATAATGCACAATCTGCCTATTACAACTGATGGATCAAATCTCATCTGTCTAGATAGTTGCAAGAGAAGAAGGCTAAGTTGTAATGTCGCAAACCGGCTGTGGAAAATATGTAACCAGGCTGCCAACTAGAGATAAAGTCTCTAACAATAATACCTGTAATGTCACCGTAAACAGATAATACACACAGTGATGTCATAGTACAGGAATAATACACAGTGATGTCACAGTACAGGAATAATACACACAGTGATGTCACAGTACAGGGATAATACACACAGTGATGTCACAGTATAGGGATAATACACACGAGTAGAGTCACAGTAAGGATAAACACACCTGTTATGTCACTGATACAGGGATAAACTCACAGCTAGATTGCAACAGTACAGGAATAATACACACCGTGATGTCACTGTAACCAGGAATAATAATTCACAAAAACGTGATGTCACCAGTAACAGGATAATACACACAGTGATGTCACAGTACAAGAATAATACACCAGTGATGTCACAGTACAGGAATAATACACACCAGTGATGTCACAGTACAGGAATAATACACACAGTGATGTCACAGTACAAGAATAATACACACAGTGATGTCACAGTACAGGGATAATACACACCGTGATGTCACAGTACAGGGATAATACACACAGTGATGTCACAGTACAGGGATAATACACACAGTGATGTCACAGTACAAGAATAATACAGTGATATCACAGAACAGGGATAATACACACAGTGATGTCACAGTACAGTGATCACACACAGTGATGTCACAGTACAGGGATAATATACACAATGATGTCACAGTACAGGGATAATATACACATAGTGATGTCACGGTAAAGAAATGATACACAGAGTGATATCACAGTACAGGGATAACACACACAGTGATGTAACAATACAGGATAACATACACAGTGATGTCACAGTACAAGGATTTTACACACAGTAATGTCACAGTACAGAGATAATACACACAGTGATGTCACAGTACAGAGATTATACACAAAGGGATGTCTCACAAATAGTGATGTCAAAGTACAGAGATAATGCACACAGTGATGTCACAGTACAGAGATAATGCACACAGTGATGTCACAGTACAAGAATAATACACACAGTGATGTAACAGTACAGTGATACTGTACACAATGATGTCACAGTACAGAGATAATGCACACAGTGATGTCACAGTACAGAGATAATTACACACTGATATCACAGTAACAGAATAATACACACAGTGATGTCACAGTACAGTGATTATACACAAAGGGATGTCTCACAAATAGTAATGTCACAGTACAGAGATAATACACACAGTGATGTCACAGTACAAGAATAATACACACAGTTTTTTCACAGTACTGGAATAATATCACAAGTCAGGTATAATAGACATAATGATATCTATTATATAATTGCGAATGGGTTTTTTGCCCCTTCTGAGTCCACTCGCACTGCGAGTCAGTGTCGTCATGTGGATACGCCCGAAGCATTGGCCTGCGGCAGTTCTAAGGCGACTCGCTATGCCCGCGCAGCGGGCATGGCGAGTCGCCTTAGCAGCGCGAAGCATTGGCCGCGAAAGCGGCCATTGCGAGTCAGAGACTCGCTCTTCTAGAATCCCGATGCATGTGCATCGGGCACCCAGCTAGTAGTAGATAATCAACACAAAGCATTCACTGATCTCAGGGAGACCAGTCCAAGAAAACTGCGGGCATCAAGCTAAAGCGCTAAACACAGTGAATTCCTAGGCGCATTGCCCCTGGAAATTACAAATATGCAAATAAAGTCTGTGGAGCCTCGTTTAGGAGTCTCAACACAGGACTAGCCAGATATCCCTCCAGGTAAGGACCTAGCCATGGGTGGCTCTTTGAGGAGACCACCATAACTTCCATATTAAGTGGCCCTTTAGGTCAATATCCAGCTCTTTACGAGCTTAAAGATATGACAAGGAAATACCAAGGCCAGGTATCAATCCACAGACAGCTGTTTCAGGGTGTTGCCCCTCATCAGTGTGGAGTAGGATTCTGGCTAGGTGGGAGCAATGCCTAGTAGACCACATCACAAAGCAATCACTGATCTCAGGGAGACCAGTCCAAGAGAACACTGCGGGCAGCCGGCTAAAGCGCTCAACACGGTGAATTCCTAGGCGCATTGCCCCCTGGGAATTACAAATATGCAAAGTCTTCGAGGATATCTGGTAGTCCTGTTTAGACTCAATGAGACTCCACAGACTTATTGCCTATTTGTAATTCCCAGGTGAAAGCACCTAGGATTCACTGTGTTGAGCGCTTTGAGCGGCTGCCGCAGTGTTCTTGACTGGTCCCTGATATCAGTGATTGCCTTGTGTTGTGTCTACCAGCTTGTTCCGACTACCAGAACCCTACTCCACATGATGAGGGCAATCCCCAAAGCTGTCTGGATGGATCATCCACAGACAGCTGTTTCAGGGTGTTGCCCCTCATCAGTGTGGAGTAGGATTCTGGCTAGGTGGGAGCAATGCCTAGTAGACCAACATCACAAAGCAATCACTGATCTCAGGGAGACCAGTCCAAGAGAACACTGCGGGCAGCCGGCTAAAGCGCTCAACACGGTGAATTCCTAGGCGCATTGCCCCCTGGGAATTACAAATATGCAAAGGTCTTCCCTGGAGGGATATCTGGCTAGTCCTGTGTTGAGACTCCTAAATGAGACTCCACAGACTTTATTTGCATATTTGTAATTCCCAGGCGGAAATGCACCTAGGAATTCCTGTGTTGAGCGCTTTAGCCGGCTGCCTGCAGTGTTTTCTTGGACTGGTCTCCCTGAGATCAGTGATTGCTTCGTGTTGTTGGTCTACAGGCATTGTTCCCACCTAGCCAGAACCCTACTCCACACTGATGAGGGGCAACACCCCGAAACAGCTGTCTGTGGATGGATACCTGGCCTTGGTATGCCCTTGTCATATATTTAAGCTCGTTAAGAGCTGTGTATTGACCTAAAAGGCCACTTAATATGATAGCTATGGTGGTCTCCTCAAAGAGCCACCCCATGGCTAGGTCCTTCCCTGGAGGGATATCTGGCTAGTCCTGTGTTGGGACTCCTAAACGAGGCTCCACAGAGTTTATTTGCATACAGTAGATAATGGTTGAGAATCGCAGTGATGTCATGGCACACCACATAATCACATAATATATAATAATAATGCAGTGATAATGTATACAGTGATGTCAAAGTCATATAGTCCTGATAATAAACTTTGTGATAAAGAGGAAAGATAATTCATTCAATATTATAAACACAGAACTGAGACATGATGTCTGCTGCCCCAGACCAGCTAGAACTGCATTACAATTAATTTCTCGTTAAGGTCCATCACAGGGTTAATAACAGCTGGAGACTTCAAACTAACATTAAAAATAACACAGGAAATTTGGTGACTTGTGTGACCACTTAAGTTCCTCTCTTCGAGTTCTCCTTAAGTGCCCACAAGAGACATGCATCTGTAGAGGGTTCTGCCTTTCAGCCCCTCCCTTTAAGTCTTGTGTTTCCTTGTAATTAATATTTGTTTCTCAGTCGTAAGAAGATTTCGATCCACTTTGAAATCTGAACTTGTAAGTTTATAACTTGTCCTGCAGATTTACAATAATATCCATAATACTGGTTCACCACATCCTCCCGCTACTGACACTTTTCCTGAATTATAAAATACGTATTATGTAGATCCATGGATGGGATCTTTGGAAAAGAAGGTTGGACGGTTGTTTTAAGACCAAAAAATCTAAATTATGCAAAAAGAAGACGGCAGCAAAAATTTAGAAGAGGCCCTGATCCTAGTGCTGGTAGATGTCAACGCTGCACCCAATAAAGGACATTCACCTCCTTCCCTATAGGAGAAGAGGCCAACATGACCTGTGATGGTTCATCTGTCCTTATTTGTCATTGGGGGGATAAGAGTTGTGGAGTCTTTTGTAAGTGGAATTAGATAATGGGGATGTTGACAGCCAAGGTGAAACCTGTTGGCCCAGCGGCCTCACAACAACCAAGCTAGCTTTGTAATCATGTATGACCCGTCAATGGCCATAAATTATTATTATTATTAATAGGTATTTATATAGCGCTATTAGGATACATGGCGCTTTACAATTTAGAGGGTAGACAAAGACAAGTGGTCAAAGACGACCACAGACGACAACAAATGATGACAGATCCCAAGTAGTCATACGGGTACAATAGGGCCGGGGATCCTGTCCGCGAGGGCTCACAGTCTAAAGGGGGTGGGGAGGGGGACAGTAGGAGGGGAGAGGTGAGATGATGCAGTGGATAGGGTCTCAGTGTGTCTTATAGGATTGTAGGAAGAGGTGGGTCTTCAGGTTTTTCTTGAAGGTTCCCAGGGTCGGGGAGTGTCTGACGTGATGGGGGAGGGAGTTCCAGAGTCTGGCAGAGGCACGAGAGAAGTCTTGTGTGCGGTTGTGGCAGGTGGAGATGCGGGGGGTTGAGAGAAGGAGTTCTTGGGAGGAAGAACATAATTAATAATAAAGAACATAAGAATGAACAGATATAACTTGGCGTCAGTGTAAGGCCCCAAGAACTCAATACAAATATGTCTTGATAAAAGATTTAGATTTCTGGGCCAAATACAACCACCATCTGGGGGGAAACGTACCGTAGGTGTTATATTTTTCACCTTATAGGACTATGAAGTTGGACCTCAGTTGGAGCTCTAGATTAAGCTGCACCCTTTTTCCTTGAGGCTAATTGTCATGGGTTCCTGACAGGTAGCCCATTAGTGCCGTATAGGGCATAGGAGGAGGTTAAGTCATTGGGTTTTAGTGAACAATTATGGAAAGTGAGCCGTTCCCACCAGGTAATGTTAAGCTGTGGTAGATGTAGTAGGAAGCTACTACTACTACTACTACTGGTAGAAGGCCACAACAGCTCCAGTGCAGAATTGTATATCACAAAGTAAAACTTGTCAAAACAATTAAGCAAATTACGGACGAGTAGAAGAGTCTAACCTAATTCCAGGGGCATCAAATAATTTGACATTATTTTTTGGTTGGGGGAGCCAGTCAAAATTTGCACATACAGTATGGTCTCCAACCTAGTGTCTCCAGCAGGGGCGTAACTACAATAGCTGCAGGGGTTGCGATCGCACCTGGGCCCTGCAGCTTAGGGGGTGCCCCAAAAGTCCCTTAGGCCTATAGAAAAAGACTACGGTAATACTATTAAAGATTTCCAATAATTGGGGGCCCGTTGGAGCTTTCGCATCGGGGACCCTGTGCCTGAAGTTACGCCACTGGTCTCCAGCCCAGCCATTATGCAAGTACAGCTTCACTCAAGCCCCCACAGCCTACAAAATACATTCATGGCATAATATTGTTGAGTTATTCTGTGATCTGCCCCAGAGCTCAATGGCAGTCAGCCTCTTCAACTCAAGATCATGAAACCAGGAATAGTTTTCATGCCATGTTCTTAGAGAAGATCAGGGGAACCCCTTCACATTGACTTTGTCGGAACTCAACATTAGCAAGTTCAGGTTTATTGCAATCACCCCAATAACTGTCTGTACTAATGTTAGGGTTAAAAATAGTTAAATATACAAAACAACTCTTCAATTCTATGACTAAATTCCATGGAAGTCAAACATCAAGCTATAAAGTTTTGATTTCTGATAAAATTGCTTATATTGGCTGCGACTATCCTTGACTTTCTTCCTGATGCAGTTAGATGTTCCCAGCAGCAGGAGCTATTGAGAAAACCGCTATGAAAGTAGACGCTCCCAGATTTATCCGATTCTCCACGCATTATCTACACAGTCCTTCCCGGGTCAGGTCAAAATAAATTGTTGGCTGAGAAACTTCCTAACAGATTTATGTTTTATTTCAATAGTCACTTACATGAGGTCACCGAGAAAGGGAAATCTGAGGAATCTCTTCATAAGGGAATTCCATAGCATCCAACATAAGCTCAAGTTCATTGTGCAATTTGCTCCTTGGTCCACCTTGGGAAAAAATATTTAAGAGAACTTAAAAAATGGCAAGTGTTCTGAACTGTATATTAAAGGCTGCAAAGGATCCTCTTCACATGTGGATGGTATGGATCCTTGAAAAATCACTATCCAGGAGATTGGATCTTCTGAAAAAGAGACACGGTGCAAAATTTTAGTAATCCTTTAAAATTGACACCAACATTCAACTAGATTAGTGTCAATTGCTTAACTATCTTAGTGGATAATAATCAATTGTCCTCTAAAAGCTACTGGAAAGAGGAAAACACTAAAAATCATATATTCAGCTAATAAACTCAATAAGCTTATCAAGAAGGCAAGCTCGGCTGTTGGCCGCCATATTGACACTTGTGACGTGTATTGGAGAAAAGAACTCTGAAGATATAATATAATAATACACAATAATGCCCACCCATTATATGACCTGTTCATGAGATGGAGGAACACCTTCAGAAATCGGCTAACTCTAAGGAGTAAAAAGGATAGGTACAGGAAATCATTTCTGACAATTGCTATGGGAATGTACAACAACTTCCTATGTGGTAAACTCTCCAAGTGACTGGTGTATTATTCGTGCGTTGTGTTGTGTTAATGAGCAATGCAATGCAAGAACGATGCCAAAACGATATCGTTGGGGAATTGGACAGGCTCTCCAACTGGCCAATATTGGCTCTCCGATATGACCAGATCGTGCTGTGTGACAGCGCAACTACGATTTGGAGCACAACTTCCCCTATTCACTCCCATGTTAAATGGTCGTTCCCTGGGTCGCTCGTACGAATGGGCGTAGACATCGTAGTTGTGTTGCCTGCCTATATCTCCCTGTGTGACATCTCCTATGCGATCTTGGACAAGTGGCAAAAAAGTGCACGCTCCCGTGCCGTTGTATACAATATCATAACGATATTGGGACGTGTAAAGTGGCCATTAGGGTTTCTTGTTGGATCTCCCAGCGATCAACTGTAATCTGTTAGGAAACACAACAGCAAGTATATACTTTTCCTAAGTGCACCACAACAGGGATAAAAATACATTGCACACTGAAGACAATGAGCTGCAATGTAAATGGTTTGACTCGTTGAGTCTTCCAGAATGAGTGAAATAACAAATGAGGATCCAGAACGAGTTCTCCTCTATTAACCCAGAATAAAAAATGGTCTTTCTAGCGTAGACAACCCCTTTTGTGGTTGTGTTTAACAGAAGAGATCCAGTTCCCTCTTGTCCTTCATCGGATCACTTTGTCCCATAAACATTCTGTGACGAGATCAAGGTCTGAGGTCATGTTGTCCTAAAGGATCAAAGCTGAGCCCAGGTCCCTATAGTCTCCATTCTGCGATTTAATAGTGTGAAATCCTATATCCCAGGTAAAAGGGTCAAGCCAGTAATGTGCAGATAGATTTTCATGGTCCTAACATCATTGCTATAAATTGAATTCTATTTTACAAAATACCAAGAGGCAAAATTTGAAGCTCTTTCCCTTTCACCCAAAGGTACCAAATTTCCAAATCTTGACTTCCAACCTTGAATTTAACCCCTACTGATGACAGACAGGTTTCCCTTGTGTTTAACATTTAACCCTCCGGTATTCATTAAGGGAAAGAGGGCTTTAATTCCCAATCCTCATGGGTCCAGTGTCCTGCAACACCTCTAGAATTTCTCCAAGTAAGTTGCAATCAATTAGCTTTCACTTAAGAAGTGACTTTCATCTACAGCCAGAAGCCTTCACCAAGCTTGGTCCTCGAATGACAGCAAAACATAGCGAGAAAATATGAATATTAATTTTTTTCTCCTTGTTTTAAATAAAACATAAAATAACTTTCTATGTATATTGATCAAATTACAAATTAATTGTAGAGTTGCAAAAGCCAATTGTGCAGATGCCAGTGTGGTGCAAACATATCCATTACCACGGGAACTATATCTAAACGCACATATTTATCCACAAGGAAGGACATAAATGTATGATCACTGGTGACCCCACTTATTGTATGGTCATCGCAGAGTCTGTACATTTAATGGGGTGGTAGTGAGATATGAGCAGTAGTGATGAGCGAGCACTGAGATTCCTAAGTGCTCGGTACTCGAAACGACCTGATTGGACACTCGGACGGGTACGACTTGAGTACCCAAGTATAATGGAAGTCAATGGGAAACTTGAGCATTCTTCTGGGAACTTCTCCAAAAAATTACTTGAGTTTCCTATTGATTTCCATTATTCTTGGGTACTCAAGTTGTGCCCATCCGAGTGTTCAATCACGTCGTTTCGAGTACCGAGCACTCAAAGATCTTATTACTTGCCCATCACTAATAAGCAGAAGAAGTCCTCAGAGGACCCCCAGCTGTCCCCTGCATATTTAACCATGGCATCCTGCTAGCCTGTCAGTTCAGTGACCGATTCTTGCCTTTGGTGAGCTTATTCCAGACCATTCTGCAAGGGCTTCTTTTCATTAGATTGGGTGTTTTTAGTTTGCTGCTAACCAGGTATTTTACTATTGGACTATTTTTACTCCATGGTCAAGGTTGTATTTGTATTTAAACAGGGGTATTATATGTTCTAGAACCCTGCAAATTGTGGGTCACCTAGGAACCTCTGTTTACCTCTTACATTGTGGAAGTCATTGTCATTGACACTGTTTTTTTTAAACCACCTTGTACCTGCATCTGTTATTCTCCTGGATTAGCTTGCTACTACGGTTACCCGGACACTGGGGGATTTCTCTCACTACTATCATGTCTGATACCTCTGTGGCTGTGCATTTGTGTACTGTTTTTAATTGGTTTTAACTGTGTGTTTCTATGTGTCTAATAAAGTTTATACAATTTTACATTTTGCTTCACTTTGTGGTGTGCTTTGTGTTTTTACTAATTATCTTGCACTGCTGCTGTCACAGCGGTGCAAGATGATTGGTTACTGTACTGGAAACCGGCAAATTCACACCCCGCTGCTTTGACAGCCGCGGAGTTTGAAGCAATTTTTAATGTACACACATGTGAGTATCGCACCGTGTGCTGCATGGGTGTGAGATTTTCTCACGCCCATACACTTTCATTGTCCACTCATGCAGGGAAATCGCATTCAATCGCAGCATGCTGACATTGAACACGCATTTCCCTCGCAATGCGAGTGTAATGCGAGGAACTCACAATAATGGGACCAGTATAATGTAATGACGATACTGGTTCGAGTGCAATGCGAGTCTCCCTCACATTACACTCGCGCGAGGCACACGCATAGTGTGCCTTCAGTCTTAGAATGATGCAGATCTGCGCATACGTTATTTCCAGAGGAAGCCAAGTAGAGCGCCCCAATAGTCCCCTAGATAATGAAGGGAGTGGAGCTCCAGCAATCAATGTGGGTCCCAGGGGTCTAGAAGCTCTCACCACACTATCCTGTAGATATTGGAATACCCCTCTAAAGGATTTGTCTAACCCCTTGAAAGACTTCCCTGAGGGAGTGATTATGAAACGCATGTCGGGGCTGGAGGGACACTGATCATTCACATCAATATTTTAGGTCTGCTCTATTCAGCAACTCTATTTACCATATTTATATTCAAATGGTGTTATTTGCGGTAACCTTACCATATTTCCTCCTATTTTGGTTAGCAAGACACATCTAACTTATAATTAATATTAAGGATTAATATATTTTATGAGTAGTAGCAGATGGGAATTTACCTCGGCTATCTCATTGCACTGGATGCACCGGCATAAGGAAACAACACTTGGGTTATCAATGTAGTCAGTGATAGGCTGCAGTGGTCACATGTCTATTTTGAAGCTTTGGATACAGACGCTGGTAAAGAAACCCATGAATGGGAGAAATGGACGATTGATAAGGTTTCTTATTATGTTTACTTTTGGTAAAACCTTTCAAGGGGCCGGCCAACTCCTTTTAACTTGAAATTTACAACGCAAAGAAATGTATCAGAGATAAACGACCATCAGTACAGGGGCGCATTAGATGCAAGGGGTAACTGCAGCCTATTAACCCTCTGTTGTTACCTATCAATCACCAAAGCCAAATGACCTACTGGTAATAAGAATGTAAGGAATGAAAACTAGAGGACAGTCATCATTATCTGACATCATCCAGGAGCTGCAGATATTAATCTAAGTCATCTAAGTTTTGGTATGAAGGATATAACACTTCCATAATTACCCGTCTGACAAGACAGCACAGGAGGGTGATGCTTCCGCCTATGTAAAGTGTCAACACTGCCACTGCTGGGGGCGGCCTGCCATCTACTGTGGGGTTTACACACATATTACATGGGATTTCGCCTAGTGTACACCTGAAAAGGTGTGAGAACAGATTTAACCCCTCAATGACACAGCCTTTTTTTGTTTTTGCGCTTCATTTTTTTCTCCTCTTCTTCCAAGAGCCATAACTTTGGATTCTTTCATCCACATAACTGTGAGGTTCTGTGTTTTTTTGGAAGGAGTAAGAAATGACACCATTCATATCACTATATAAATTGAAATTCCACCATTGTTTCTTGGATATAGAAGAGGCACAAACACAATAGGGTCTTATATGTGAAACAGGTGAAAAGTAATCCATAACAAAGACTTGCTTACTTGGAGGGAATTGTGTGAGACACAACTATTTGGATCATATGATAATGGCTGCAGAATCCACAAGACCATAGAAATGCAGATAATGGAGTGAAAGGGTTAAAACACGCACTGCCGTTTTCAGGAGAAGGAAGCAAGATCCTGGGACAGTGATTTATTTGACGTGTTTCTATGTGGATACTCCTTTTTCAGGACAATCACATAAGGCCCATGTCATGCGTCCTTGTCAACTCTCAAGACCTAAGGTCTGACATTGTCACATGCTGGGCCCTATCTGAACCTCTAACAGGAGACTGTCACGATCCCATATGTTCCAGTCCCTCCCACTATAGGCTAGTCCCAACACTTACTCTACTGCTCTACTGTCTGACAAATCCTAATCAACACAATGGACATTACACTTTGAATATCAATAACACATGACATAATACACATTATCAGAACATCGCATTTTACATTATAACAACAATATTGGTGATATCAATTGGAACATTCACCACAAGTCCATCTTCTAAAGGCCGCTTCACACACTAGGATATCATTAAGGATATCGTTGACACATCACAGATTTGTGAATGTTCTAACGATATCGTTTGTGCGTCCTTGTGTGTAAACGAACGATGTAGTTTGAAAAAATCATTGCAACGTTCATGGAAAAATGAGATCCAGACCTCAAATCTATCGTTCGTCATCCAATTAACGCTGCTTGAAGAAGCTACATCATTCAATGTGACACCTTTGTGAACGATGTCGTTCAAAAATCTCCTATTCCTGCCGCTTTAAAAGATCATTCAGTCCTTGTTCTCCTAGAATGGCCCATGCAATAGTATGGGCCATTATGTGGTGACAGGGCAATAAGTGGTTAATTTGGCTAGTTGTGAGGAAAGGTTTGTAAGGGCACTTCTGCATCTTTAGTAAGGGTCACTAACTGACCAATGGCTAATTTTTGCGCCTTTTTTATGGACCGTGATTGGCTATTGGCAGGGTTTTTTTTGTATAAATAGAGGAGATTTCTGGCCAGGTCAGTCAGAACAGCTGGTTTCTTGACAATGGAACAGCTGTTGGAGCGTCTCATTGAGAGAGCTTCAGCCTCAGGGGGCATGGATTGGCTCCAGCGGTGCCTGGATGAAGGGGCACCAGCTGAAGGGAGCAGCTTACCGGTGTTAGAGAGGACAACGGCTGATCCTCAAGCTGGGCTGGAACAAGAGGTCCGTCGCAGTGCGAGGCCCAGGAAGCGCCGGTGCCTTTCTCCTCCTTCACCGAGGGCAGCAGCTCCCCGAAGGACGTCAGCAAGGGGACGGGTGGGTGAAAGTTCTTCCCGCTCCCGTTTGGAGTCGCCGCTTGGGACAGCGGCCGGTGGAGTGAGGGCAGGCCGGCCGGAGTCCAGGCCAGGATATCCGGGTGGTACAGCAGCGGGGAGGGCCTCCAGGCCACGCTGTAGTGAGGCAAGATCTGGCTCTAGTGGACACGCCTCTCAGAGGAGGGGACTATCTCTGGTAAGGTCTGCCATGTCTGACTGTATGGAAGCCGCAGTTCAGGCATCGCACCACCAGAGGGCAGCAGAGTTTAGTGAAAGGCGGAGCACAGGGGCAACTAGGTCTCGGGAGCTGCCTGAACTGCAGGAGACTGATGAGAGGGATGACACCCAGCCAGCAATGCTTTGTAATGGACCTGCAGGGTCTGCGGTATTGGCCTGCAGAGCAGCTGAGAGGATGGGGATGGACTCCGCCCAGAGGTCTGAAGGCTTGGGAAGCAGGCACCCCTATGAGGCTCGATCCTCAACTGGAGGGCTTCGTCCGGGGGTGCATCAGGTGGCGGCTTCAATACAAGCGCCAACCTCAGCCGTGAGGGGTACTATCTCAGGGAACATGGCTCCTGGAGCCCATGGGTCAGCCATTTCAGAGCGCTGGAGTCGCCAGGCGCTATGCCATAACGAGGAGGTGCAGATGCAGTCGGGGCATCCAGAACGGCCAACGGCTGGTGCGTTTCATAGAACAGTGTCTGAAGACCGGAGGTCGGAGGAGTGGACAGAAAGGGCATCCGTTGGGGGAGGACCAACAGGGGACAGGAGAGCGGCGTCTGGAAACCTTCAGGATGGTGAGATGTCATTTAATAGTAACGCTGACATGATTGATCTAGTTAAAGAATGTGTAGCTGCGGCTGTCGCTGATGCGATGGCTGGATCTCGCTATCAGCCTAGTGCAGTGGGGAATGGGTCCTCATTAGTCTCCGTGCCTGGGATTTGCTTTAAGGAAGCACTGCCGTGCGTTTTGTCACCGCTCGGTTTTCATCTGGCAGTGGCAATAAAAGAGCGAATATGGGCGGGAGATTTTGTTGACCTATTTACTCTTTTGCCATCCAAGGATCAGCCCAAGTCCGAGAAGTCTGATTCGGATGAAAAGAAAAAGACCTTTAGGTCTTTTAACCTTTGGCTTCAGGCCTTCTTGATTTATGGGGCGGTATTGGGAGAGAGGTTTCCTGAACTGTGCTGCGGGCTTTTCCAGCACGTAGATATCGTGCTGGAGGCATTCAGACACTTCGGGGGGAACGCCTGGTTATCTTATGAGGCGTTTCGTCAAAAGCTCTCGGTGCAGCCTTCATTGCGCTGGGGGGTAAAGGATGTTGGGTTGTGGTTGAACCTGATGATCCCCCAACGCACGGTGGTTGCTAAGCCTGTACCTTCGCAGAATGTCAAGAAGGGTTATTGTTACGCATTCAATGAGTCTTCATGTAAATGGCTACATAATTGTAGGTACAAACATGAATGCTCGAACTGTGGTGGTAGCCACCCTATGTCTAAATGCTTTAAGAAACACATGCAACCTCAAGCCGTTCCTGGGAAAGAGCCATTTCTTAAGGGCTCGGACCCCGGTACTAATACAGGAGCTGCAGCCATTCCTAAAACGGTACCCCGACAGAGTGAAGGCTGATACGCTGTGCGAGGGTTTTAGTAAAGGTTTTTGGGTCCCCCCGTTCCCGGGCATCGGCTGTACTTTTATTGAGAATTTATCTTCAGTTCGTCAATTTCCTGATGAGGTTCGTGATAAGATAATTAAGGAACTTGCAGAAGGTAGGTGCTCTGGCCCTTTTGTTCATCCTCCTTTTCAGGATTTCCGAATTTCTCCGTTGGGCATCGTCCCAAAGAAGGAAATTGGATCCTTCAGGTTGATTCATCACCTTTCTTTTCCTCCTGGTGATTCCTTAAACGATCAAGTGGACAGGGATTTGTCATCTGTCCGCTACGCGTCGTTCGACATGGCTCTCGACTGCGTGAAGAGGATGGGTCGTGGCGCCCTACTTGCAAAAAGTGACATTAAATCTGCTTTCAGGTTGCTCCCAGTAGATCCGTGCGGTTTTTCCTCCTTGGGTTTTTGTTTTGATGGGTTTTATTTTTTCGACCGGTGTATGCCCATGGGTTTTTCGTTGTCTTGTTATTATTTTGAAATGTTTTCTTCATTTTTAGAATGGGCCGTTCACGAGGTCTGCCCCAGAGGCGAGCCCGTCCATTATTTAGATGATTTTTTGTTTGTTGGACCGCCTGATTCACCTGATTGTTTTGATTTACTGGCGGCTTTTTTATCCCTTATGAAGAAATTCGGGGTCCCTATTGCGGTGGAAAAAACTTTCTACCCGTGTGCGAATCTCGAGTTTTTAGGGATTGAGATTGACTCTGAACTCATGATCTGTCGCCTGCCGAAGGATAAACTATTGAAGTTGATCGCGGCAATTAACAAATTCTTGTTGCGCACTTTTGCTTCGCTGAAAGAAGTCCAGTCCCTGTTGGGATTACTAAATTTTTCACTTCGTATACTCCCCATGGGTAGGGTTTTTCTGCGTCGTGTTTACTTAAGCATTAAAGGTTTTTCTGCCCCATCGGACAAAATATTTATAACGGCTGATGTGAAAGCTGATTTATCTGTTTGGTTAACGTTTTTGTCAACATTTGATGGTATCTCGTACTGGCAGAGTAATTTTGTGTCTTCCATATCGCTTAGAATGTTTTTTGGTGTCTCGCAGGTGGGTTATGGTTGCTCGTATCGTGGGCATTGGTCTTGCGACCTTTGGCCGCCATCTTTGCTCTGTGAACTTGACATTAGAGAATTATTTGCTATCGCGCTTGCCTTCACTCTGTGGGGTCCCAAATTAAGCAATACAAGAATTGTATTGTTTTGTACTTCACCCGGGGTATGTTCGTCGTTGAATAACATGTCTTGCAGTGACTTAGTGGGATTGCGAGTGCTGCGGTATTTGGTTTTGATTGTTCTTCAATATAATATTTGGATTAAAGCCACATTTGTACCTGAATTTACTAATGTGTTGGGAAATACTCTTTCATGTCAGCGGTCGGACCGGTTTCAGATGTTGGTACCGGATGCAGACCGGGACGGAGTGGTTTGCCCTCAATGTATATGGGAGCTGATTTGCAGTTAGTGCCAGCGTTTGTGTTAAATTCGCTGGCACCACGCACATGGACCGATTACGCCACAGCCTGGCGTCGATGGTCTTCATTCTGTACGGCTCTTCGAGTGGATCCTTTTGCAACTAAGGCAGAGCCAATATTGCAGTTCCTGGAGGAACTGAGCAAAGAAGGCTTGTCTTATTCTCTAGTTCATAAGACTCTTTCAGGTATTTCATTTTTTATGAAACTGCATGGAGGCCAATCAGTTTTCTCTGTATTCCCTGTTAAACAATTTATGAAAGGTTATAAGAAACATAATTTTATCGCTGATGATCGCCGCCCTGTTTCGGTGGCTATGCTGGGCAGATTGTGTGCTGTTCTTCCCGAAGTGTGTGCAGGGCCTTTTGAAACCACGCTGTTTAGAGCTATTTTTAGTTTAATGTTTTTTGCTGCCTTACGTATTAGTGAGGTACTCCCTTCGGCTAAGGGTTCGGAGGGGGGCTTGCGGTTCTCTGACATCACGTGGAGAAAGGAGGGTGTAGATATTAGAATAAGGAAATCAAAGACTGACCAATTAGGAAGGGGTGCCTTAGTCACGTTGGCCCCCCTTGTTGATTTGGCAGTTTGTCCGGTTTTGTGTCTAGCCAATTGGAGCCGGCTTCTTCCTCAGGATGCCGGTTTATTTTTCATACATGCGGATACTTCGCCGGCCACGAGATATCAGTTTTCATTCATTTTTAAGCGGTGCTTAGATAAGTTGGGCTTATCACATTTAAAGTTGTCATCACACTCGTTCCGGATTGGCGCCGCAACTGATGCGGCAAAAGCCGGGGTAAATAAGGATTTAGTAAAGAAGGTGGGTCGGTGGAAATCAAACTGTTATAAACTTTATGTTCGACCGCACCTAGATTTCTCATGTTAATTGTTATTTCCTTGTTTTTTAGGGCCGAGATCCGTCTGGATTCTAGGTCATTCTTACGTATACTGGGCGCAGCAACGGGCCGGTAAACGTGAATTTGCTGTTAATTTGTTTCTAAATCCCGGCAAGGTACTAATTGAGTGGGAGGGGGTTAGAGGTTTACGGTGGGGTCAGGTGGTGGAATTGTTGATAGGATTAAAAAGACGGTTGCCTGCACCTAGTTTGTTGATTATACATGCTTTAGGTAATGATTTGGGTAAGGTGAGGTCGGTTGACTTATTATGGCAGGTTAAAAAGTATTGGATTAAGATTAGGGAACTTTTTCCAGGATCCTCTTTGGTATTCTCTGAGATAATTCCGCGGTTAGCGTGGAAGTCAGGGGAGCAGAATTTTCTGGAAAAAGTAAGGAAGAAGATGAATAGGGAGATGGAGCGATTTATGCCCTCAGTGGGTGGTTCTTCCTTTAGACATAGGGATCTCGAAGGGTTTTTGGCTGGGTTTTATCGTAAAGATCTTATTCATTTCTCTGATGTTGGGAATGATATTTTTCATTTGGGGTTGCAGGGTATTGTGGAAGGTTGGTTAGGTGGTGGTTTGGGAGGGGCCGCTTCTTTTTAGAAGTGGCGGGTTTGGGGAGATCTGGTGGAAACATTCTTGGATTAATTACAGGATTACATTAATGAATGTAAATTTGATGATCATATGGTTATTTATGACATTTGATGGAAGTTGACTTTTAATGTGAATTTATGAACCTTACAGTGGCACCTGACCAACTAAGTTTTAATAAAGAAAATGTTTGTATTTATTTAATTTATTTAAAATTCAATTTTATTAATAAATTTTCCAAACCAATTATTGGTGTCGTCATTTCAGTAGATTATTAGAGAATTTGCTCTTGTCACCTCATATTTAAATGGTGCATTGTTGAATGGGATATCGTTAACGATATCCTTGTGTTTGACAACGCACTAACGATGTCAGAACAATCACTGTCACGTGATCATTCTAAGGATATTGTTAACGATATCCTAGCATGTAACGGCACCATTACACCACCCTTCCTGGAAATGTAGGTCCAATATTGAATGCATCCGATCACAAAGCTGTGATGAAGCAGCAGGATCTGGCAAGGAATAGCAGACACAACAGCGACAACTGATAGGAAGGATTATCGCACATTGGACATCATAGCTGTCGATATGAGACACTAATCTTTTATGTAATGAATCTTCACCCTGAAGCAAACCAGGAACTTGTTCTATGAAGTCGACATTCTTCATCTTCCAATGATTGGGGGACAAAAATTTCTCACCTATAAAAACTGAAATATGATCTGCACTTCAAAGTGAATCCTCAGCGTTATAGATCAAACCAAGTAAATGAATGAGGATGAAACAGCTGATGATATGAATTAACTCTACACACAGGAAAGCTCTGGAGCCATAGGATGAACAGGAGTGTTGCTAATTTCAGTTTCTGACTCATCAGGGACAGTGGTATCCTGGTAATAATAGAAGAACATGGATGTGATCACTTTGAGATCTGTGAGTCATGGAGCGGCGCTGAACAGCACTGCGCATCCTTCATTTGGCATCACAATCTCCACAATATCAGCATCCTGCACCTTGTATCTGCAGATACAGTTTAATGCAATAGTGGAGGAGCCTTTTGGTCCCTATTCCACCATTCAGTCTGTGCACTTGTGTCCTAGAGCATGGGATGGGATGATCAGGGCCGGCTCCAGGTTCTCTTGGGTCCTGGGTGACAGAGTCTCAGTGGACCCCTTTAACGGGTACAGAAAATCCCTCTTGCAAACTCACTTGCAGTAATCCATAATTCAAAAATAGCGAAGGCAGCACTCCTCATTCATAACAGAAAACAGCCTTTATTTGTACCAGCTGAAACCACGACGTTTCAGTACAAAGAGTGCTAAATCCTCGTATATTTAAAGTGGGGTGTCCATTCATTAGAATCAATTTTAAATAATTATTATAAAAGCTCATTACAATATCATATTGTATGTGAGGTTATCTTCCATACCATAATGTACATGTAATGTTTTCAATTCCTTTCTAATACATGTGCCATCTTTAAATGATTTAAATATGGGCAAGTTTCCTTTATTAAAGATGGCATTTAGCAACAAATAGGATGTATAGAACAAATATGCCTGACAGCAATCAGTATAATGTGCTAAACTCCACCGCGCAGGTGCAGTATTGTGCTAAGTCTTAAGTCCAGGTGCAGTAAGATGGCGCCCGTAATGAAAAGAGCATAGAAATAGGGATAGGTGATTAGTTGGTATATTAGAGGCTGTGGGGCCATCATACTGTGCAGGGGCTGTGTGCCCCATTATAACGTGTGGGGGGGGTAGGGACCATCATACTGTGTGTGGGGGAATTGTTGGGTTATCATTCTGTGCTGGGGCTGAGTGGGCCATTACAATCTGTTGGGAGTTGTGTGGGCAGCATCCTTGTATGTGTGAAAGGGTTGATAGTTCATCATTATGTGTGGGAAGCAAGAACCATTAAAATGTGTAGTGTGTGGTGGTGGTTGTGGAGGGAGGGCTATGCAGCCATCATGCGGTGTAACAGAGACACTGGGGACATCATATTTTTTGTAGCTGTAGGGACATCATACTCCGTTGGGGCTGTGGGTGCGTTATGATAGTTTGTCAGTTGCTGTGGGGTCATCATACTGTGTGGATGGCTGTGGGGCCTCATAATATTTGTGTGGCAGCATCACACTTTTTTGGAGGCTCTTTGGCACCATCATACTGTATGGGGTATTGTACTGTGTGTGGTGGACATTTTTGAGGGCATCATATTCGAGGGGGTGTTGTAAAGGGTTATTCTCATTTGCATAAGAAAGACTAGAAGCAATGGGATGAAACTAAATAAGAAAAACAGATTGGGTATTAGAAAAAACTTTTTGACAGTGATGGTGATCAACGAGTGGAACAGGCTGCCACGTGAGGTAATGAGTTCCCCTTCAATGGAAGTCTTCACACAGCGGCTGGACAGATATCTGTCTGGGATGATTTTGTGAATCCTTCTTTGAGCAGAGGGTTGGACCAAATGACCCGGGACAGGAGGTCTCTTCCAATTCTACCATTCTATGATTCTGTAGTAGTGGCTGAGAATACTAAGGAGCTGCAGTAGGGGCAATGTTACTGTGTAGGTGTTCCTATAAAAGTCCATCTCCCTTTCTTTAAAACATCAGAGGTATGCCCTTGTGTGACCGGGTCTATATGCTGAGACCAGACCTACTACACTGAATTTGATTTATTTATTTCAGGGGATGGAAGCCCAATTAGAACTTTGGCCATGGAGCTCCAGGAATTTACACTGAACGTACTCCTCCTGTCCTAAAACCTACCCAAGATGGAGTAGATTTCATTTTTCTAGTGCACATAGAGTCAGATGATGCATAATATATTACACGGAGAACACACAGAGCAGACATTAGTTTATGAACAGTTAATATCACTGCCAGGCATTCTTACCCTAAACTAATCAATCTCATGCTACCACAGATCCTCTCTACTTGCTGAGTGCCAAGCATGCCACCGCCTTCATTCCAAGCTTTCATTAATCCGATGCCAGTGTCTATATTCAAGACTTGTTTATGACACCAGGATCGAGCTTGGCCTGACCCCATGAGCGGCACACTCATGGCAAACGTTGCAGGGTGTCCTGAGTAAACTTTGCTTGTGTATTCAGCCGTTACTGGTATGTGCAAAATTACACAGCTTTTTTTTGTCCTTGACCTCTTAAACCATTAAGACCAATTAGGATGGGGCTCAATTGGATAGTATTACAGGGATAAGGCTGGTTTGCTGGATACAATATGATTCGCTCACACCTAAACGTTCTCTTCAACCATTTAAAACCTTTTCCTGGTGTTGTATATTTATACATATACAGATAGATAGATAGATAGATAGATAGATAGATAGATAGATAGATAGATAGATAGAGCAGCACAACCACTTTGGCAGGGTGAAAAAATTAGTTAGGGCAATGCTTCATTTGCCAAGTTATACACAACAAAAAGAATCTGCAGCACTCCTTTCTTGAGGTTTTATGATGCCTTTACTTGGCCTTCAGGACAGATTGCAACGTTTCGGTTTCAAGCAACCTCCTCCAGCACCTATGCACTGGGTAGCTGGACTTCTTATAAGAGCTCATTTGCATATTAATTACAACTTATTAACAAAATGTTTTTTTTTACAAAAGTGTTCAAGTGTTCAATTAGACCTGTCCTCTGCATTCGACACAGTCGACCACTGCCTCTTATTACAGATCCTTTCTTCCATTGGTATCACTGACCTTGCCCTCTCCTGGATCTCCTCCTATCTTTCCAACCGCACATCTAGTGTCTGCCACACCCACACAACCTCCTCACCCCATCCCCTCTCTGTTAGGGTCCCTCAAGCCTCTGTTCTGGGGCCCCTCCTTTTCTCCATCTATACTCTTGGTCTCGGACAACTCATAAAGTCCCATGGCTTCCAGTATCACCTGTACGCTGATGACACTCAGATCTACCTCTCTGGCCCAGATGTCACCTCTCTACTGTCCAGAATCCCAGAGTGTCTATCAGCCATATCCTCCTTCTTCTCCTCCATCTTCCTAAAACTCAATGTAGACAAAACCGAACTCATCATCTTTCCTCCATCTCACACACCTTCCTTGCCAGACTTATCTATCACAATAAATGACATCACACTTTGCCCTGCACTTGAAGTCCGCTGCCTTGGAGTAAAACTTGACTCTGCATTGTCCTTCAAACCGCACATCCAAGCCCTTGCCACCTCCACCGTCTCCAACTCAAAAACATTGCCAGAATCCGTCCCTTCCTCAACTCCCACTCTGCTAAACTACTCATGCATGCCCTCATCATCTCCTGCCTTTTCTACTACAACCTCCTACTCTGTGGCCTTCCTGCTAACACTCTTTTCACCACTTCAATCTGTCCTTAACTCTGCTGCCCGACTAATCCACCTCTCTCCTCGCTATTCCTCCACGTCTCCCCTCTGCAAATCCCTCCACTGGCTCCCAATTCAAACTACTAACATTGACTTACAAAGCCATCCACAATCTGTCCCCCCCATACATCTCTGAACTAATCTCCCGATATCATCCAACTCGTAATCTTTGATCCTCCCAAGACCTCCTTCTTTCCTCCACACTTGTACGTTCCTCATCTAACCGCCTGCAAAACTTCGCCCGAGCATCCCCCATCCTCTGAAACTCTGCACCCCATCACGTCCGACTGTCCCCTACACTCAGAATCTTCAAGCGGAACCTGAAAACCCATCTCTTCAGAACAGCCTACAACCTGCAATGAGCACAGTGCCGCCTCAACACCACTGGACCCGGCGCTCCACCACCATTGGACCGGGCAATCCAGCACCACCCGAGCAGACCCAACCTACTGTCTCCCATTGCCCTGTAGAATGTAAGCCCGCAAGGGTAGGGTCCTCTCTCCCCTCTGTATCAGTCTGTCACTTTGTTCATTATATTTGTAACTTGTCTGTATGCAACCCATTCTCATGTACAGCACCATGGAATGAATGGTGCTCTATAAATAAATAATAATAATAATATACATTATGACATTTAACACCTCCAAAGTAATTTATACTTCCTTTTCATACTTCATAAATTCTCTTGAATATCAACCTTCAATATACAGTTAGGGCCAGAAATATTTGGACAGTGACACAAGTTTTGTTATTTTAGCTGTTTACAAAAACATGTTCAGAAATACAATTATATATATAATATGGGCTGAAAGTGCACACTCCCAGCTGCAATATGAGAGTTTCCACATCCAAATTGGAGAAAGGGATTAGGAATCATAGCTCTGTAATGCATAGCCTCCTCTTTTTCAAGGGACCAAAAGTAATTGGACAATGGACTCTAAGGGCTGCAATTAACTCTGAAGGCGTCTCCCTCGTTAACCTGTAATCAATGAAGTAGTTAAAAGGTCAGGGGTGGATTCCAGGTGTGTGGTTTTGCATTTGGAAGCTGTTGCTGTGACCAGACAACATGCGGTCAAAGGAACTCTCAATTGAGGTGAAGCAGAACATCCTGAGGCTGAAAAAAAAGAAAAAATCCATCAGAGAGATAGCAGACATGCTTGGAGTAGCAAAATCAACAGTTGGGTACATTCTGAGAAAAAAGGAATTGACTGGTGAGCTTGGGAACTCTAAAAGGCCTGGGCGTCCACGGATGACAACAGTGGTGGATGATCGCCGCATACTTTATTTGGTGAAGAAGAACCCGTTCACAACATCAACTGAAGTCCAGAACACTCTCAGTGAAGTAGGTGTATCTGTCTCTAAGTCAACAGTAAAGAGAAGACTCCATGACAGTAAATACAAAGGGTTCACATCTAGATGCAAACCATTCATCAATTCCAAAAATAGACAGGCCAGAGTTAAATTTGCTGAAAAACACCTCAAGAAGCCAGCTCAGTTCTGGAAAAGTATTCTATGGACAGATGAGACAAAGATCAACCTGTACCAGAATGATGGGAAGAAAAAAGTTTGGAGAAAAAAGGGAACGGCACATGATCCAAGGCACACCACATCCTCTGTAAAACATGGTGGAGGCAACGTGATGGCATGGGCATGCATGGCTTTCAATGGCACTGGGTCACTTGTGTTTATTGATGACATAACAGCAGACAAGAGTAGCCGGATGAATTCTGAAGTGTACCGGGATATACTTTCAGCCCAGATTCAGCCAAATGCTGCAAAGTTGATTGGACGGCGCTTCATAGTACAGATGGACAATGACCCCAAGCATACAGCCAAAGCTACCCAGGAGTTCATGAGTGCAAAAAAGTGGAACATTCTGCAATGGCCAAGTCAATCACCAGATCTTAACCCAATTGAGCATGCATTTCACTTGCTCAAATCCAGACTTAAGACGGAAAGACCCACAAACAAGCAAGACCTGAAGGCTGCGGCTGTAAAGGCCTGGCAAAGCATTAAGAAGGAGGAAACCCAGCGTTTGGTGATGTCCATGGGTTCCAGACTTAAGGCAGTGATTGCCTCCAAAGGATTCGCAACAAAATATTGAAAATAAAAATATTTTGTTTGGGTTATGTTTATTTGTCCAATTACTTTTGACCTCCTAAAATGTGGAGTGTTTGTAAAGAAATATGTACAATTCCTACATTTTCTATCAGATATTTTTGTTCAACCCTTCAAATTAAACGTTACAATCTGCACTTGAATTCTGTTGTAGAGGTTTCATTTCAAATCCAATGTGGTGGCATGCAGAGCCCAACTCGCGAAAATTGTGTCACTGTCCAAATATTTCTGGCCCTAACTGTATTAATATCTCCTTTAGGCTTATAATTGCCGCTAATTAGGAACTTCCACCACCTATGCACAGTATTAAGTATAAAACCCGAGTCTACTTTTTCTCCCCCATGGTCAAGGAAGGTCAAGGAGGATGGAGGAAAAGAAGTCGTTATAGGGGTAAGCAAGCTGAGCGCAAGAATGTTAAACTTGACTGTAAGCATATTGAGTTTGTTTTGCATAGATCCAGAGGAAACACCATTAGACGAAGAAGAGGAGGCAGGCACCACCGGAGGAGCCAGAAGAAAAGAGGAGAAAGGGAAACCGCAACCACAGTGACAGACCAAAAGGAAGATGAAGCTTAATTGTGAATATTTCTAGTAAGATCCTAACTCCTGATCAATTGAATGTGTGAGATGGGTATGATTTATTGTATAGCTAGCCATGTGGATTGGTTTGATGTTGAAGTGGATTTGTATAGGTTTTTCCATACCATAAAATTAAAGCATTGGTTTCATAAGTAAGACAGAGGTAGGAGTAAAAGTAAAATCTAGTGAATTAAGTATGAGGGACTTATCAATACAAAAAAAGTGTGACTTTGTGCCAACAGAAAAGGTGCAGGCATTTGAAGCATACATGTTAGCTGTAATACGTTTTATAGAGCAGTTAAACTTATATGGAGATAGAAACCTAGAGAGTAGTGATGGGCGAATCCTAAATTACTCGGAATCGCTTGACTCTAGCGAGTCCGAGCCCAGGACTCGCTACTCGTTGCGAGTCTAGCGAGTCCAATGTTAATGAATGGGGAAGCGAGTAATAGCGAGTAGTGTGAGATTTACAACTCGCAGATGTGTCTCGGAAGCTTCAGCCTGAAGCAATCCTAGTTTTGTCATTTATTTGCATTGCTCGTTTACTTTGTAAGTAATCGCTGACTCGCACAGATAAGAGTCCTGTCTCCTCTGTGCTGGCTGCCAGCTCCAGGGTCCTAGAGCCTGCCTGCTGCCTGATGTAGCAGTGCTGAGATTGTTCTCAGTCTGCTCATTCCCTGTGTACAGACATGAATGTCTGTGCACAGAGATGATGTAGCAGAGCTGAGATTGTTCTCAGTCTGCTCATTCCCTGTGCATAAAGATCTATATCTATACACAGGGGATGTAGCAGAGAGGACATCGCGTTTTGGACTGCGTCGGACGGAAGAGGATTTTTTTAATTAAAGATGGAGTCCCTAATGGCTTTTTTTTTTATTTCTAATAAAAATTTTTCTTTGTGTTGTGTTTTTTTTAAAACAATTTAATAGAAATTCATGGCGGTCATGTCTAATATTGGCGTGACCACCATAAATTTCGGGCTTAGGGCCAGCTGATAATACAAAGCTGGCCCTAACCTCTTTATTACCCAGCGTGCCACCGCTACCAGGGCCGCTGGAAGAGCGGGGTTCAGCGTCAGAGGATGGCGCTTCAATGAACGCGCCATCTTCTGGGGCGGCTGCGGGCTGCAATTTGCAGCGGGGGGTGCCCAGAAAGCTTGGGCATCCCTGCGCTGCGGATTCCAGCCCCCAGCTGCTTAGCTGTACCTGGCTAGACATAGAAATTGCGCGGAGCCCCACGCATTTTTTTTAAATTATTTCATGAAATTCTGAGATTCTGACTCTGACTCTGAGACTCTGACTCTGAAATTCATTAAATAATTTAAAAAAAAATGCGTGGGGCTCCGCGAAATTTCTATGTCTAGCCAGGTACAGCTAAGCAGCTGAGGGCTGGAATCCGCAGCGCAGGGATGCCCAAGCTTTCTGGGCACCCCCCGCTGCAAATTGCAGCCCGCAGCCGCCCCAGAAGATGGCGCGTTCATTGAAGCGCCATCCTCTGGCGCTGAACCCCGCTCTTCCAGCGGCCCTGGTGGCAGTGGCACGCTGGGTAATAAAGGGGTTAATGCCAGCTTTGTTATACAAGCTGGTATTAAGCCCGAGATTCTTAATGTCAGGCCACGTTTGACCCAGCCACTAAGAATCTCCAATAAAGGGTTAAAAAAACACAGAGAAAATTTTTTATTTGAAATAAAAAAAAAAGCCATTAGGGACTCCATCTTTAATTAAAAAAATCCTCTTCCGTCCGACGTAGTCCAAAACGCGATGTCCTCTCTGCTACATGCACAGGGAATGAGCAGACTGAGAATAATCTCAGCACTGCTACATCATCTCTGTGAGCAGGCAGGTTCTAGGACCCTGGAGCTGCACAGAGAAGACAGCTGGACTCGGCTCGCAAAGAAACAGCAGTTACTTTGCGAGTTTCCCTGCTATCACTGGCACAGTAGCCAGTGATGACTCGCACGAGTCCAATGCAAACAATGGCAATCCTAGTTTTGTCAGCGTTTCTGACAAAACTAGGATTGATATTGATTTGCATTGGACTCGTGCGAGTCATCACTGGGAAACTCGCCGAGTACCGAGTCCTGCGAGTCCCTTACTACTCGCCGAGTAACGAGTCCTAGCGAGTAGATTCGCCCATCCCTACTAGAGAGCCCAAACACAACAAAAAGAGAAAATGAGGCCTTACAACAACTTATCCATGATGACAACCTGGTGATAAAACCTGCGGATAAAGATGGAGCGGTTGTCGTCATGGACAAGGTGACCTATTTGAAAGAAATGATGAGACAGCTTAATAATGAGAGTGCTTCCAGAAAGTTAGAAAGAGACCCTAAATTTGAGATACAAAAAAAATAATGAAAATTAGAGAACAAACCAAGTTAGGAGGTATGGTGGATGATGATTTGGCAGACATCTTGTATATAGAGAGACCAGTCACCCCAGTTATATACTTACTACCAAAAATTCATAAGGCTCTGATAGACCCCCAGGGAGGCCTATAGTGGCTGGAATCAACTCAATGTTTAATAACATTGGTATATTTCTTGAGAAGGTGTTGACCCCCTTTTGCGTATTCTGCAGACTCTTATATCAAAGATACGGGGGACTTTCTAGATAAGTTGAAAGGGGTTAGAGTGGACGGGGATGTACTATTAGTATCCTTTGATGTAACATCCCTATACACTTCTATTAATCACAACAGAGGTCTGGAAGCCATTTCAAGTAAGCTGGAACCCACAGGTTATTCTGTTGAGGCAAAGCAATTCATCCTAGAGCTGTTAGAATTGATACTTAGATCTAACTACTTTTTGTTTGGGGACACCTACTATATGCAATTAAGAGGTACAGCTATGGGGGCTTGAATGATGTGTGGATACGCAAATACAGTCATGGCTGTGTTAGAGGAGAGGTACGTCTACATGTCCCACCACTTTAGACAAGTGATGAAGTGGTGGAGATATGTGGATGATATCTTCCTTCTGTGGACAGGGACCATGATTGAACTACAAGAGTTCTTTAAGTATATGAATGAAGTAGACAACACCATTAAGTTTACTATGGTAGTCTCTCCTAAAGAGATGCAATTCCTTGATGTTTTGATATTAAAGAAGAACAACAAATTACAAACCACACTGTGAAAAGTACAGACAGAAACAAACTACTTCATTATGACAGCCACCATCCTCAGGGGATGAAAAACATAATACCATATGGACAAATAAAAAGGGTAGAGAGAATTATTAGTGAGGAGTTAAAAGTAGATGGGAAAATTAATACCTCAAGTTCAAAGAAAGGGGATACCCTAAGAAAATTCTTAAACCACAAAATATGAAAGCATTAGAGGACAGGAGCAAAGACAACAGGAGTATGATTCACAAAAAATCCCATAAACGTTTACCCCTAGTTATGACATATGGGGAGGAGTCTAAAGAGATTATTAAAATCATAATGCAACACTAGCATATACTGGGTGAGTGCTTGCCGGAAATCGAAGAGTATAAAACTGACCCTTTGTTATCTTAAAGAAGAAATAGAAACGTAAAAGATATTTTGGTAAAATCCAACTTTGGACCAATGAAAACGCAGGCATACTACCCGTGTGTGAGGTGTGTGGCCTGCTCACACTTGATTAGTTGTCCCACCTTAACATCCCCCCACAAGAGAGAAGTTGTCAAGATCCAGCACTTTATGACCTGCGACACGGATTATGTAATATACTTATTAGAATGCCCATGTGGCTTGTGGTATGTGGGTGAGACCACTTTGGAGTTTAAAATAAGGTTCAGCCAACACAGATACAAGGTCCGCAAAAAGCAACAGTATCTCCCTGTCCCCAAACACTTTACGGAGTGTAAACATATGGAGAAAGGTCTTATATTCAGGCTCATTGATAGGGTGCCTCGTATAAGGAGAGGTGGAGACAGAGAAAGATTGCTAAAATTTAAAGAATTAAAGTGGATTCATGAATTAGGAACCCTGAAGCCCAAGGGGATGAATGTTGATTATAAGCTCAATACCCTGACATAGGTGCATTCTGACCCATGCAATGTGTAATGGTTTTAATGATCATCCTCATCATCATCCTCATCCTCCTTATCATTTGCCCAATTTGAGGACTCCAAAACCCTATGGCACAGGTTAAGGGATACATAACAGAGTGATACCTCTCCTTGTCCCATTACACAGTTTTGTTTTATGCAAGGTATGTAGACACGTGTATAAATAAAAGAAATTGCACTATAGAAATTATCACAGTATTATGATTTTATTTGGTTTGTGGCTGGATTTTAAGTGCTAGCCTCAAATGGGTGGTGAGCATACCAGTTATAAACAGAGTGGTTAGGGTCTGAAATAGACTACCAACCCCGCTGACCCCTTGTTGTCATAAGGAACTGTTGGTGAAACGGCTCCCCCACGGACATTTGGCGAGCTTGTGTCCCCCCTGTGATAGGTGGGAAAAAAGTATGAATCACTGGATTGGAGGTGTTAGATGTCATAATGTATATACACATTGAACACTTTTATAAAAAAATTTTGTTAGTAAGTTGTGATTAATATTCAAATGAGGTTTTATAAAAAGTCCAGCTACCCAGTGCGTAGGTGCTGGAGGAAGGTGGCTTGAAATCGAAACGTTGTCATCTGTCCTGAAAGCCAATTAAAGGCATCATAAAGCCTCAAGAAAGAAGTGCTGCACTTCCTTTTTGGTGTAGATAGATAGATAGATAGATAGATAGATAGATAGATAGAACACCAGGCAAGTGTTTCAGATGGATAGATGGATACTAACGAAATGGTGTTCGAATGTTTTGAAAACTAAAAAAATATATTGCAATCTGAGTCCTCAGTAGTTGATACCTTTTAATGGCTAACTGAAAAGATGGTAAACATCGCAAGCTTTCGGGACATTGTGGCCCCTTCGTCAGGCTGGTAACTAGACGTATTAGTAGTTTATTTTTAAAAAATAAGAAAATTCCAAGTGAATGAACAACAGAAAAATCTAATTCACATCAATATTTGGTATGACCGACCGTAACCCTCAGAGGTTTTTCTCTGTATACTTGCACACATTGTTTGAAGGAACTCAGAAAGGCGGTTGTCCCAAACATCTTGGAGAACCACAGACCTTTTGTTGATTCAGCTTGCATAAATCCTTTAGGGGTACGTCACACACAGCGATTCGCTAGCGATAATGCTGTATTCAGCGACCTCGCCAGCGATATGGCTGTGTGCGACATGTAGCAGCGATCAGGCCCCTGCTGTGAGATCGCTGATCACTGCACATCCTTCAGGACCATTTTTTTGTGTTTGGTCTCCCACTGTGCAGCACGCATCACTGCGCATGACAGCGAGAGACCAGTGATCATCGACCTCACAGGCTGGTAACCATGATAAACACCGGGTAACTAAGCAGCATGTTTAATGAGGGTCTGTGGCATGGCCCTTTGCCAGCACATGTTTTCAGTCTCTTAGAGCCGCAATTACTCAGGCTCAAAAAATACAGTCTTTTGTTACAGTCTGCAAGGCGCACAAGACCCAGTTGTACCAGATCAGTAGATCCTGTTCATGACTCCAGAAAGCTGACTCAACCCCGCGGGGAATGGAAGGCCAGCGGGACTGAGCTGGCTGCTGGCAGGGATCAGGGTCACTCTCAGGCAGGCTCCTGCTGGTGGCTTGGCGATTGAGTCTACCTCTCCTCAGGCGCAGAAATAACAGTCTCACACAGTGCTGAACTTCAACCCGATTTGCTTGGTTTTCTCGACAGGTGTTCAAGTTACAAGACAGTGCAGTGGCGGCTTCGGTAGTCTTTTAGCAGCCGGGATGGCTCATCCAGGTCAAACCCTTTTTGTGTTCCTTTCCATGGGCCTCTCTTCATTTCACTCACGCACACAAAGCTATGATCCAGCGGCCACAGGTCCTTCTTGGGCAACCTACCTGGTCCCCTGGCCCTAGTATGGCGGCCTTCTCTTTACTGCGCCGGAGACATAAAGACCCCGCACCCCGCTGCTTTCATGGTTGGAGTGTGGAGCGTCCTGGCCACCTCAGAGCTGGCACCTTGGTTTCTTCCCCAGTCCTTCAGCTTTCCAGCTACTTCGGGCACACAGGTGGATTGCTCACTACCTATGCCCCTAGGACTCCTTCTTTCTCTCTACGATCTGTAGCCCTGGAATAGGAACATCCTCATGGTTGTACAGGCCATCAGGTCCGTGTCCTTTCAGTCTCGTGTCATGATGGTGTTCTCTCCTCTCCATCCGACTAACTGCTCCTCTGCTTGACTGACTTGACCACTGACTAACTTCCTGTGGTGTTTCCTGGTTTTATTTCCTCCCCTGACCATTTCCTGTCTAAATTCCCCGCCCTCCCTTTGTCTCCTCTCGCCATCCCATTGCTGGGCATAGAGTCCCTAGTCTTGGGATCGGAGTGTGTTGGGTGTGTGTTTGGGGTGACTGAACTTACCGATCCAGGTTGCTGCAATTTCTAGTGGCGACCAGACCACAGGGGCTCCACAATAGCACTAACCATATATTGAAATAGTAAATCTGTCATGCCATGGTTGATCACATCCCTTCATATTAAACTCCACTTAATTTTTAGAAATGAAGTGAGGGCTATATCCTCCTACGCTGCTTCTGAACATGAGCTACATAGAAACAGTAGAGCAGAAATTCCTCTTGTCTTTGTATGCTGTGTATGGGAGACATTATAACAGCTAGTTTTAACACAGTAGCTTAGAGACAACTGCTAAATGGAGATATAGAGCCTACAGAGAACAAAACTGGTAGTAAAAAAGGATACAAGTCCAGAAATAGTGTTATTCTGAAATGTCACCGGAGACAACAAACACATTTTAAATGTAGAAATTGTTCATCTATTATGATAAAATCACCCACAAAAAATTTACCATACACTATAAGGCTAAATCTAGTAGAAAAAAACATAACAACTGGGAGTCTGAATGCAAATACTTCTGTTATCTAGACTTGGTTATCCACAACACGTCGGTTGATTGATGGTTGGAGACTAAAGGTCCTGTCACACGCGTCAATGTCGTCAGCGATCTGATCGCTGACGACATTGACGGCTGATCGCTGGTGAGCTGTCACACAGGCAGACTCACCAGCGATCAATTGACCAGTGACATCATGGAAACGATTTAAATATCGTTTCCACGATGTCCTGCTCCCGCTGCCAGCCTGCTGGAAGCGGGAGCAGCCTGGTCTCCAAGGTACACTGCGGGTAACTAGGCAGCGCGCGCTGCCTAGATACCCGACGTGTACCTTAGTTACCAGCCTCCTCCGCTCACCGGGTGAGCGGAGGAGGCTGGTAACTAAGGTACACGTCGGGTATCTAGGCAGCGCGCGCTGCCTAGTTACCCGCAGTGTACCTTGGATACCAGCTCCCAGCGCTTGTGACAGGCGCTGGGAGCTGGAATATCGCTCGCTCCCGGTGTCACACGCAGCGATGCTGCGTGTCCACCGGGCGACAATCGCCAGGTTTTAGGACTGATTCTAAAACCTGGCGATCATCAACCAGCGATTTATCGCTGGTTGATGCAGTATGTCACACGCGTCAATATCGCTGCAACGTCACGTGCAGCCGATATCGTGCAGGCGATATTGACGCGTGTGACAGGCCCTTAAGTTAAACCATAGAAACATTGACACTATAATCGTCAGCTGTCCTACTGGAAAGACAAAATAAAGACTACAAAGACGAAATATGTAAACCAACACCACCCAAACAATGAAGACTTGAAGCTTGCGGGCCGAGGACAATGATCAGCCTAGGCCAGACAGTGGTGACTACACAGATCTTTGGGAACATAATGCATTGTATAGAATGTATGGAGAATGAATGTATGGAGGGCTAATTATAAATACTAAGAGAATAGAAATAACACGAGACCACCCCTAAAGACCACCCTATAATGAAAGAGCCGATTTACAGGACAGGCATTGAGATCAAAGCAGCAGAAAAGAAAGAAATGCTGCTTTGAAATATCATACCAAATCCTAATGCTCCAAAAATGTAACATATTAATGCTACCCAGAGATATAACATTATCCAGGATAGACAGACTGTGGTAGTCTACAGCTGTGTCTGGAACAACAAAAATACTCCAATCCATGATTGGTGAGGGTGTCAGGCCATGGGGAAGGCTGTAGAACATGTTTGATCTCAGTTGTGTTATCAGAACACCAGGTCACCTTTGGAGACAAAGGCTGTCCCATAGGGTCCTTTTACACGCTGCAACTTTCCAGCGATCATGACCACGATCCGACCTAGCCTAGATTGCTGAAAAGTCGCTACACAGTCGCTGGTGAGATGTCAAATAGTCAGATCTCACGAACGATGCGGCAACGATATAGCAGTCGTTGGGACTCTGTCACTTTCGTGCGTAATATTGAGATCGTTGGTCGTTGTCCCTGTCAAACACAGCGATGCATGCTGCCCAGCAAGACTGCAACAACCAAAAATGGCCCAGAACGATTTGTAACGATCAGTGATCTCACAGCGGGGGCCTGATCGCTGCTACGTGCCACACATAGCGAGATCACTGGCGAGGTTGCTGTTACGTCACAAAACCTGTGATGTTGCAGCGATATCGTTGTGTGTGAAGTACCCCTTAAGCAACATATTTCACTTATCCAAAGGCTGTGTGAAAAGAGCGGTATTGAGCATGTGCGGCCACTGGTCTTTTTTACTGTTTATAGAGTTGATTGTCGCACATTATTATTAGTATTATTATTATTATTAATGTAGCACCAGTAAAATCCATGCCGCTTTACAAGTGGAAGGGTAGACAAAGACAAGTACAATATGTATCGACAATCAAGGTACACAGGTACAGGAATGGAGAGGACCCTGTCCGTGAGGGCTCACAGTCTATGAGGGAGAGGTGAGGATACAGTAGGAGAGGGTAGAGCAGACTGTGCAGTGGAGAGGTCATACGAGTCTCATTGTAGCTTGTAGGCTTATGGGAAGAGGTAAGTCTTCAGGTTTCTTTGGAAGGTTCCCAGGGTAGGTGAGTGTCTGATGTGTTGGGGAGAGAGTTCCAGAGTATGGGGGAAGCACGGGAGAAGTCTTGTATGCGGTTGTGAGAAGATCAGATAAGAGGGGAGTAGAGAATTTACTCTTGAGAGGATCGCAGGATGTGTGAGGGTAGGTATCGGGAGACCATGTCAGCGATGTATGGAGAGGACAGGTTGGGGATGGCTTTGTATGTCTTGGTTAGGGTTTTGAACCGTGACCTCTCAGAAATGGGGAACCAGTGAAGGGCTTGGCAGAGGGGAGAGACTGGGGAATAGCGGGGAGACAGGTTGATTAGTTGGGCAGCAGAGTTTAGGATAGACAGGAGTGGTGCAAGGGAGCTAGTGGGAAGGCCAATGAGCAAGAGATTGCAGTAGTCAAGGAGGGAGATTATGAGGGTATGATCAAGTGTTTTTGCAGTGTCGTGGTCAAGGAAAGCGTGGATCCGGAAATATTTTTGAGCTGGAGTTGGCAGGAGGTGGTGAGGGCTTGGGTGTGAGGTTTGAAGGAGAGGGAAGAGTTGAGGATTACTACGAGGCGTCTAGTGTGGGGGACTGGGCAGCCATTGACAGTGATGGCTAGGTCTGGTAGAGGGGGAGAGCAATTTGGGGGAAAGATGATGAACTCGGTTTTGCCCATGTTCAGTTTTAGAAAGCAAGCATTGAAGAAAGATGAGATGGCGGACAGACATTGGGGAATTTTGGATAGTAAGGCGGTGATATCAGGTTCAGACAGATAGATCTGGGTGTCGTCAGAGGTGATACTGAAGGCCGTGGAACTCAATGAGTTGTCCCAGGCCGAGGGTGTAGATGGAGAAGAGTAGGGGTCCAAGAGCCGAGCCTTGGGGAACACCGACAGAAAGGGGGCAGGGTGAAGATTAGGTGTGGGAGTGGGTGATGCTGAAAGTCCTGTCCATTAGGTATGAGATGATCCAGGAGACGGCCAGGTCAGTGATACCAAGAGATTCCACAGTCTTTGCAGGAGGGAATGGTCTACAGTGTCGTAGGTGGAAGACAAGTCAAGGAGGAGGAGGACGGAGTAGTGTTTCTTGCTCTTGGCAGTTAGTAGGTCGCTTGTGACTTTGGTTAGCGCAGTTTTGGTGGAGTGATGAGGTCGGAAGCCTGATTGTAGGCAGTCAAAGAAGGAGCAGGAGGAGAGGTGGGAGGACAGTTCAAGGTGGACATGTTGTTTAGAGGCGAAGGGGAGAAGAGATATGGGGCAATAGTTAGAAACAGATGATGGGTCGAGGGAGAGCTTTTTGAGGATGGGTGTGATCAAGGCATGTTTGAAGAATGAGGGGAAGACACCGGTAGGGAATGATAGGTTGAAGAGATGGGTGAGGGCTGGGATGTGGGCTGTGGCGAGGTTTGGGATAAGGTAGGAGGGTAGGGGGTCAAGGGTGCAGGTGGTGAAATGTGATCTAGACAGAAGGGAGGAGAGTTGATCTTCCGTCATGCTGGAAAAGCTTCCTTTGGACGGAGAGAGCTGACTGGCAATGGGGACAGCAGGTCAAAGCTTTTTCTGATGTTATCAATCTTCTGTTTGAAAAAAGAGGTGAAGTCATGAGCACAGATGAGAGGAGATGGAGAAGGTGCAGGGGGACAGAATAGAGAGTTGAAAGTTTTGAATAGTAGTTTGGGGTTGTGGGACAGGGTAGTTGTTAGAGATGAGAAGTAGACCTGTTTTGCGGCGGTGAGTGCAGCCTTGAAATTAGTGAGGGACTGTTTGTACATGGCAAAGTTTACCGCGGATTGGGATTTCTTCCATCTCCGCTCAGTTGCCCTGGACACCCGATGCAGTTCTTTAGTGAGGCCGGTGAGCCAGGGTTGCCTGTTAGTGCGGATTTTCTTGTATGTGAGGGGGCGGCTAGATCAAGGGCTGTAGTTAGTGTGGTGTTGTAGAGAGTGGCGGCAGTATCAGCGTCATCTGAGGAAGCTAAGTCTGCAAGAGGGAGAAGGGACTCAGAGAATGAGTGAAAATCAATAAGTTAGAGTTGTCTGCGGGGATGAATGAGTTTCCGGAGAGGGGGAAGCGTAGTAGGAGGGCAGGGGAAGGGGAAAGTCAGCAGGTTATGGCTGATAGGGGGAAGGATGAGTTTGAGTGGTCTGTGAGGGAACATAGGCAGTTGAAGACAAGGTCCAGCATGTGGCCATTGTTGTGAGTGGCCGATGAGGACCATTGGGAAAGCCCAAAGGAGGTGGTCAGTGATAGGAGTCCAAATGCAGCAGGGTGGGTGGTGTGAATGTGGATGTTGAAATCGCCCATGATGATAGTGGGGATGTCGGAGGAAAGAAAGTGGAGAAGCCAGGTGGTGAAGTGGTCAAGAAAAGTGGTGGTAGATCCTGGGGGGTGGTAGATGACGGCCACCTAAAGGTTGCAGGGGAAGAAGATGCAGACAGACTGTACCTTGAAAGAGGCGAGGTTGGCAGAGGGTGGCAGTGTAATTAGGGTAAAGGAGCAGCTGTTAGACATGCACATGCTCACTACTGCTCTATTCATACAGTGGACTTATTGATGAAGGTGGTGTGGGGTCCCATGCCAAGTGAACTAGGAGGCTACTCCTCCGCATCGACACCTTTGGAATTGGTATCTGTGGGGTTTTGAAGTAAATGAAAGTTGAGTTGCGATGCATGAGAATGGGCACTAAATAGGAGACAAAGCTGTGAGTTCAAACTCTAGAGATAAATAGGTTGCAAGAGAGTCAAGGGATTAATTTTCGGTTTCCTTTTAAGAATGTGACGTACATGTGTTATGTGACACAGTATAGAATTGTGTTAATTATATGTGTGTTGCCCTCTAGCAGCCATGGTAAAGACTGTTCCCTGGTCCCCTAAGATTATGGTAGTTATTAGTAAGTGTTAATAATATTCCTTGGGGGGTGAGCCTTGGCTAATAAAAAGGGTTTGTAGTGGGACTGAGAGTCAAGAAGAGCCCTAAGTAAAGAAGACCTCAAACTCAAACAATTATCTATTAATAATTTGGCTGGACCCATTGAGCCACCCCCGGGGATTAAGGCCAATAATCCATTAAATGAGGCAGACCATAAAGTGAGTGCGCTCCCCTGGATTGGGGCTCATCTCCTGCCTCTGGCAGGACCCTAGCATAGACTCGGGTGAATGGGTCACCACAGTGTAAGCAGTGAAGGAAATTTTTGTCTGGCGGTGCCCTATTGTTCCTTTGGATGTGTCCCCATTAGCAATGTAGGGCTGGCACTGTAGTAGGCTATATGAATTCATAGCAAGTCACAGTAATACTGAGGGATGAGAGCTTGGAGATATTGGGATGAGGGTAGCAATCTGCAACAAATTATGCAACTGTGAATTGCCCTAACCATGCAACATTAAAGGGACTCTGGTTATATTTCAGTATGATACTAATAGTACCCTTGAATAGTGCATTGGCAGACCTTTCAGAATATGTAAAAATCATTACTGTACACTTTGTAGTTCCCTTGCTATAAGCATCTTCACACCCAGCAGGCAGCTTTCTTCAGCAGTAAAAGTAATTGGCCGGTCTAGTGAACAGTCACAGTATGTAATTATTTATTGTCCATTTATTGTTCACTCCTTCCCAAGCAACTTTTCCCTACTTCCCTCTCTTTCCCTGTGCTCTGTGAATCACTACTGGTTTCAGTTTCATTATCTATACAAGGAGAGCAGACAACAGGATACAGAGCCCTTTGGTTTGTGCTTGCAGGTCAGAGCAGGTGTGGATCCCACTGGGACGGGGTACTCGGTACCAGACCGGGGTATCAAGGGGGTTATCACGGCGTCTTGGTCCGGACTGTGTCCCGAGCCCACAAGTAAAAGGGGTTATTTACAAGGATTGTCGTGACGCCACCCACGGGTTGTGGTCAGTGAGAGGACCACCGCTGCTGCTTGCTTCTGCCAGGAGGATGGATGGTGCTGCAGCCGGATGGATGAGCCCGACGTGGGTCGGGCTGTCCCTGACAGGATATATAACAGTTTAACATGCAGGGAATCACACACTGGAGACACTAACAGGGTTCACCGGGTTTTACTGGCAGTTCTTCCACAGTACAGTTTACAAGTTGTTCCACAATTTAACTCCAACTTTCACCATTTAGTTGACCCTACTGCAGCCAGGTTCCTGCCTTGAGACCCTTCACTTTCTCTCTACCATTCAGGCTTTTCTACACTTCCCTTCTCCCGTGTGCTGTATGATGGGCAACTCGAATCCTTGTTTAGCTTCTCCCTGTGTGTGGGTAGCAAGCCTGGGTCCTCTATGTTGCTGTACCTCCTGCACGTGTTAGGAGATCAGACTTGGAATCTGATCTCCCCGTCGGTGTGTCTGTGATTCAGCATGCAGCTACGGTCACCTCAGAGCCGACTCTCTGGTCCCAGCCTAGCCTTCCAGTGTCCCTATGTTGCAAGGGATCACCAGGCCCTTTCCTACCCGTGTGACTACGGCACACACCAGGGGATCCCTCCTGTCAGTTGTCCTGTGTCACTGCTACCGTTTTCCTCGGACCCAGCTGCACTGGTCCGGTCTCAGTCTTTCCCCCTCCCTTTGCTCACGGTCTGTGGAACGGGTTTTCTCTCCAGGGACTTAGCCTCGCAGGATTCTGCGCAATCAGGGAGCCCGAAACCTTCAGGGAAGTGTCTTCCTGCTCACTCTGCTGTTCTCTCTCTTTACTGTTCAGCACCCATTGGCCTACTCGGTCTTTACTGTTCAGCTCACTTTGGCCTACTAACTACTGCTTCCTGGTGTTCCCCATATGTACCTGGGCTCCGGGTTGGATCTTGTGTCTATGGGTGTGTGTTTATGGAGGTGTTCTTAGAAAACTGTCACTATCTCCTGGCTGCAGTTCTTACCTGTGGCCACCCTGGTCGCAGGGGCGCCACACAGGCACTGACTTCACCGCATGAATATTCATCAAGTAAGTAATCACTCACTGTAATTGACATATGGAATGAATCTCTCTGTTTGCAGTTTACACAGGATAGGAGGGAAGTATAAATAAAAGAAATACATGAATAAGGAGAGTTTCGAAAGAGGAATAGAAAATGATATCAGTTACATATGGAATTTTGACCAGATTCCCTTTAAAGATATGTGCCCGTGTTTCATGAGACTGTTTTAGTAAAACTTTGATAAGGAACTTAATTGCCTCTTTGCCTGATTTGACACTTGAACTGAATTTTTGCATTGGTGAGCCACGGCTTCCAGGGCCCTCTACAGCTGGCAGCTCAACAAGGTCATCATCAGCTTGGAAAACCGCTATATTCTAGGTCACCTATGGTCCACCATGACCTAATTCTAAGCCACCATCCTATCCATAAGGCATAACTATAGTGGGTGCAGAGGTTGTGGTTACAACTTGGTCCTAGAGCCTGGGGGAACTAAAAGCTCCCTATGGACTATATGAGATGAATACTAATTAGGTCCCATGATAATTGGGGGGACCTGTTGGAAATTATGCATTGGGGATCACAGACACACACAATCCTATCCAATAGGAAGTGGGGCACCACATGAAGCTATGTCCCACTCCCGGGGAGCTACTCAAACTGAATAAACTAACATAAATGAAGAGTAAAGGCTCCATTTAGCATGATCAGAAATTAGGGATGATCCCCACATGCCGGCGTTCTTATGCACGAGGTCTGTGCGCGTCACCGGTGAAGCGCGTGGACCTCGTGCATAAGAACGCCGGCATGTGGGGATCATCCCTAATCCCCCTGAGGAAGTGACCCATAAAGGAAAGGGTCACGAAACGCGTTGGGGTCTAAGGCTGACGCTACCTCCTCCGTTCCTCAAATGGAACAATTTGGCCATGATTTTACTGCAACCAGAAAATTTCAAGTGAAATTGCATGCAATGCTGCGATGTGTAACGGTACCCTAACTTTAAGATATCCATTGAGCTCCATGCTATGTGACATCATAGTATCAGAGTATGTGAGATATCCCCCATGGCATGCTACTAGCACAATAATATGAACATACTATGGCGGTATAATTTTCTTATCATCTTAATACTGATAAAACTTAATTATACTCTAAAGTAGAAAAATGTTCAGCGGCAGAGAGTAGTAAAAGAAAGTGAGAAGAAAAAACACCAACTTTACAATCTAGAGACTTTTATGACAGCCATAAACCTATAAAATGATATCAGCATCTCCTAATATCCATATAAAAATCTAAGCCGACACATGATAAATTCCGATCTCCCATGACTCAGGGATCGGCCTCCTTGTGGTTGTCCCGCTGCTGGGTCAGTACTGGATGAGAGGCTTACATTTAGATAAGAATCTGCTAAGAACTATTTAACTGCTAATTACAGTAATGACTTATTCTGATTACTCAGCCTTGTGATGTGGTGTCCATGGCTAGACAGGAACCACCAGTATAACCATGTCTAATCATTACCTCAATGGGAGCTGGACATGGGGTCTACAGACATCAATGGTTCTGGGGGCCCATATCCTACAATTATAACTCAGATGTGATAATACAAAGGGATCAATGGCACTTTATATTGTAGGTATTAGTAATGTCTGTAGTGGAGGATGCTTCTTGTCTTGGGCCACCTACCAAGTGACAGACTTGGAGTACCATGTGAAGACTGGCACAAGGTAGACATGGCATTTCTTGATGTTGCAATCATGTCAACAGTTGATCATTAAAGAGTCTACCTAACGAAAAACTGCTTCAAACATGTCCATCAGTTTTGCGTAGTATTGCATCTCAGCACCCTTGACATGAATGGAGATGAACTACAATATCACAAGAAACCTCTGGGCAGGTGTGGCACTGTATTGCTGTTTCTCTAAACCTGAACAACTCTTTAAAATTTCAATATGTAATGACAGTGGGTATCCTGACACATCTATATGCATATGAGGCAGTTGGTTCAGGATAGGAGACCCCCAGATGATTTGTGCATTGCAGTCCTATATACAGGACATGAAATATGTTCATCTGAATGAGGCCCAAGGCTGAGGGGCTACACAGCAACTTAGCCCGTGACACCTGTAATGCAGCAAATGACCACGCTACAGCAATGCTACACTGTAGGATAATGTAAGCTGTCGTGTTGTGACCTGAAAGTTGTTGAAACATTTAATGATTTCAATATATTTTTACTTGTGTGCTACAGAAACTTGAGGGTTGTATAGCAATTCCCTTTATTTACCTACGTTATGCTATGATAAAGTATTGACTTTGTCTTATATTACAGAATGTTGCTCACAGCGATCTTTCAGAGATGAAGTTGGCTCTTAAAGTAAGAAAGTGTTGGGACCACTGATATCTAGTCCTTGACCTTAGTATGGATGAGTTGTGTTGTGGGTACATCAGTTGTCATTGAATATATGAGTTTTGTTGCCAGTACACCAGCTATCATTTGGATTATTGAGTTGTGTTGCAGGTACATCAGGTGCTCATTGGATATATGAGTTGTGTTGTGGGTACACCAGGTACCCTTTGGATATATGAGTTGTGTTGTGGGTACACCAGGTACCTTTTGCATATATGAGTTGTGTTGTGGGTACATCACTTACCCTTTGGATATATGAGTTGTGTTGTCGGTATACCAGTTACCCTTTGGATATATGAGTTTTATTGTGGGTACACCAGGTGCCCTTTGAATATATGAGTTGTGTTGTCAGTATATCAGGTACCCTTTGGATATATAAGTTGTGTTTTGGGTACACCAGGTACCCTTTGGATACATGAGTTGTGTTGTCAGTAAATCAGGTAACCTTTGGATATATGAGTTGTGTTTTGGGTACACCATGTACCCTTTGGATATATGAGTTGCGTTGTGGGTACACCAGTTACACTTTAGATATATGAGATTTGTTGTCGGTACAGCAGTTGTCCTTTAGATATATGAGTTATGTTGCCAATACATCAGGTGCCCTTTGGATATATGAGCTGTATTTTGGGTACATCAGGTGCCCTTTGGATTATAAGTTATGTTCTTGGTACACCAAGTATCTGTCACGCTGGGTGCAGGGAGATACCCAGTGCTGGACGATGACAGGGGAGGGGAAAGGAGTCCTTGATGCTAAAGGCACAAAGGGGGGATGGTGACCCCTCGAACAACTAGCGCTTACACCTGGCTCCCCTAACTTCCTATACAGCTTCCGCAACTGTAGCCGCTAGGATACCTATTCTCTGACTGTCCCTGGACTACCACTACATATGGCTCAGAGCGGGTGAACACTAGTCAACCCGGCTAGCAACTCGAAAACACACAAGGGAAACATACAAAGTGGGCAGAGATACACTTAGCTTTAACAGATCCAAGCAGCAAACCAGCAGGCTCCAAGAAACACTGCTTTGATCCAAGAAACAATCAGGAACACCTGAGGTTATCATCAGCAGTGCACTCTGGGAGTCAAGGGAAATATATAGGCAACTCCAAGGTAAGGAATCAGCTGGGTCCTAGTCACCTCCAGCTTTAACTTAAAGGGAAATGCCTCTTAAAGCGACAGAGATATTTTCCTTTAGGACTTGGACTGTTTGGCCAAACGCTGGGACCTTCTGCGAGTGACCTCTACAGTCTCATCCGTGCCTCCTGACACACCCGTGACAGTGCCTTTGGATTTATGAGTTATGTTGCTGGTACACCAGGTGCCCTTTAGATATACAGTCATATGAAAAAGTTTGGGCACCCCTCTTAATCTTACTCTTTTTTTTTTGTTCAAAATTGTTTTTTTGCAACAGCTATTTCAGTGTGATATATGTAATAATTGATGGACACAGTAATATTTCAGGTTTGAAATGAGGTTTATTGTACTAACCGAAAATGTGAAAAATGCATTATTTCAAAATTTGACAGGTGCCAAAGTATGGGCACCCTTCTGATTTTCATGATTTGAATACTCCTAACTACTTTTTACTGACTTACTGAAGCAATACATTAGTTTTGTAACCTCATTGAGCTTTGTACTTCATAGCCCGGTGTATCCAATCATGAGAAAAGCTATTTCAGTTGTCCACTTGCAAGTTGTTCTCCTAGTTGCATCTTCTCTGAGGAGTGGCATCATGGGCTCCTCAAAACAGCTCTCAAATGATCTGAAAAAAAAGATTGTTTAACATAGTTGTTCAGGGGAAGGATACAAAAAGTTGTCTCAGAGATTTAACCTGTCAGTTTCCACTGTGAAGAACATAGTAAGGAAATGGAAGACCACAAGGACTGTTCTTGAAAAGGTCAGAAGTGGCAGGCCAACAAAAATATCAGAAAGGCAGAGAAGAAGAATGGTGAGAACAGTCAAGAACAATCCACAGACCACCTTCAAAGACCTGCAGCATCATCTTGCTGCAGATGGTGTCACTGTGCATCGGTTAACCTCACACCGCACACTGCACAAGGAGAAGCTGTATGGGAGAGTGATGCGAAAGAAGCCGTTTCTGCATGTACGCCACAAACAGAGTCGCCTGAGGTATGCAAAAGCACATTTGGACAAGCCAGTTTCATTTTGGAAGAAGGTCCAGTGGACTGATGAAACAAATATTGAGTTGTTTGGTCATATAACAAGACGTTATGCATGGCACCACAAAAACACAGCATTCCAAGAAAAACACTTGCTACACACTGTCAAATTTGGGGGAGGGTCCATCATGCTTTGGGGCTGTGTGGCCATTGACGGCAACAAGAATCTTGTTAAAGTTGAGGGTCTCATGGATTCCACTCAGATTCTTGAGAATAATGTTCAAGAATCAGTGTCAAAGTTGAAGTTACGCCGGGGATGGATCTTTCAGCAAGACAATGATCCAAAACACCGCTCCAAATCTACTCAGGCATTCATGCAGAGGAACAATTACAATGTTCTGGAATGGCCATCCCAGTCCCCAGACCTGAATATCATTGAATATATGTGGGATGTTTTGAAGCGGGCTGTCCATGCTCGGCGACAATCAAACTTAACTGAACTGGTATTGTTTTGTAAAGAGGAATGGTCAAAAATACCTTCATCCAGGATCTAGGAACTCATTAACAGCTACAGGAAGTGACTAGAGGCTGTTATTTTTGCAAAAGGTGGATCTACTAAATATTAATGTCACTTTTCTGTTGAGGTGCCCATACTTTTGCACCTGTCAATTTTTTACATAATGCATATTTCACATTTTCGGTTAGTACAATAAACCTATTTCAACCCTGAAATATTACTGTGTCCATCAGTTATTACATATATCACACTGAAATAGCTGTTGCAAAAAAACAATTTAAAAAAACCCAAAAAGAGTAAGATTAAGAGGGGTGCCCAAACTTTTCCATATGACTGTATGAGTTGTGTTGTGGGTACAAAAGGTGCCCTCTAGATACTTTGAGTTCTCTATGTCTTGGCCTGGTTTCAATACATTTGTATTTTTGCTCTTGGTACTATCCAAAATGGACTCTTCAAAAATTACATAAGTTATTCATTTACAGGACATTTATAGACCATTAACATGATTCACAATTGCTCAGTAATTTTTGAAAATCCTTTAGAAGTTTAGATTAGGGCCAATGCTCTATTCCCAATCCAGTGTTGTGATGGGTCGGGCCCAAGTATTGGGGCCCACATCTATCATCATTTAATGTATATCCTTTGGGTATTTCATGAACAACCAGATGAGAATGACCTTTTAATGACAGCCGCTGCTACATGTAGCTCAAGTAGGAGCATGTTCTTATTGTCTGACAATGCAAATCTTAAAAATTGGGAGGATAACAGCACAGTATATATTGCATATCTCTTCATTATATAATGATTTGACTCATTGAATATAAATCTGTAGAATCAGGACATATGAGGAGTCCTGAGCCTAAATGCAAAATGTTTAGTTCCCCCCCACCTATTATGTACGATTTATAAGACTAGTGACTCCTTATTAGTAAAATGGGCCTATAAGTCCCCTTAGGCCCCAGATCCTGGGTGTGAATTATATCTGGACCCCTTGTGGATTGATTGTATAAAGTCTTATCCTCAATAATCTTATCCTCTTGGCTTGGCAGCTTCTCTGACATCATCCATTGCCCTGGGAGCACTTGAATTACCGTACTTAATAGTGATAGAGGTGTCACTAACGAGGAAGAACACTGAACTTGATATGAAGAATAATTAGTTAAATCTGAGTCTGCTACTTTAAATGCTACACCCTGGTGAGGAGAAGATCACAACAGTTCAGATAATCGCAGAGTATTGCTCATCATTACCTCAGATGCTTTTTATACACATGAAAGATTATCTATCTGACTGCAAGTTTATTCATTGGAAATCATGAAGCAATTACAAGTTTACTCAACGTATGCCTAAGGGGATAGAAAGCAAACCTGATGTAGATCCTGTCTTTCTATATGATCTTTAAAGGACAGGTTTAACTTCTGGACACTTTTATTTGTACAATGGATCTAACATGAGAAATGAAGCAATCAGTTTAATACATTTCCTACCATTTTACTTCTAGCCCCCAAAAATCACTCAAAAGTGCCAAATACCATGTATCTGCCTTCCTTCAGTTTACCTTCCAGTCTACTGCCATTGTCAAGAGTTATTTGTATAGCAGGAGAAACACCTACACAAATTACAGGGAGAGGGGGTAGCTTCCTTTCCTCGCTACATGAAGTGGAGGCGGATTCCTTTCCAAGTGGGGAGGATCTTTTCCTCGCTACAGGAAGTGGGGACGGATCTTTTCCTGCCTACAGGAAGTGAGGACGGATCTTTTTCCTCACTACAGGAAGTGGGGATGATTTTTTTCCTCACTACAGGAAGTGGGGACGGATCTTTTCCTCTCTACAGGAAGTAGGGACAGTTATTTTTCCTCTACAGGAAGTGTTTTTTTTTCTCTATACAGGAAGTGGGGTGAACATTTTCCTCTCTACAGGAAGTGGGGGTGAATACTTTCCTCTCCAGAGGAAGAGGGGGTGGATCTTTTAATTTCTACAGGAAGTGGGGGTGGATCTTTTTCTTTTGGCTCCTGCTCTTCTGTCTGTTCAACCACATACAGGCAGTAACAAAGAAGGAGCTTTAGGTTTAGAGCTGGCAAGCCATTGAACAATACCAGTTGAAGTACATTCCGGAAAGTACGAAAAAGGAAAGTCTAGCATCTATAATGCTGATAGAATGCTTAAAAATAAGAACTGCCTACACAAAAGTGTGGGTGGAAAGTTACAGAGCATATTAGACTGCTATATGTGCGAAAGAGCGTTAACTTATTTTGGGAGATAAGGACAGGTACTAGAATAAAAAGATTTGTAACACCTCCGGCCTGGTCAAGCAGCCTCTTTTATAGTCCTTGGCCACTGGACCAGAGCACTGTGAACATCCTACAGCTTGTGGTATCTCCTTTTGAATAGTAGCCTCCCCTGTGATGTCATGTGTATATTACAACATATTGACGTTATGGAGCCTACCACTCAAAGGGGCCCAGGGGATGCAACAGGTAGGAGGTTTACCTTTACGTCAATACAGGGGATTTAGAGTTCCGAATCTTATCAAAAAGGAGTTCCAACCACTATAAACAATATATTAACAACATTTTTAATCACAAAATGTTAGCCCAAATGGTAATCAAATTGGTTCATTCACTTTAGACGTTATGAACCTGTGACCAAATCCTCTGTGATCATTCTTTTGTTTGCTCAGCTTTATAGCTTTTATAGTCGTCTTAGGATTTGTACATGAAATGAAAATGTAACCTAATCATTTGTGCGCCTAGAGCTATCGAAACCATTAATATGTTGACCATATGACGATAATATAATAAAAGGAGTCTTGACTATAAAAACAAGAGGACGTACGAAGAGGAACATAAAATTTTGTGGCAGCTATAAAAACTGATCATGTTATAAGATTCCCCCCACTGAGTATAAGCATCCCGAGGGTAAAACAATGATCAAAACCAGGAAATTAGAGCATCAGAAAGAACAATAGAAAAGTAATGAAACACAAGAGTATATGTCCTTAAGGAGAATGAGCCATCGGGATAGATGCGTCACCCTCCGCTGTCACTCCGATGTGTCAGGACACGCTGTATCAGATCAAATAATACAATTCCTTGACCCCGAGGTTCTTTTTTGATCATGTTCTTATGAAGATTACTTTACACATCGGGTATAGGAATCTCTTGCCAAAACCCTCTAAAAGGAATGGTAGCGGCGGTGGTACAAAGAGTCCAGTGTTGTGTATTTAGCTGTGCGCTCATGAGAAAGTAACTTCTGTAAAAGTATCATGAGAAAAGTAATAAAGTCACTACAGTGCACAAAGGAGAACATGTAGAATTGCCTACACCAGGGGTCTTCAACTTGCAGCTCTTCATCTGTTGCAAAATTAAACTCTTGGCATGCTCTGATGGCTTGCAGTTCAAGGGCATGCTTGGGGTTGATGTTATTGAACAGTTAGAGAACCATTGGTTATTGACAAGATTTTGTACTTATATTATAAAATATATGGACAGATCAGTGTCACATCTCCACCAGAGCCTGCTCCTGCGACATCTGCTTCTCTCACCAGGCACTGCCTTATTCACACTGTAGGTGGTGCTAATGATAGAGGAGAAGTCAGAGCCAAAAGCTCTGATCAGTTAGAGTTAGAGTGGCTGGGACCTGCCTGAGTGGGTGTGTGTGCTGTCCAACTGAAGTCATCAGCTTCTGGCTTCAGCCTATTAGAAAGCACCACACCCTACTAAAGCCTTCAGCTGACTGTTGGAAGCTGCCAAATATAGCTTGTGCTTCCCTATCTAGTCTCCTCTCCTGCTACATTTTTTGTTTCCTGTTATACATCAGTCTGTTTTTTTGGACGCTTCTCCTACCTGACAATTCCATCTTGCTTCCATCTCGGCTTTGACCCGGTCCTCAACTGAGGCAACGTATCCTGATTTTGTCCTTTTCATGACCTCTCGGCTTTGACCCTGCTTGGCTACTATTCCTCTCTGAGGACTGTAGCCCATCCGTAGACAGCAATCTTCTAGACCCTATAGTAAACCAAGATGCCTGTATAGGAGTTAAAGGGTGTCATGGTTTCTCATAATTCAGCCAAACGGATTGGCTTGTCTGTCTATGATAGTTGTTTTGAGCCTATGTCCTTGGATAGACGTCGCAGTCAGGAGCTGAGGTATAACCTCACATAATGTTGGACTGCATTCAGTATATATTCAGTCTCTTTCAATCACCCCCACTGTCAATGGTCCCCAAGCTGGTGGCAATCTCTTTCACTCTACTCCTACTACTCTTGTAGGGTTACGTTATCACTAGCATTCTCCACATGCCAAGTAGACAGATACTGCCACAAATGTTTGAGCACAGTGACTCCCGAACTCTCTTAAAAAGTATGCACCCAAGTCAATTTTCCACAACAGTGGTCAATTGAGCCATCACTAATTGCCCAAGAAATAAGATTCCTAGGTTCTGAGCTGTGCAAAGGCGACTCTTCTGTTACCGAGTTGGCTTGTATCCTAACCTTGTTTTTATGCCTTCTGCTTACCTTGACCTCCTGCTAGTTTACTGTATTGCACAAACTTTACCTGCCTTGACCCCGTCATGACTGACTACAATTTTGTGTTCATGTTTTGGAACTGTGTCTTTTCTTCCAACTGCCAGCTATTGGTAACAGAGAGTAAAGGGTGGATACCAGTAGATGCCTACATACCTCAATCTTTATCCAAGCCAAATCTGTTGCGACTAGAGATAAGCAAATCTTTTGAAATTCAAATTAATTAGCTGTGGTGAATTCTCCCCAAAAATTGATTTGCTGCAAATTTTCAAGTACTGTAAAGTAAAGTATCTTAAAAAGTGTAAAACATTCTGAGGTCTCATAGGACTGTATTAAGCGCCTTACAAGCTCTGAGTAAAGTCTTTCTCTCTTTCATCATTTGCATGGTTAAATTTAGGATGTGAGCCATACATTACTTTGCCCAAATGCAGTACAGTAATTATTTGCAAATGGTGGGTAGCCAGCCACCATCAGATTTTCTGCGTTACACAGAGGAACAACTCCTTTACTTAAGCTTACCAGAATAAAGAGACGGATGGCAGGGAGTTGATACAATGCTTTGCCCAATTGTCACTAGGAATTGGGTCATGTCTACTGCATGTAGGAAGAGGTGGAAAATGTCCCCTGATAATAGAACAAGACTTAGCACCCAACCATGGAGGCATCTCTACTTGTCCTACTTGTGTTGATGCATCATGACTTCTCAAATCATTGACCCAGGAACTACTTGAAGATACAGAATGGCTACCAGAACAACAAGCTCAAGGAGCAGGAGAACAATTTGAGCCTTGCTCAAATTTCTGACCAGCTTCCTTTTTTCCACATGAGCAGCTGATGCCTCTTCATGTGCTGACGAAGTGACATGTTCTTATTTGTGCCTGGACAACCACCACTTATTTTCCTTCTGCAGATCCTACATGCTACAAAAGATTTGTTGGCCAGCAGTGTGGAAGCCATTGTCTACAGCTGAGATGCTCACACATAGTACTCGCCACTACAGCGACCACATCCAGAGCTTTCAGCCCCTGTTGAGCCTCTTCCATCAACAGTAGTTGCGGCATCAACTGCTACCGAGATGACCACAGAAGTAGCAAAGCTTTCCCTGGAAGATATTTTGGACAGACATTGGCTCTGCTCTTTGTCAGTAAAGGTAGTGTCACACGTAGCGATGTTGCCTGCGACATCGCCGAAAAGTGACGTAACAGCGATGTCGCGGGCGATATTGCAAGTGCGTCGTGCTGTGTGACAGCGCGACGCAACTGCAAATTATCGCTGGTCGCAGGATGACAGGTTTATGAACATGTTCATAAACCTGTCAACCTGTGACCAGCGATTAGGCTGGATCGCTCCGTCTGACACTGTTGGCGGCACGATCCAGCCTATATCGCAGCGTTCCTGAGCCATCGCTCGCTGGGCTGAGCCCAACCCAGCGAGCGATGGCTCCACCCACATCGCCGCCACGTCACCGGCAACGTCGTGCCGTGTGACAGCTGACCTGCGATGTCGGAAGCGAGCGTGCACCTGCACATCGCTTCCGACATCGCAGGCCAGATCACCACGTGAGACACCACCTTAATGCCAACGCTCTTCTATTTTGATGACATCACCCTAACCTGGGTCTCAGGTCATGTCAATCACAAATTCATCATCGTCGTCCATGACTTGGTGACAGTTGTATTGGTGTGGGAAATGGCTTGTGACATGTACACTTTCTTAGATAGACAGTGAGTTTAGATTTTCTCTTTCTCTGTCATCTCGACAGGGTCCTCTCCCCTCCTGTATCTGTAGGACTTGATTGTCCACATATATTGTACTTGTTCTCGGCTGCCCTTTTCATATGTAAAGGACCATGAAATCTAATGGAACTACATAAATAAATAATAATCTCTGTTTTATTCACAAAACTATAAACTCATTTTCTTCAGTGCTGCAGTTGTACGATACATTACTGTCTACAATAACTGTTTAATGTGTCATAGCTTTCTATCTTCTTTCTCTATTCTTGTTGATCTAATATCATCTCACTATCCATATTCACAAATTGTTTGAATATTCCATGGTCAGTAAAATTCCTAAAATTTGATTTGTATTGAATCATCTTTAGTTGTTACCCAAGTGTTCCTTCACTACCAGATAGGCTTCATAGATAGAAGCGTAGATAAGCAAAGGTCTCACGCCAACCTAAAAGATTACTGCCTGTACATTTTCAGTACTCTCAGGGTTTTTTAATTTTACATATTATGTCAACCCTTAGTTAAAACAATCTGCCTCAGGTATAAAGGGGGGCTTTTTGCCTCCAGAATAGTCATGAACACTCCGCCAATCCATGTGAGCATGCTATGGAGGGAGGGTCATGTGAGATATCCGTTGTCACGTGAAAACTTTGTTCCCGTTTTACAGTGGAAATTTGTGTGAAATTTAGTTTGTAGATTCAGTTCTAGTGATTAGAAAGAAAGAAGTCTAAAATAGAGTCATTCTGGTGGCCCACCCTTGATTGCTTGTCATTATTGGTCTTTTGACTTTATGGCACTTGTAATATTTCTTCTGCACTCTACTGCCCACTTCCTCACCTTTGTAATACCTATTGTTATATGAACAATACCTAAAAGTACACCTGGTGCCTACACAGCTGTGACAAACATCTCAATGACCACACAACAACCTAGAAGGATGTGGTCTGTTAATTAATAACCGAGGACATCATTGATTCTCAAATACTCTTGTGGTCTTAACAGCTTAGCCAACAAATAAGCTAAGAGACTAAAGGGCCTGTCACACGTGTCAATGTCGCCCGCGATATCGCTCATCGCGTTCACAAATTATTAATCGCCTGAGCGATGTGGAATTATCGCAGGTAAGTTGTCACACGCCGTCAATATGACCCAGCGATGCGGTTGATCGTCGCCATCTTGCGAGCGATTTTATTTAGTCGCTTGTACGATGTCAAAATAGAAAATACGTCGCTGAGTTTACTGTCACACGCAGCGATGCACAAGGTCTACTGAGCGATGAGCGACAGGTTTTACGTCTGGCAGTGAAACCTGCGATCGGCGATCAGCGACATATCGCTGGTTCATTCGCTCGGTCACACGCTTCAATGTCGCTCCTGCGTCACTTTTACGTCGCTTGGCGACTGAAAATCCGTGACGTATGAGCGACATTGACAGCGATATCGACGTGTGTGACATCCCCTTAAGAGGCAATAAAGGTCCTCTCTCACATAACGATATCATTAGAAAGATCATTGGAACTGTGACATTACAACGATCTCTCCAGCGATGTCTTCTGTGTGACACGTAGCAGCGATCAGGCCCCTGCTGTGAGATCGCTGATAGCTGCAAAATGGTGTGGGTCATTTTTTGATAGTTGGTTTCCCACTGGTCAGCACGCATCGCTGCGTGTGACAGCGAGAAACCAGCGATCAGTGACCTCACAGGGCTGTTAACCATGGAAAACACGGGTATCTAGGCAGCGTGCGCTGCCTAGATACCTTGTGTTTACCATGGTTACCAGCAGGGGTGAAATAACCCTCACTGCTGCCTGTGTTTAGAGAGGGGGGGTGCTTTCAGAGGCACCCGCGCTGAACTGAGGAGAGGGGGGGGTTCTACCAGTGCTGCTGGTGGCGGTCGCGGAAGTTTAAGTAGTGGGGGAGCAGGCTGGGGAGTGCAGCAACAGCGGTACCTGTTCTCAGTGTACAGCTCGGCTGCTCTGGGTGCCACCCCCTGCCACTCTGACGCTCCCCTGACGCTGGTAACTATGATAAACACTGGGTATCCAGGCAGTGCACACTGCCTGGATACCCAGTGTTTATCATAGTTACCAGCGTCCTCCCTGCTTACAGGCAGCGCTAAGCAGGGAGGACGCTGACATCACCTTCAGCGATGTGGGAGGTGGCTCCCATGGCCCTGATCGGTGGGGAGATCTGCCTGTTTGACAGCTCCCCAGCGACCAGGTAACGATGCTCCAGCGATCCCGGCAGGTCGTTATCGCTGTCAGGATGGCTGGAGCCGCCGTTATGTGAGACAGGGCCTTAAAAGGGGATGTCTTGATAGATATTGTTGACCTACATTTAGCATAGGTCATCAAGTCAGATTGGTTGGATATCTATTAGTTGCTAACAAAATTCTACGATCCGTTATCTCATTTTCATCACTAGCCGCATAATCTCAATTCTACTACTTGTCCATACAAAGATTTACGGCAATTTTGACTTCACACTTGGGTTTATAAATGCACATAAATTTTTATTAAGTTGATCAAATCACACAGATATTTAAAATCATCCCCCAAAACAACTCCAAGACAGTGTGGTTACAGCTTCATTACATTACAGGCTTAGATACCATAACACAGTACAATCAAGGTTATGCCAGCATAAGATAAGTATATAATTATCAATAAATCCTATGACTCCCTTTTCCCCTTACATGTCCTCATTTGAGGGCCAGGGATAAAGAAATTACATTGTGGAAGTATCCTATACAAATCTTATTGCACATTTGCCCAAATCACAGTTTAAGTGACTGCATGAATTGTCTGCATACTGCACCACACTGCCAGCACCTGAACGTTTCGCTCACCGCTTGGTCAGGATCTTATGCTGGCATAACCTTGAGTGTACTGTGTTATGGTATCTAAGCCTGTAATGTAATCATGAAGCTGTAACCACACTGTCTTGGAGTTATTTTAGGGGACGGTTGGGTCTATACCTACACCCCACCTGATCATCTGCTTTCAGGTCTCGTGACTGCCAGAAATACACAGTGCATGGAGCCAGAACACCAAAGCCATTCTCAGATACAACAGCACAGCTCCCATTAACTTTAATAACTTTTCTATAGGAATGATCATTAAATGTATTGTCCACTACTTGGACAACCTTATCTTATTCCCTATGTGCGACCCCATAAAAATAAAAAAGTCTATAGTCACCTCCGGGGCCGATGTAGTTCTGATTCCATCAAAATCGGAACTCACGTTTGAGTGACATTTGTTTGACATGTGAGCCTCGCAACCAATAAATGCTGGCTTCCTTCTCCCCTCCTATGGATACAGGAGTAACTAACAGGAAGTAAGTGCTGCACCTGGCCGCTAACTTTTTGTTGAGTACTCCTGTGTCTGAAGCCGTGGAGAAGGAAGCAAGATGTGATTGGTTTCAGGGCTCACTTGTTATTATAATGTCACTTGGGTCCTGAGAACACAATTTCAGACTTCAGTAGAACTGTGCCAGCACCAGAGGTAAGTATAGTCTTTTTTATTTTTATGGGGGCGCACATGGGGAATGAGAAGGGGTTGACCAGGTAGTGGACAATCCCTTTAACATCACATTGGTAGAGCCTGTTGAAAGTATACTTCACATTCACTTTAAAGGAAGCTGCAGCAACTTAGAATTGCAACACAACAGCATATGGAGGCAAAACACAAAACACAAAAGCTCTGTATGCTGTGTAGTAGCCATTATTGGGCACAGCATATCAGCTCACTTCAATGTCCTCGTGGTGCCACTGTGGTCCACCCGGGCCAGTGGTATCACCTCTGTAACCAGTGGTGGTGCCATGCCTGGAAGTAACTGGAGCTCCCTACACTAATTAACGCAATGCATTCACACACAGCCTGATTCTTGACCAGAAGGGGGAGCACGAGTACCTAGTTTTTAGGGGTCTCTTGTCCTTCGAGCTGGTGGGAGGGGTCAAAGAGAGAGGAGTAGAGAGAGTGTGAGGAACGAAAGGGAAGAAGAAGCACAAGAAGACAAGAGCACCTGGGGTTGGAGCTGCTAAAAGCTCACTCCAGGGTCACACTGAGCGCAGGACACCAGAGTCCTAGGTTGTGCAGGGATTGCAGACCCTGGAGGCAAAAACTGGAAACCAGGAGACTGCAGGTCTTCTCGTCACCCATGTAGATCCAGGAGCACAGGATTATACAGAGCCCAGAGCTGTGACTATCAGAGCAGATTTTAATGGTTCGCAATGCCTGCTGGCTGGAGAAACTACAGAGAAGAGAAAGCAGGGAACAGGGAGCTCATAGGCATCTGAAACTCCAAGCAAATAAAACATAGAAGGAAGGCATATTCTCCCACTTGGTGGAGTGGATTCCGGGTGCTTCCAGACTGACCAGACCCTGGACCTCGTTAGCAGTACCCCTGGATTCATCCTATTACCAGTTAACAGGAAAGGTAAAAAGACTGCATTGATATGCCTCCTTGTCTCTGTTTGCTGTATTTCTGCAACTCTCATTACAATTTCCATCATCACCCCTACGTCCCTACTACCGCAGGGACTTGATTGGCTGAGGAGAGTAAAACACCTTCCTGGCCCCAACACTTCTTCCCTGTGAGTATCTCTATGCAGTGCTGGCCATCCCTGGCCATATACCTCAGCTGACGTCACAAACTATCTACTAACTCTATACCCCGGTAAATACTTCCCTTAACAAATGTTCGCCAGAGCCACAGTACTGGGCATCGCCACCGTGATATAGACTGTCGGCCCAGCTACTGAGTACCCGGTCCTTAGTGTGCTATACATCCTGTCCTAAGAATAGCTCATCAATATCAGTTTGGTATTCTGACACCCAGCATCTCCAACCTGGTTTTATGGACACCAAAAGTACAGCTTCCATACTGCATCTTAGTTCACATTGACTACAGTACCTGTGAATGTCCACTACACCGTCTTCGGAGTGTGATATTACAGGTCTGTAAACCCGGGTCCTTCCAGTAGCCATAGGGCCTGATAACAACTGATAGTGTAGGACCAACCTGATATTGATTACCTATCCCACTGATATCTTAGTCCTGCATAACCAATCAAAGGTGACTACACACATAAGAAGTTAGGGATAGTGGTATACTGTAAAAGTAGATTTTGTACGAAAAGCCCAATCAATAGACTTTAATGCTGAGGAAGGTTGAGACCAGACGGTTCGGGTGACCGTGCAGACAAAACAACGCCAATGTTTGCACAAATATGTTTTTAAATTGTGCAGTTATTCGTCACTGCATTTGGACAAAGTTTCAACCACATGACCAACCACATTGTGTGATTTCACCCAAAGTCTCAGCTCAAGAAGGAATAATAGAGGACCTCTTTACCAGCCAAAATTACTTATAAAACCGCCATGGAAAAACCTGTACAAACCCTTCAGCTCTATTAATGTGAGAAAAGTAAATTCCAGAAGACCTAATGTTCTTTACTGGGTTTACAGCAGGAAATTTTCCCATAAATAGCTTTTTCTCTGTGCAATCGGAATTATTGAGCGCTGACCACATGATGTATCTGCGTACCTCTAATATTTAAAGATCTGTCCATACGTCCGCAGGGTAAATACATCCCACATAAATCTAGGCTTATACACCTTTGTGTCTCATCCGGACGATGACAGATTGTGTGCAGATTTCTTTTGTGCACTTTGTCCGCCTGTATTTGCCTTGGTATCAGGCTGTATATTTAGGTGATATGATTGTGATCAGATTCTCTTTAACACCTATTAATGGCATGTACGTCTCCTAAGTGTGTTGACACATCATGCGTGTAGGGTGAAGTGTTGAAATGGCAACCGCTATTCACATAGAGGTCAATGCAACTTTCACATGTGAAACTTTTCTTCTAACTTTTCTTGACCTTTTGTTAATGAATTGGTGGAAATTGTGGCTCAGGATTAGTCAATCTTTGCATGATCCACCTGATTCCTACCATCAATGGACCAAATGGGCATTAGGGTGGTGCCCAGGGGCCATGGTCAGGGAGCCCAACAGCTATTAATCCATTGCAGTAATGTTTAAAGGAGTTTACAACAAAAATAAATATTCATAAATTGGCTTTAAAAAGAACCAACCAGCAAAACATCGCTATCTAACCTATAAATATCTGTCCCTGGAGGCTTAATTTACTATTCTAACCATCCCTGACTGACTAAATCTACCTAACTAGATGCACAATAAATCACTTTTTATACTTACCAAATTCTTGTCGGATGGGCCCAATATTGGATGGACGATCTGGCAGGATCGTGCTGTGTGACAGCCCAACAACGATTTGGAGCACAACTTGCCCTATTCACTCCCATGTTAAATGGTCGTTCCCTGGGACGCTCGTACAAGGGGGCGTATACATTGCAGTTGTGTTGCCTGCCGATATCTCCCTGTGTAACATCTCCTATGCGATCTTAGATTACTGCCAAAAATGTGTGTGCTCCCGTGTCGTTGTATCCAATATCGGGATGATATCGGGACGTGTAAAGCGGCCATAACACGCACCAACGATCTGGCTCCTACTGTGAGATCGTTGATCGTTACACACTGCTCTGGGTCATTCCTGCATCGTTGTGCTCCCGCTGGGAATGCTACATTGTTGTGTTTGACAAAGATAATGAGCAACGATCTCAATGCAATGCTATGGAGAGAAAATTCACAACGACCTTGGTATAATTCTGTATCGCTATTGCGTCAATTTTCACATCGCTGGTAAGATGTCTGTTTGACATTTTACCAGTGATATGTAAATGACGCACCAGAGATCTCTGCACATCGGGATTGGGATCGCTGATGCGTCGTTATATGAGGCTAGGCCTTAACCCTCTGTTATCTCTGTCCCAGTAAATTGCCACTGTGTCAGTTTGTCGTGACTTCACACATTCACTGTCACATTGTTGTTGTAGTGACTAGCATCACACCCTTAGGCTGTGGTCACAGTACCATTTTTCACATGCGTTTTTGGAGACCTGCGTTTTCAAAAACGCATGTAAAAAACGCACCCATAGGCCCCCATGTTAAAAAACGTATGCCCTAATAGCCAAAAAGCATGTGTGACTGTCCCATGCGTTTTTGGAGCATATCCAAAAACGCATGCGTTTTTTAATAAGGGGCCTTATGGGAAACGCATGCAAAAACGCATGTACAATTAGTGCCATTCAAAAACGCATGCGTTTCCCATAGGAGCCCATGTTAAAAAAATGCATGCGTTTCCGGAAACGCATGCGTTTTTTTAACATGGGCTCCTATGGGAAATGCATGCGTTTTTGAATGGCACTAAAAGGTACTAATTGTACATGCGTTTTTGCATGCGTTTCCCATAGGAACCCATGTTATAAAAACGCATGCGTTTTCTACAAAAACGCATGCGTTTTTCAAAACGCTCCAAAAAATACTACAAGCACTATTTTTAGGTGCAGATTCAAAAACGCACCCAAAAACGCAGGGAGCCATCACACACCTTACAAAACTCATGCTGACATGAAAAAACGCATGAGTTTTGTAAAATCACTAAAAAAAACGCATGGCAACTGTGACCACAGCCTTATTCGTTAGGAAACCAGGCCATTGCTCTCCATTTATACTCAGGTTTCTCCTTCAGGGTGCGGTCAGACAGACGTATAAATTGTCCATGAATTGGAATGAATTCATTGGACTGGCCTGTGACTCTCCCGACCCAAGCGTGATGGCTTCATGTATTTCTATGCAGATTTCACGCTCGGGTTCAGAGAGCCGCCATCCAGTCCAAACAATTCATTCCGAACTAAGGCTGTGGTCACAGTTGCCATGCGTTTTTTTAAGTGATTTAACAAAACTCATGCTTTTTTTCATGTCAGCATGAGTTTTGTAAGGTCTCTGATGGCTCCCTGCGTTTTTGGGTGCGTTTTTGAATCTGCACCTAAAAATAGTGCTTGTAGTATTTTTTTGAGCGTTTTTATAACATGGGTTCCTATGGGAAACGCATGCAAAAACGCATGTACAGTTAATACCTTTTAGTGCCATTCAAAAACGCATGCGTTTCCCATAGGAGCCCATGTTAACAAAAACGCATGCGTTTCCGGAAACGCATGCGTTTTTTGTTAACATGGGCTCCTATGGGAAACGCATGCGTTTTTGAATGGCACTAAAAGGTACTAACTGTACATGCGTTTTTGCATGCGTTTTCCATAGGAACCCATGTTATAAAAACGCATGCGTTTTCTACAAAAACGCATGCGTTTTCTACAGAAACGCATGCGTTTTTGGATATGCTCCAAAAACGCATGGGACAGTCACACATGCTTTTTGGCTATTAGGGCATGCGTTTTTTAACATGGGGGCCTATGGGTGCGTTTTTTACATGCGTTTTTGAAAACGCAGGTCTCCAAAAATGCATGTGAAAAATGGTACTGTGACCCCAGCCTTAGACTGGTATTGGCGGTTGTCATCCATGCTGCAAGAAAACACAGACATGTGAAGACTGTAAACAGGATCCGAAAATGCAATGGCGTAATATTGGAAACTTAGTGATGATTCACAACAAATATTTACTTTACAGAAATAAAGAATTGGCAGCAATAAGGGACAATCAGAAAACAGTACAGGTGACTATCAGAAGACAGATCAATACACAGTCAGCAACATACAAGATAGAAATGCAATGTTTTACATTCAAATGCTTAAAACACTGGACAAAAGATATCACTTAAAGCTTAACTTGACCTCTCTGTTTGGGAAACATCAGTGTCACCACAACTTGTCACAACTTCCCCTTACATAACTAATCCGATATAATTCTAGATAACTTATAGGGATGAGCGAGTAGTGAAATATTTGGACTCGCTGGAATCGTAATGAATAGGTCCTAATACTCGCGTGTTTGTTACAAGTACAGAGTACAATGCAAGTCAATGGGAAATGCCAGTACTATTCTGCGGGATCCTACAAAGCAGTCTGGTGGCCTGAGGAAAGGGCTGAAATGGATGCATGATTGTTTAAAAGCCGGGCGGTAAAAAGCCGGGCGGTAAAAAGGCAGGCGGTACAAAGCCAGGCGGTAAAAAGCCAGGCGGTAAAAATCCGGGCAGCTTTTTTTAAATGATCAGCTGACTACATGACTGTAGAATATTAGACCTTCCACCTCTTTACCTGCAACAGGTAGTGTGATTGCCAGGTCGTCACTTGTATTTGAAGTGGAAAATGCTGCCGGTGTGGAGCTCTCTCAGACATCAAGAGCACCACCTTTGGATGAAGACAACATTATATCTGCACCTGCATGTCCCTCACAGACCAGCAGTTTGCCGGGGACACCCTACTCAACCCCGTCTCAGCACAGAAGCCAGCCCTCAGTCCCTCAGATGTGGACAAGTAAAAGACCATTTACTCCTAGCCATGACAAAGCTAAGAGGTTGAATTTCACCATCTGCAAGCTGTTGGCTACAGAAATGCTGTCTTTCCACCTGGTGGACACAGAGGAAGGTGCAGGAGCCCAGGAAGAAGTGAAGGACTAACAGGCGATGGGCATGGAAGACTCAGCAAATAAGGGAGACCTTGATCACATTTCTGTTGTGCGAGGTTGGGGGGAGAGGGCAGAGGAAGGAAGCATGATTGTCACCTCACCGCCACCTACACAACAAGGACTTGGTCCTCCTGGATGCGCAAGACACATGAGCGCCTTCTTGCTGCACTACCTGCAACATGAGCCTCAGATTGTCCAAATTAGAAGTAAAGCATGCAGCAGAATCAGCAGAAGCTGTTACACAATCTTAGATCGGCTTTTCCACAAAACACCAGTGGTACACAGAGTGAATCTCACAGTTCTAACTTGCCACTCAAGTGTCATCACTCACATCGTACCAGTAACACCGTATGTGGTGGTAACACCAATTTTGTGGCATCGTTTCACAAATTTTTTAGATCATCGTCTGCAAGGCCAGAAGACACAAGAAGTCTGACACATAGTCAACATCTGGAGAGGATGGTACAGGAGTATCTCCAAGTGAACATCGATGCCATACTGTGGAACTGGAGCCTTGCTAATTTTGGGCTTCCAATCTGGAAAAATGGCCTGAGCTCACCACTCATGCCTTGGAGATCCTGTCGTGCTCCGCAGTCAGTGTTCTCTCTGAATGTGTCTTCAGCGCTGCTGGTGGTGTGCTGACAAATAAGCGCACACATCTGTCCAGCCAGAATGTGGACAGACTAACGTTCATAAAGATGAACAAGGCATGCATCCGCAAGGACTTTTCTACCCCTGTGTCATCCTGGGGAGACTAAAGGCTTGTGGATTTTTGAATGTGCAGCATGACAGTCACCAACAATTTTAAGCTTGCAACTGTGGGGCAATTGATGCCACTTAAAGGGAACCAACCACCCCCAATGACCCCCCCGGACTATTAATATTGGTCCCTACACACAGCACATACATGTGCTGCAATGATTTTTGCTAAAAAAAACGGTTTTTAAAACTTAAGATAATGCTTTTGAAAGTTTAAAACGAAGGGACGGTTGGGCGTTACTTATCTGTGTGAAAAGCCGGGTTGCAGCTGTCAGTCATCCCCCCCGTGTCCCGCAGAAGCAGTAACGGCCAGCCCTTTGCAGCGTCACAGCCCTGTGCACGGGCTCGCATGCCCGTGCACACGTCATCATCTACAGCCGGGAAGCGAGCGTGCGCTCTGACTTCCACAGCCGAGCGCAGGAAGTCAGAGCGCGCGCTCCCAACCCGGCTGTAGATGATGACGTGTGCACGGGCATGCGAGCCCGTGCACAGGGCTGTGACGCTGCAAAGGGCTGGCCGTTACTGCTTCTGCGGGACACGGGGGGATGACTGACAGCTGCAACCCGGCTTTTCACACAGATAAGTAACGCCCAACCGTCCCTTCGTTTTAAACTTTCAAAAGCATTATCTTAAGTTTTAAAAAACGTTTTTTTTAGCAAAAATCATTGCAGCACATGTATGTGCTGTGTGTAGGGACCAATATTAATAGTCCGGGGGGGTCATTGGGGGTGGTTGGTTCCCTTTAAGTGGTGTCTGTGCCCCAATTTTTGGAAAAAATGGAGACTCTTGTTGGAGTCCCCTCATTGTGTTTTACATGATTTTAGAAGGGCATGACATGCCTATATCTGTGTCCCCTCCTCTTTTTACTCGTCCAGCTCTTTTCTTTTCGCATTTCGCACTTGTCACTTTTCCATATGTTTGTTGTATCTTCTGAGTAGTTTGTCACCTTTTGGACACTTTAGAATGTGTTTTCTATGTGTTTGTTTTTGGCTGCCATTGTTTTCAATGGTGTTCGACATTCGACGAACATTCGACGAAACACCCCCCCAATTCGATGAATCGAATTCGAACACTAGGGTGGTGGCTCTTCTCTAATGCAGAGGTGAGTGAACCCTAAAAGAGGATCTGTCACCAAGTGAAAAGTGGGCAGTTTTTTTTTTATGTGCCAAATAGATCCAGAAATTTTTACCCTTTTATTTGTTTTTCATCTTTATTGTCTATACTAAGGGTGGGGCTCACATGGTAATAATAGAGAACAGCCTAAAGACCCACCCCCAGAGAGTTTTGTGAGCATTTTCACCTTGTTAATGAACATAAGAAATAGCACTTAATACAAAGGTCTTCATCTCTGTAACAATATGGCATATTTTAAAAAAGCAAAAAATGGGTTAATCAGGACTAAAATAATAGCAAAAACTGGCAAATTTCGACTAAGTGACAGGTCCTCTTTTAAATTAATTGTGGAAATAAACAGACCTAAAATGACCCAGACGTCTTTTATCATTAGCAGGAAAATTTTGCATATGCGTTATCTATTTGGCAACAAATATACGAATATAAGAAAATCCAGTATTTGCATACTCCCTTTTATTTGCTCAAGTCTCATTTATCTGCAGCAAGTAAAGTAAGTAATAAAATCTCCCGACATCCAAATATCCCACCGTTCCCCTGCCCCCTGGCCAAACTGTAAGCCCTGAGACAGAGCGTAGACTATGACATGGAGGCCCCGGGGGGCTCATCACTATTTATTCTGATATCTCTCGAGAAACTGATATTTGCTGCAGTTACCAGACACATCTGTGTTTGCTTTCCATGAAATAAAAGTAAGTCATGTAGAAGGTAATTAAGCCTTTTAGCTTTTTTTTTTTTTTTTTAATCTTAAAAGAGATCTATAAAAATGAAGACAAATATATATATAAAAAATTAAAAATGGACTCTACTGATGTAATGTAATAAATGGTTCATTGAATAGTACTGGACTTTAAAGGGGTTATCCAGGATTGTTATTTAAAAAAAATGTGCCCAAGCACTACCAGGCAGATAGTCGCAACCTCTCTGCCTATTGTGCCCGACACCGTTCACCCCCGCCACAGAGAGTTCACAGATCACTCCTGCCTGGGACAGGATGGCGGGTTAGGCTGCTTTCACATTGCGTTTTTTGCCCATCCGTTGCTGTCCTTTGTAAAGCGGACAGCCACGGATCCGATTTGGCCCCCATGTATCCCTATGGGCATCAGATCGGATTGGATTTGACCTTATTGCCATCCGATTTGTGTCAGATCCGATTCTGTCTGATTTTTTGCTGTGCCCAAAATCGGAGACTGCTCAGAGTGGACCAAATCGGACCGAATTGGATCTGACATGATTTGCGGCCTTTAACATGGGGGCCCATGGAGCACGGGTCTGAGAAAACATCAAATTGTTTCTCGGACCCGATTATAGTGTACTGGGCAAGCTCTGTACACTAAAGCTGCTCTGTTCCCCTTTAATTTCACTTCCGCAATGTACATATATATACATTGCAGAAGTGGAATTAACTATACAAAGGGTTAAAAAAAAAAAAAAAAAAACATGCTCACCTCTCCGGCGGTGCCCCACGCTGTCTCGCTCCTGGGGCTTAAGGACCTGCCGTTGCCTGGCAACCCGATCAGCTGTGCAATCATGTGACCGATCAACTGATCAGGTTGACACATGACCACGTGGTTTAAATCTCCCACCCGCCAATCAATTTTGGCGGGCGCGGGATTTAAACCGCTCAGCTGATGCCAGTCATGTGACCAATCGGCCAAGTCCTTATGCCCCAGGAGTGAGACAGCGCGGGACACACGCTGGAGAGGTGAGGTTGTTTTTTATTTTTTATTTTTAACCCTTTGTTCACTCCCACAATGTAGATATATATATATTGCAGGAGTGAAAGTGCCCGGCTTGCCTGCACTTTGCAGGCTCGGGCTTTCTGTGTCCAGACCCGTTAAAATCACAGACCCGGACACAGAAATGGCATCCGGAGGTCACCTCCGATGCTGTCCTTACCTGTCCGTGAGGTCCTGCAAAAAGTAGGATCCCACGGACAGGAAAAAAATGCAATGTGAAAGCACCCTTAAACAGAGCGGCGTCATCTTTTCCGCTCTGCTCTGTGGAAGGGGCAGTACATCTGATGCCATGCTGATTGACAGCTGGCTCCCCGCTACCTAATTGGGGAAGCCGACTGTCAATCAGTGCATCATTGGCTGTGACGCCCATCTATAGAGCGGAGAAGCTGCCCTTCAATAGACATGACGTCAGCGGAAGTGGCAAAACCGCTGACAGGAACGATCTAAGACCGGTACGTGTCAATGGTGAATGGTGGCAGGCACAACAGGCAGGTAGGTGACAGCTGCCTGTTAGTGCTTAGGCACATTTTTTTTGGTCTAAATCCTGGAAAGCCCCTTTAATGAAATAAAATCAGTCATTCAAATTTTTTGGTGAAATGTACAAAAAAATTCTATGCACTCCTAACAAAATTGTAATGTCATATAGGAGCAATTAATATTCTACAATAAACATAATGGCCAACCTGGTCTCCACATATTGAATTTATTTTGGCTTGATGGCTTCTTCTACAGACTATATATATATATTTATAACACCACAGTGACTAAAATATAACCTTTAATATCTCAGTGTCTAAAATGTTCGGAGGTGTAACAATCTCCTTGTGTTAAACTGGTGTGGCCTACTACTAGTGTTTAATGTACCAGTCCCCAATAGCGTGAATGTAGTTGAGATCATGTCAGGGGCACTGAATCCATACATACAGGTGAATCTCAATGAATTAGAATATCATCAAAAAGTTCATTTATTCCAGTAATTCAAAACAAAAAGTGAAATGCATATATTATATAGAGTCATTACAAACAGGGATCTATTTCAAGGGTTTATTTATGTTAATGTTGATGATTATGGCTTACAGCCAATGAAAACCCAATGGTCATTATTTAAAAAAATTAAATAATGGAAGATGAAGAGTCTGAGAGTTAAAATATTACCTAAATTGGTATCAGAGGCTTCACCTTGTGTGGTTGTGAGAGTCACAACCACTATAGAAGCATATCATGGCTGCTGCAGCCCCCCGCGTGATTATGGCATATAGATTAGGGAGGATGAAGGGTTCAAAACCGTGCTACCACGAGACATCAAAGGGTGAATAAAATATTGTTTTACTAGTCAACGTGTTTCAGGGCTCCATGACACGCCCTGAAACATGACAATATGACATTGATTTGTCCTGAGGAAGGGGCCAGAAAGCCCTGAAACACGTTGACTAATTAATCAATATTATATTCACCCATTGATGTCTGGTGAAATATGGCAGTGCAGTGTTTAACCCTTCATACTCCCTACTCTATGCACCACACTGTGGACTGCAGCAGCCGTGATATGCTTTTATAGTGGTTGTGACTCTCACAACCACACAAGGTGAAGCCTCTGATGCCGATTTAGGTAATATTTTATCTCTCAGACCCTTCATCCTCCCTAGTTTAATTTTCTGAAATAATGACCTTTGGGTTTTCATTGGCTGTAAGCCATAATCATCAGCATTAACATAAATAAACCCTTGAAATAGATCACTCTGTGTGTAATGACTCCATATAATAAATGTGTTTCACTTTATGTATTGAATTACTAAAATAAATGAACTTTTTGATGATATTCTGATTCACTGAGATGCACCTGTACAACTAGCAAAAATACAATGTGAAAAAATACAATATAACAGCCAAAAAATGTGTTTGTTCATTCCACCATGATGGATAACCACCATCTTGTGTAAGCATAAATCATACAAAGGAAGGTCCAGGAAGTTCAAGTTAAAAACTTGATTTTTATTCCAAAAATCTGTTTAAAAACATGGTCTTCACAAATATCATGGGCATATGGCAATAAGACAGGGTAAACCCAAGGTTTACGTGTTTCAAATAACCTAGATTATGATAGAGAATCTTAGGCCTAGAAACGCGTAAACCTATGCCCTGGGTTTACCCTGCCTTATTGCCATATGTCCATGATATTTGTGAAGACCATGTTTTTAGAAATATTTTTGCAATAAAATCAAGTTCTTATCGGAATGGGCTGGACCTTTCTTTGTTGGAGAATGTGTTTTTAATTCCTACTGTTCATGAAAGGGACAGGTGAGCTGGATTACCAAGTTATTTTTCCCATAAATTAAACAAAACAAACACAGAATATAAAAAATCATAAGCTTAGTATGACAGCGCTCATTCTACCGATTGATACCAGTGGGATCAATATCTTTCTGATTAACTAGCTGTAGAACTTGGCGTTGCCCGGGCGTAATGCCCATATATGGTTGTAATGCCCGTATATGGTAATATGTCAGAGTCCATGCAGCTGTCAGCTTTGGACATTAATGGGGGCCGAGGGCTACTTGGAGCCGGGTCATGATGATGTTGTTGCTGGTGATGTCACGGTGGCGTGACCCGGTCCATAGCCCCAGAGCAGTCAATCAAAAAGGGAAGGGGACTCCACTTTGGGGATTGGTGATGAGGGTAGGTGGCTTCTCAGGAAAGGGTTACATTGGCATCACTGACCTTGCCCTCTCCTGGATCTCTTCCTACCTTTCCAACCGCACATTTATCGTCTCCCACTCCCACACGACCTCCTCGCCTCATCCCCTCTCTGTTGGGGTTACTCAAGGCTCTGTCCTGGGACCCCTCCTTTTTTCAATCTATACCCTTGGTCTAAGACAAATCATAAAGTCCCATGGCTTCCAGTATCATCTGTACGCTGATGACACTCTGATCTATCTCTCTGGCCTAGATGTCGCCTCTCTCCTGTCCAGAACCCCGGAGTGTCTATGAGGTATATCCTCCTTCTTCTCCTCTCACTTCCTAAAACTCAATGTAGATAAAACCGAACTCATCTTTCCTCCATCTCACACACCTCCCTTACCTGATCTATCTATCACAATAAATGACATCACACTTTGCCCTGTCCTGATCGTCTAGATAACCCTTACTTGCCCTGTCTTCAAACCGCACACTCCACTCAAAATATTCTAGAATCATCCTTCTAAACCTCATCTATACTATAGTGCATGCCTATAATCTTCTGCTAACTACTGCACCTTCTCTGTGGTCCCCTGCAAACTCTGCACTCTCCAATCTGTCTTAAATATGATCCGACAAATCCACTCTCTCTGCATCTCCTTCCTCTGAAATCCTTACTGCTCCCAATTCACATACCCAATTCAATACTAACACTGACTTACAACATCACATTTTCCCTCAATATCTTGAACTAATTCCCGATATCATCACCTTCATCAGATAAAGTTTTTATCTGTGAGCTTGTATATTTTAAGCTGAACGCGTAATAAAGAAGACTTATTTTGGATATTTGCCATCCCTGTGATCCTCTGGAAGCGCTCATTCAACAGAATTTTTTTTCCTGCACTTTAACACAGCCTCCCTCTGGCGACTTGCTTTCTGGGACAAGCAGCAGGCCAGATCAGGAAATATCCCTCTGCTGGATCATATGCTATGCACAAGACCCAGAAAGGTGAAAAATACTGAGAACAACTGTGCTACTAATACACTGCACTTAGATCTGCGCCTTCTTTTCTCCTCTATCCAGTTCATGACTCCAGTCTTGAAGACATATTTGACGATATCATCCAACTCGTAAGCTTCGAGCCTCCCAAGACCTCCTCCTCTCCTTCACACTTGCACGTTCCTCATCTAACCGCCTGCAAGTCTTCACCTGAGCATCCCCCATTCTCTGAAATCCTGCACCCCAAAACGTGCGACTGTCCCACACACTTCAAGCGGAGCCTGAAAACCCATCTCTTCAGAACAGCCTACAGCATAAAATGAACACAGGTCAGCTCACCACCACTGGACCTGGTGCTCCACCACCATCGGACCCGGCGCTCTACCACCATCGGACGCGGCGCACCACCACCTCCAGAGCAGACCCAACCTACTGTCTCTCTCCCCACTGCCCTGTAGATAGCAAGCCCACTGTTAGTTTGTTCATTGTATTTTTAACTTGTCTGTATGTAACCCTTTCTCATGTACAGCACCATGGAATCAATGGTGCTCTATAAATAATAATAATAATTAATAATAATAGACCTGGGTATGCTTGTTCACGTGACGCCACCTGCGGGTTGCGGCTAGTAGTGGCCGCGCTGCTACACAGTTCCTCTGGGGTCGGTGACATGGCAACTTGGTTGGAAAATCTCCACGGGTAGGGCTAACCCCAGTGCAGCAGATATTACTAAGTGAGTTGATGCTGATATTACAGCGCAGGGTTGATAGCGCATCAAGGAAGTCGCAGACACAGCGAGGTGTAGTCTCAAGATGTTTACTCACAGCTTTGTCGTTCCCAGTTACAGCAGTTTTCACGTTGCAACAACCCACAGAGCACTGGGTCCTTGGAGGTGGAGAAGAGGATCCAGCTAACTCCCGTGAAACGTGGTGGCATTTAACCGTAACTGTCATTTCACGGTCGTCTCTTCTGCTGCACTTGCTTTGCCCCCAGCCCTGTGCCTTACACACAGTGCCCTGAGCCAGTAGCCACAGGCCTTCGTAGGGTTATTACAGTGCCAGTCCCTTGACCCTACATGGCATCCTTTTCGGCGGGTGTGTGCGGTTTCAGCTGCGGCACTTGGAGATACTGCAGCCTCCGGGTTACTAGCTGAGCCTGGTTATTCTCCACTAGTGTGTTGCCCGGTCCCCCTAACTCTGTGGCCTGGTCCTTCCACATGGTCTCAGTTGGTGTGGATGCGGGCGTCCCTGGGTGGATTGCTTACTAACCGTCCCCTGGAACCCCTTCCATCTTCTGGAGCACCCTTTCTCTCTCAGCTCCTCTGTCCGGTCTTGCCACTCCCAGGTCTTAGAACGAGCTCCCACTGACTACATTCCCTAGGACGTCTCTTTCTAGATGATGTCCCTCTCTGACATACACTCTGGCCCTCACAGACTCCCTTTTAGCTCTTGCCAGCCACCCACAAACTGTCTTCTAGATGTTTCCACTGTCCTTTTATACTGCCTGTCACATATCCTGCATCACTAACGTGCATCCTTCCTGACTTCACTCCCTCCTGGGTGCTCCCCTTAACTCTGCTCTCCACCCATCCCTTCTACATTGGTTCCCCTCTCCAGACAGTTTCAGGGACTGTGCTCTCCCTTAGGAGCAATCTTGCCCTAACCCTTACCTGGAGTGGTGTTGTGTTGGCTTGGGTGTCTGGATACCGTTCAGTGTCCCCTCTTTATCCAAGAGTGGGGTACTACACCTCTGGCTGGGTGTAGTACCTCTGTGGCAACTGGATCAGTAGGGGCACCACATTCCCCCCCCCTTAAACTCAGCACGTCCTTGGGCTGGAACAAACAAAAACAACTGGTGTTAAAACATGCAAAAATGTTTAGAAATGCATTCCAACATGTAACAACTAAACTTTTCATCTCTTTTTGAGAGGTACTCATACATGAATGTTACAAATTTGAACAGATAGAAATATATGCAATATAAATAGTATAAATAACTATTTACAAGAAGCTACAAATGGTCCAGTGCAATCCCTATCCAGGTGTCCATCACACTGTCCTAAGTGCAAAGAAGACGGGAACCTGCTTAACATAACCCCCAACGTAGGTCCTGGGCGGGCTACAGGACATCGATGGTCTTCTTGCTGGACCACTGCTTCAGCCATGCCAAACAGGTTTTTGTTCTGTGGTCAAGTTTTTATGCTGGCTGTAAAACCAACAGAGAGCACACCATGGTGCTATGTATATACAATGCAGTTCAGGTTGCACATAATCCATAGTCTGATAGTTTTTGGTTAACAAAATGTACACTTATATCATACATTCCTAATCTAAACTCAAGCATGCATTCTTCAAACAGGCACACTTTAACTTTTACTTAACAAATTCTAAACATACATTCTTTTTACAAGCACACACTTACTAACTAAACAAAACTCAAATGTATGACCTATCCGGGTTAATAACAGTTTCAACTATATACAAGGCCATCACTCTTAGCTACTACAAGTTGAAATGTGGCTTCCTCCTCTGCCAGGACAGCACCTCACTATCTAAGCTGTCTCAGCTTTTCTGGAGTCCTTGGGTGCTACCCGTGTTAGCTGGCGCCGTCTGGTCTCCGGTGTTTCTTGCAGGGCTCTTGCTGGCAACAGTGCTCCTGCCAACTTGAGGTCTCTATTGCAGATTCCCCTACTTGGGCCTTTCCTGGGAAGCCCATTAGCTCTTCGCCCTGGTTGGCCCATTTGAACACCACCCGCTGGGTGCTGATCCCCCCTCGGGCGCCTGTTCAGATGTGAATGGGACCGCCAATCTATTTATCTCTGTGGAGCTGTCCCAGGGCAGGTATTTACACACCTGGCCAGTTGTGAGGGTGGTCAGGGTGTCTGGGGACCCTGCCAGGGTCTTGTCAGTTATCAGGGGGTTGTCGTTACCTACTGTTGTCTCTGCGGCGCCGACCTCATCCTCCTCCGAAGCTGGTGATGGTCTGGACTGCGTCCATCTCGGGGTCATCCTGTCCAACAGGACCTTCCAGGTCTCCATCGCCTCTACCTGGGCCCTCCTCAGCTGCTGGCCCAGTTTCTCCACCTCACCTTGCAGAACTCCCGGGTCTAGGAGCGACAGCTGGTCAAGGCCTGTCTCTGGTCTGCTGGGGGAGTCCTCTCTCTCCAACCCACACTTCCAGGTGCTCCTGTCACCTCTGTCCGTGGTGGCATCCTGGTTGCACGCTGCCATCTTGCTCCTCGGTCTTTCTCACTCCCTGTCTTTTACCACTCCCTCCTTGATAATCATCTTGCCTGTTCTTTTAGCTGGGCGCTGTTCAAAGTTCTTAGTACGGTCTTTAGGAGCACAAGGCCCGTTTTATCAGATCCTGGTCGTGATCCCACTTTTGACTCGCCCTGTGGGGGTTGTGGGGTACTCGGAGCCGGGTCCTGACGATGTCGTTGATGGGGATGTCATGGTGGTGTGACCCAGTCCGTGGTCCCAGAGCGGTAAATCAAAAGGGGAACAGGACTCTGCTTTGGGGATTGGTGATGAGGGAAGGTGGCTTCTCAGGAAAGGGTTACTAGACCTCGGGATGCTCGTTCACGTGACGCCACCCGCGGATTGTGGCTAGTGGTGACAGCCGCTGCTACACAGTTCATCTGGGGTCGGAGACAAGGCAACTTGATTGGAAAGCCCTCCACGGGTAGCTAGGGCTAACCCCAGGACAGCAGATGTTACTAAGTGACTTGGTGCTGATGTTAAAGCACAGGGTTGATAGCGCAGCAAGAAAGTCAGACACAGCAGCGTGCAGTCTCAAGATGTTTACTCACATCTTTGTCGTTCCTGGTTACAGCAGTTGTCACCATTGCAAAAACCCGCAGAGCACTGAGTCCTTGGAGGTGGAGAAGAGGATCCAACTAACTCCCGGGTACAAGGTAGCACTTAACTGGTACCCCCTTTTACTGTTCTTTCACGGTCATCTCTTCTGCTGCACTTGCTTCGCCCTCCTGCCCTGCACCTCACACACAGTGCCCCGAGCAAGTGGTCATGGGCCTTTGTAGGGTTATTTCAGTGCCAATTCCTTGACCCTACATGGCCACCTTTTCGGCGGGTGTGTGCAATTTCGGCTGCAGCACTTGAAGATGCTGATGCCTCCAGGTTGCTAGCTGAGCCTGGTTGTTCTCCACTAGTCTGGGGCCGGGTCCCCTGACTCTGCAGCCTAGACCCTCCACACAGTCTCAGTCGGTGTGGAAACAGGCGTCCCCGGGTGGATTGCTCACTACCAGGGACCCCTTCCGTATTCTAGAGCACATTCTCTCGCTCTCAGCTCCTCAGTCTGGTCTTGCCTCTCCCAGGTCTTAGAATGAGCTCCCACTGGCTCCAGTCCCCAGGACATCTCATTCTAGATGTTCCTATATGGGACCAAGCGATGATAAACGATCCACGCTGCTACACTTAAAAGATGAATCCTACAAGGTCTGCAGGGTAAAGGTGTTTATTGCTTCAACCGTCCTGGTCTCTTCATCAGGAATACACCAAACGTTTGATCAAATCTTTGGTGTTTACCTGATGAAGAGAACAGGAAGCTCTTGAAGCAATAAACACTTTTACCCTGAAGACCTTGTAGGATTCATCTTTTAACTGCAGCAGCGCGGATTGTCTATCATCACTTGGTCCCATATAGGAGCATTGTCATTGTCTTGCCTTCCACAAGGAATGGTGGATCCATCAGCGGCTGTACAAATCTAATATACTGGGTGTTGGTCTCACAACCGAACGAGGTGAGCAGTTAATGCCCTGATTATTTTAGTTTTAAATAGGATAAAACCCTATTGCACCCTTGTATCACCTCTGTTTCCAGGTCTTTCTAGATGTTGTTCCTCTCTGACAGACACTCTGGCCCTAACAGACTCCTTCAGCTCTTGCCAGCCACCCACAAACTGTCTTCTAGATGTTTCCACTGTTCTTTTATACTGCCTGTCACGTGTCCTACATCACTAACGTGCGTCCTCCCTGACTTCACTCACTCCTGGGTGCTCCCCTTAACTCTGCTCTCCACCCATTCCTTCTACCTTGGTTCCTCCTCTCCAGACAGGATGAGAGACTGTGCTCTCCCTTAGGAGCAATCTCACTCTAACCCTGACCTGGAGTGGTGTAGTGTTGGGCTGGGTGTCTGGATTCCTGTCAGTGTCCCCTCCTTACCCGAGAGTGGGGTACTACACCTCTGGCTCGGGTGCATTACCTCTATGGCAACTGGATCCGCATGGGCACCACGGCGGCGCTCACCAAAGTCTTCAATGCAGTGCTGGAAATTTTATTCCGGATACAACAGGGTTACATCTGTGCAGGGAAGGGAGGGCAGACGGATCGGACAACCGTCCCACCATTTTGTGCAGTTAGCCTTTCAACGGGTCCTATACACCTTCATGTGTAGACAGCTGAACAGAGAAGGAGACTGGGTGGCCAAGTCACTGCCTGCGCCTCTTCACTCCACATGTCTGAGGCGGCAACAAACTTAACACGCTGTCTCTCTGCTCCTTCCTAATGCATCTGCCAGTTTCCGATGTCCGCGCATGGGCAAAAGGGCTCTTGTGAGCATGTCCTAACCCAGAAAAGCCTCTCAACCTAAGGGACACATAATATTCAGGGCACCCTTCTCTATTGGGAGGTGCTTGATAATTGTGTCTTAGCTAATTTGTACTTTCTCTAGATAGTTGTCAGGTCCCCATATGTTGTACTCCCCTACCGAGAATTAACTTGTACCTGTGCTCCTTCCGTCCAGGGCCTACATGCTACGTCTTCCAGAACTTGCCAGTCTCTGCCAGCAATTGCCTGCATCTTCCATACCCACTATGCCTACCTAATTTTGGCCCGTTACTGCCAGTGCCTGTTCTTGCCATCTTCTATTCTGGCCGTCCAAAGTACCAGTGTCTTTTTCAGTACTCTGTCCTGTGGCACCACCTGCTAAAGTACCAAGATCTCCTGTCGCTGCTCTTAGCGACTACCAACCATTGTAAGCCTATCCTCACCACCTGCGGCTTTAGTGATTACTCGGTAGCCATTCAGGTACTCTCCTCCAGGTCAGAGATCGGTACCTAGATCCAGTGGATCCACAAGTCCCCACGCTCGCCTCGACGAAAATGGCAAAAGACCTTTGAGGGGTCTAGGGGACAAAGTTTCTCCTCAAAAAGAGAGCTGAGCTGCCACAGGCAGAGGCAGCCATCCTTGGTATCTAAATGCAGTACCAGGAGAAGAAAAGACGGCACTCACCGGGATGAAGGCAAATCAGCGATGTCCTTTATTGTGGGAACATGAACGGATGCAGGGAGGGGGTGCCAAGGGTGACGACAGACCGTTTCGGGCTCTCGCCCTTCGACTGGTCACAGTCACAGTCGTCACCCTTGGCACCCCCTCCCTGCATCCGTTCATGTTCCCACAATAAAGGACATCGCTGATTTGCCTTCATCCCGGTGAGTGCCGTCTTTTCTTCTCCTGGTACTGCATTTATGTCCTCACTCTATTTGACTGGCACCCCGGTGATCGTGCCTCCTGCCCGCTGGCAACAACACCCTGTGGATCGGCGGGGCGGTGCCCTTGTGTCTTTCACGGTTCATCCTTGGTATCTGCCCCAAGAAGCAACAGTAGACTCCCTAGACTATTTTCTAGGCCTCTCACTTAACCAATCAGTATCCTACTTTGCCTTGGTTATGGGCAAGACCCCTGAAACAGCAGTCCATAGATGTATTTACCGGTATATTACAGGGAAGTCCTGGATTTGGTGAATATCCTAATGACATTGACCTACATGTTTCCTCCACATGACAGCCAGTTATGTGTTCCTCTAAGAAGAGATTAATTTGCTTATGGAATATCAATAAAAATAATTTGGTGCACACTTAAGACAACAAACGTTAGATAGTGAGCTCTTGGAGTGTTTTCCTCTGATGGATCCAATGTTCTTTTGTTTGTTTATTCTCGTATGACCTACCGAAAAGATTTTTATATTTTGAAAGCTCTTTGGTAAGGACTTTAGCACTAGTATAGAAGTATTAATATAGGTATTTGGCAATGTCAGATTCATTTTAAGTGCCTGCAGCTGTCAGGGAATGCTGGGAGTTATAGTTTTCTAACTGTTTTAGGACCACTCTCACAGACCATGGTCTTAATAACTTAGTCTATAAGTTCACTAATCCTCAGGGAAGTACCACAAATCTCAACCGCAAAGCTGATGATGACGAATTGACGAACCTGCTTTCCAAAAGAGACGGTAGAAGGTAAAATGTTATGGGAATCCAAACATGCTTGGGGCAGACAGAGGTGCTTTTTTAGTGCAAACATGAAAATACAATTGAAAGGTAAATGTAATTGCTGTCAGGTCACTTCCCCGAAAGCAAACACGGCTCTGTTTAGACGAGTGCAATAACTGCTGTCGTTCTATGTTTCTCCCAGGCATACCATCCACATATGACTGATGTACAAGGAGAAATTCATGTGAATATCCCACAGGGCATCGCTCATTTAATGAGGTGCTAGATGCCCGTATGAACTAACTAAATAGAGTGCAAACAAAAGACTACTCACATCAACATCTTACGCGCTACCATCTGAGCCACACGTGGGGTGTCCCTTCTATTGTCACAGACTAAGCACATGATCCCTTATGACTTACCAAAGTTCAACTTAAAATTACAGAAATGAAATAGATAGGGATATGGGCTCCTCTAAATGGATACACAGGGGGCTGATTGGGGAAATAGTGTATTCGTCAACAGTCCCGATTTTGTCTGGCCAGTCTTGTGAATGGGTTTTTTGTAAACCTGGTAAACCTGCCAAAAAAAGGAATTTCTTGCCATAGTTGTTAATGTTAAAGATAGTTTTCTGACATTGCCAAAAATGTCCAAAACTGTTCCCATTACCTTACACTCCTCCACCGACCCCTGTTTCCCCCGTCCCTGAATAACCAATGTATGTTTGATAATGGAGCATCTCAAGATCATGTTCAAGAACTCTCCAGTAGGCACTGCTGCAACTTCCAGAAAATTTGCCAAATCTTCTGGGAGTTCTGGAGATTTCCCCTTTATGGGGTGCTTCCAGGACAGTTTGGGGAAGTTGTAGAGTATGCATTTTGCAAAGTTTCCAAGAGCGAGGCTTAACTATCTAGATTTCAGTTGGTAACTATGCCTTTCTCAATCATGGTGGAGTTGGTGCTAGAAATTAATCTTGAGAATATTTTCTAATACAGCCCAATCATTTTTTTGAGGGGGTTGAAACAACTGGAAATGTTCCTTAAAAGTTATACACCTCAAAAGACATGTCCTTAAGGAGGTTGTGCTGGACTTTAACACTGGTGACCTATCCTTCCATGTCTAATCAATGTGGGTGCGACACTCAACACCCCCTCCAATCAGCTGTTCCTAGTGCTGCCACCACCATTTGCGAAGCTGCACAGAACAGCTTTGTCAACAGAATATGGCCACGTCCGGGTACTGCACCCCCACCCCTTTTGATTAGTATAGCATGCGGATATGCAGTACCTGGTCGCAGCCACTATGTAGTTGATGTAGTTGTGCTGTGCAGATTCACAACGGAGTAGTTCTGGCTGGCGGCAGCATCGGGGATAGCTGATCAGTGGGGATGCCGGGTATTATACCCAATATTGATGACTTATCCTAAGGCTAGGGTCCCAGAAAACCCCTTTAAGGACATGTCAGTTGGGGCTTGTAAAGCCTCAGGAACATTTTCAGTTGCTTCAACCCTCTCCCAAAAATTATTGTGTTGTGTTAGAAAATATTCTCAATATTTATTTCTAACACCAACTCCCTGTTCGAGAAACAACCCCTTCAATGACGTGCCAATAGCATATTATTATACTGTACATGTCTTCTAGTGCCTAAAGTGGTTCAATCACAGTGTTTTAAAGGGAGGGTATTGATTGCTGCTGCTCTATTATATTTTTATAGCCGGTAACTAAAGGTGAAAACTGTCTGTTTTATGTTACGTTTCGCCTCCGGGAAACCTACAGACCTGGTAATGACAGATTGTCCTTCTCGCTCAGTGTAAAGCCGCTGAAAGCTGTAATGGGTTTCATGTGCCTCTTGACTCTTGACCAAACTCTAGGTTTGGTCACTCGTTGATTGTTTCACTTGCAGGTTGATGATAACAGCTGCACATAGTTTCCATGAAAAAAACATGGCATAAATAATCAAATAATGAATGACTGCGATGAGTGATACTTAGGATATGACAAATATACCTTTCCATGTGTATTTACCCGATTAGGTCAATGTATAGGTTGGTTCGTGACAAAAAGCATTAATATAGAATTCCCTAAAATAAGACTGAACTTACCATAACTATAGAAAAAAGTCATGGACCATATATTATACACTGATCTACTGCAGCTAATTTTTCTAAATCAAACACCAGGTTCTTAGCTAAGATATTGATCATATTGTATAAACCCATTGCCACATCATGATGATCTGTGTTTTACTGACTGATTACATTTACCTCCTCCAGGTGAGTTCAGATTAAAATATAACTCTTCCTATGATAGTTGGGGATCCCTTAGTTACTGATTAGGCATATCTTTTTTTTCGATTTAGACAAAATTCCGCTAGTGATTTGTGTTTTTTTTTTCTATCCCATTTTTTCTTTCCCAAAATTTGCTTAGTCTTACCAAATCATGGGCAACTTGGAATAATAATAAATTCCACAATTGGATGTGTTTAAAAAAATGTTCTATATGTGTCCCTGCTATGTAATGTGTAATGGTGATGTATGACTGTACAGGTATTGGGGAGCCGGAACTGGGCCTCGGTAGCCGTGGCCGAGGTAGAGCCTAGGTTTGCAGCGTGCACCCCAACCTTCACCCCAGTGCAATAGTTCAGTTTTTGTTTGCCATTGATGAGAGCAGACACAGATGCCATGATGCTTTGCAACAGTTCTTAACTCAGTCTTGTGAAACACGGTCACACAACTTGTACATGACTTTCTTTGGCCAGGGTCACAGATGGAATCCGTTTTTGCCTTGTATCTGTTTTTGGCAGGGGCGGACCTACCGTGGTGCAGCTGGTTCAGCTGCACCAGGGCCCCGACCTGGTAGGGGGCCCCTCAAGCACCTGTAGGGGGCCCCCCGTGACCCTGTGTCAGAGGAGAGGAGGTTAACAGAGGGAAGCTTCCTGCTTCCCTTGGCTGTTCCTGCCCCTCCGCTCATGTGTAGCCCCGGCTCCCAGACCTGCGGCTCGGGGCAGGTAGGAGCCATTCGCAAATCTCCCCTGCTAGCACACCTCTTCCCCGCTCCTCACCTACCGCTGCCAGCACACACACCCCCCGCTCCTCACCTACCGCTGCTAGCACCCCCTCCCCCTCCGCTCCTCACCTACAGCTGCACCAGGGCCCGCCGGGCTGAAGGTCCGCCACAGGTTTTTGGGATCATTTTGGTCATTTTTTTCTAAGTCTAAAATTGCATATGCGTCAACACATGGTGCACTTAGGTGTAGCTGCATTTTTCATTGACTTCTCCCTGGCTCCAAAAAACGATGCTAGCAGTGTTTTTTGTTGCAGGAAAAGAACGCATGTGTTTTTTTAACATGGGGCCCTATGGGAAACGCATGCGTTGATGTATGGTACAAATAGGCACCATGCGTTAACGCAAATGCGGTTTGATGAAAAAATGACCAAAAAACGGAGAGAAGCTCAGGAGACACTATTGGCACCCTAAATTTAACGGATCTGGTTTTATAAAGCCTCAAAAAAGCGGATTGCTATGTGTGACCCTGGCCTTTGGGACAATAACTTCAACAGAATTTAGTGCAGACTGCATCCACCGACCCGGTACATCCAGGCTCTCCCCATCTACATTCAACTCCATGGTAGCCCACTGCAAACTCATTTAGTCTCTCCTCGTTCCAGCCCAATCTCCCCATTGGAAAAAAATCTGCCTTTGTCCTGGGCTCACATCCCAGTTCCAATTCTCCAATCCCCAGGTGACCCAGAGGGTCTGGTCAAATTAAATGCTGGGCTGTTCCTGTTCCACTCCACTCGTTAGACATGTCTGAAACCTAGTTTTATAACTCCTACACTCCACACCAAGTGGGTGCACTCACAAGCTACCCTAATACTTTAGGAAACCCATAACGCCACCCTTAAGTGGTGTACTCGCTCACTAGCTAATTTAATTCTAGTTTATCCGAAGCACGAGGGAGCAGTAGCACAAGCATTATATACATTAATCTGTAACATGTCAACATATATACATACACAAGTCCACAACACATAAATATGTGCACAAGAGCACAGTAAAAGGGCAGCGGTGACAAAGCCCTGGAATTCCCCTACACAGAGACATGGTTGGATCATGTCACATCTCCTGGACCGGGGAGGAAGAGTATACAGACATTACAACACAGGAAAGAGTATATAGACATTACAGTATGGGATCACAGCTGATTCTTTCTGTGAGGTAAAACATTTCTCTGCCAGTTTTTAGAAAATATCTAAAGTGAGAGACAAAGGCCAGGGTCACATTTGCGGTTGGACCCTGGCCTGCCGGATTCCGGTTTCAACTTAGCAATTTTTCCATCACCGCATAGCGTTTCCGCTATGCGGTGCTGGAAACCGCAGTCCCTAGTTACCCGGTGTTTACCTGCACGACCTGTCACACAGGCAGCGGCTCGGAGGGCGTTTTACAGCGCCGCACAGGAAACCGTTGCAGACACGATTTCCTGTGCGGCGCTGTAAAACTCCCTCCGAGCCGCTGCCTGTGTGACAGGTCGTGCAGGTAAACACCGGGTAACTAGGGACTGCGGTTTCCAGCACCGCATAGCGGAAACGCTATGCGGTGATGGAAAAATTGCTAAGTTGAAACCGGAATCCGGCAGGCCAGGGTCCAACCGCAAATGTGACCCTGGCCAAAGAGAGTGTAATGGGTCTTATCGTTTAGGAGAACTTAATACCCTTAAATGGAACCTGACCCCTCCAAATCTCTCCCAACCCTATTAATACCTGTCCCTGCAAAATTACATATCATTAGCAGCGGTCCTTTTCTACAAAAAATGCGTTCTGTAACATTGCATAAATCAACATTATGCACTTACATATCAGCGACTTCTTGGCCTTGAATAAGTCTCACAGGGCGTCCCCTGTGAGGCTCTAAGCCCTCCTTAGCTGTTCATTATCACGCCCCGATGGGCATGATAAGTATGCCTATTCCTCCTCGCCCTGCTGTTGGGGCGTAATAGCCGGAGTGACGCTATTTGCGTCACATCCGGTCTTTGTGATGTCGGTACACCCTCTAGGTGTACGCCGACCTCATCATGCGCCTTGCGCATGCGCGGCTTTAGATTTACACCTAAAGGGTGTACACACGTCACAAAGACTGGATGTGATGCAAATAGCATCACTCCGGCTATTACGCCCCAACAGCAGGGTGAGGAGGACTAGGATTACTTATCACGCCCATTGGGACGTGATAATGAGCAGCTAAGGAGGGCTTAGAGTCTCACATGGAATGCTCTGTGAGACTTATTCAGAGCCAAGAAGTCGCTGATATGTACGGTAAGTGCATAATGTTGATTTATGCAATGTTACAGAACAAATTTTTTATAGAAAAGGACCGCTTCTAATGATATGTAATGGTGCAGGGACAGGTATTAATAGGGTTGGGGAGATTTGGAGGGGTCAGGCTCCCTTTAACATTGTATGTGCTCACCTGGGCCAGTTGTGTAAACCCAGAACTGATGTATGTGTTCGTACAGCTGCTGGATCCGCACTCCCTAGTGCAAAGTGGCGTATATACAGAAATCCAGGAAGTAGTGCTCCTACAATCCGCACTGCTGTTCCAGGAAAAAAGGACCACACAAGGTCTTGTTGTAATGGTATTTATTCCCTACGCGTTTCGGTGCTGTCCCAGCTCCTTCATCAGGGACACAAAAAAAAGGAGCTGGGACAGCACCGAAATGCGTAGGGAATAAAAACCATTACAGCAAGACCTCGGTCATTTTTTTCTGGAACAGCAGTGCGGATCGTAGGAGCACTACTTCCTGGATTTCAGATTTTAGAAAATGTTTTACCTCATAGAAAGAATAATCTGAGATCCCGAGATCCCGTGCTCTAATATTTTTACACTTTTTCAATTACCACATCTCCTGGGCCAGGGAGTATCATCAGACCATGTCCCAGTACAGTCAGACACATCCATTACACAGTACATAGCAGGGGCACATATATAAGATTATCTCAGCACAGGAGATATGGTATTATCAGACCATGTCCCTGTACGGTCAGACACATTCATTACACAGTACATAGCAGGGACACACATATAACATTATCTCAGCACAGGAGATGTGGCATGATTAGACCACTTTCCTGTATGGTCAGACACCTTCATTACACAGTACATAGCAGGGACACACATATAACATTATCTCAGCACAGGAGATGTGGCATGATTAGACCACTTTCCTGTATGGTCAGACACATTCATTACACAGTACATAGCAGGGACACACATATAACATTATCTCAGCACAGGAGATGTGGCATGATCAGACCACTTCCCTGTACGGTCAGTTACATCCAATACACAGTACACATATCGTCTGAGGTAGACGACCTTTCTCTGAGGCCTACACAGGCATCGTTTGCTCACAAATGGTTCTTCTGCCTGAATTGTGAAATGAGCTCAGTATTTCATGCTGCAGACATTATAAAAAGTATCATCACATTGTGGACAGGTTTCCTATCTCGCATAATTATAGACGTGGCATTTACATGTGCTGCGCCGCCTCGGCATGAATGGGGTTAATGTATGTGTTTCTTACATGAGGCGCCTGATAAGCCTGATATACAGGATCATGTGAACAGCACAGGACAAGCTGGCAGCCTGGTATTCAGATAAATTGCCCTGGCACAAGGCTCTTAGACCACTTAATCTCCCTTATCGAGGCAGCAGATAAACACCTGCTTCAACTGGAATTAAAGGTCACACACTTTTCATGTTTGTGTCCTTGAGTGAGAGTGAATAAGGCTGGCGGCCTCGCACGCTCCTGCGGTGCACTGCCCGGCAATTGTGTGCTGATTGCTCTGCTCAATTACTTTACTGTGTGTTTTTTGCCCATATATTGCCTGAAACTCCTACAAAAATAAATCCGTGTTATACTTAAAGGGGAAGTTAATTTTAATCAATAAATTTTAGAATAATAATAATTTCCATAATTGGAAGTGTTTAAAAAAAAATTTCCTGTGCTGAGATAATCTTATATATGTGTCCCTGCTATCTACAGTGTAATGGATGTGTCTGACTGTACAGGGACATGGTCTGATCATACCACATCCCCCTGTGCTGAGATAATCTTATATATGTGTCCCTGCTATGTACTGTGTAATGGATGTGTCTGACCATTCAAGGACATGGTCTGATCATACCACATCTCCTGTACTGAGATAATCTTATATATGTGTCCCTGCTATGTACTGTGTAATGGATGTGTCTGACCATACAGAGACATGGTCTGATCATACCACATCTCCTGAGCTGAGATGTTATATATATTTGTGTCCCTGCTATGTACTGTGTAATGGATGTGTCTGAACAGGGTGGAACAGGGTCACAACAAGCAGGCTTAAAGAAGGCAGGATCACAGTGATGAGAGTCGGCGGTGGTGGAACAATGGGGAAATGCTGCTGGGGGCCCAAGGCTGGGAGGAGAGGGTGTCCTGTCACAATGATCGAAAGGAAAATGACTGCAGAGGCAGCACAGCTGCCGATGAACATCTCAGATAGCCGAAATCTCCATCTGCGCATGCGCCGCCTCCGCAGCCATTTTCTTGAATTCCATTGTGGTAGAGGCTGCACCGGCAAAGATTAAGCTGTTGGCTCTCTGAGATGTCAATCTGTGCCTGTGCCACCTATGCAGCCATTTGCCTGCAGGAAACCAGGAGTATTAATTGCATCTACTGCACACCCCCAGCTCTAGGCCCGCAGCATTGCCCCACTGCTGGCATCGACTGGAGACCCTGCCTCCTCTACCTCCACTCAACCGCTACCACCGCAACTCCTGACGGTAAGCATGATTTCTACAAAGATTCAGACAATAGGATGCATCCCCATTTCCCCCCAATATGGGGGGGGGGTGGAGGTTATTTTAAAATCTGAAAAATATGGCAATTCTGTCTTTGAAGTAAAACATTAAAAAAAATAGGCAGGGAAATGGTTTACATCACAGAAAGAATCAGCTATGATCCCGGCTGTAATGTCTGTATCTTCATTTTTACAACATCCCAGGCCCAGTAGATGTGGTATGATCAGACTATGACTCTGTACAGTCTAACACATCCATTACACAGTACATAGCAGGGACACATATATAAAATTATCTCAGCACAGGAGATGTGGTATGATCAGACCATGTCCCTGTACGGTCAGACACATCTATTACACAGTACATAGCAGGGACACATATATGAAATTATCTCAGCACAGGAGATGTGATATGATCAGACCATGTCCCTGTACAGTCAGACACATCCATTACACAGTACATAACAGGGACACATATATAAAATTATCTCAGCACAGGAACATGTTTTTAAACACATCCAATGGTGGAAATCATTATTATTCCAAGATCTATTGATTAAAACCAACCTTAAAATTAACTTTATTCATGGAAAAGCAATTTAATGCTGCATTCAGGGTGTGAAGAGTGAAATGAGACACGAATGGCTCCAGGTTGATTTGGCCTTCTGGCAGTAGACTCCCAGTGGATTCTTCTTCTCCGTTGATTCGACCTCGACTTGCAAGAGATAAAACCACAGGGGCAGACATTTTACTTTACATTACATTAGTAAAAAAAGGGTCCACTCACCTGACTTCTCTCTCCAGTTTTCCTCCCTCTCAGCACGGACTCCAGCGGGGCTTTAGCTGCATTCAAATCACTTCCAAGAATTGTCCAGTGAGTTGAGGAAAATTGCACCTTGAGTTCTTTGCTCAGTACGCTAAAACTGCTCTGTTCTTGTAATTTCACTTTAGCAATATATCTACATACGCTGCCAAAGTGAAATTAAAGACAGCAATGTGTTAAGAATAAAAAAAATGCTCTCTGCCGAGTGTCCCGCGAAGCGAGGCGTCCACCTCTGATGATCAGTTTTTGCGGGCGATTTAAACCGCTCAGCTGATGCTGTCATGTGACACAGCTGATTGGGTTGCCACCCTGCCCGGTCAGCTGATTAAGGTCCTGCAGCCATTGGAGGTGGACCCCTCGCATCGCGAGACACTCGGCAGAGAGGTGAGCATTGTTTTAAATTATTTTTAACCCATTGCTTTCTTTAATTTCGCTTTCACAATGTATGTAGATACATTGCAAAAGCGAAAGTAACAGACCCGACAACACTTGCCTGGCTTGGCTCCTCCAGTTCTTTCTACGTCCGGATCCCTCAAAATCCCGATTCTGGACACAGAAATGGCATCCGCAGTTACCAATCCGGTCCTGTCCATTCATGTCCATGTGCTCCTGCAAAAAACAGGACAGGAACAAAACCGTGGTGTAAACCCAGTAAGTCCCCTACACCTCTCTAACTCCCATAACCCTGCCCGAAAAGTTCCCACTCTGGCCAGCTTCTAACAATTAACTCTTTTCCTCCCAAAATTCAGTCCATTCTGTCTCTTTTATCAAAAAAGAGACAGAATGGACTTTAGGTTCGGATCCCCGGCTCCCAATGGGATCAACAAACAATTGTCGTTTGCATGTTTTCTGTAAATAATAAAATCCCGGTGATGATCCCATATTTATCCCAAAATTCAGGTCTAGCAACCATCCCCAGTCACGAGGCCCTCCCTTGAATCTCAGTAGGGTACATACCGTAGTTTGGGCCAATGCTTTATTTCGAGCTATTGGACTGCAAAGAGCTCCTATATTGTTCTTGCACAGGGCCCCTATTCTGCTGTATCTGACAGTGTGTCTCTGGTACATATAATTATGTAGTAAAAGTGAATAATCCAAGTAGTCATTGGAAAATGACAATCCGAAAATGAATGCAAATCCTCAGATAACCCAGACAGAAGCATTGTTGTACATAGCGTACATATAAACAAGCCATAGCACAGCCCTGAGGGGAACATTACAGAGTTTACTGCAATTTATTTATGTCAGTTTATGAATATAAATAAACTTAAAGAAAGGGAAAATCAGAACTGTCATGTCTGTCTACCAGAAGATTTGTATCTGCTGTGCAAACTCAACACAAGACATGTTTTCCCAACTACAAGGACAGGTGAGGCTGCATAATTACAGTTAGTGAGCTTCAACTGGAGACTGAGTGACCCCAATTTCACTAACCACATTGCACAATAAAAAATTGCCCACAAACAAAAAATAAAAAATGACAGCATCGACAACAAAAGAAATAAACAATGCCAACAAAGAGGTAAATTATAGAATTCTTGTTGCATGCATCCATCAGAAGGGGGAGCTAACTGCATACATGAGTCAGAGGGAACAATAGAAAATATATATGAAGCAAGCGCCCTCTAGTGGCAGTTTGCCAGCAGCCACAATAAACTTGTTTGCTTTGCCAGGAGAGTGTAATGCTCACAGGACCAGCGTACAGTAGTGGAGCTGTGGCGTCCCTGAAGGTCCAGTCGCCATAGAGGTAGTGCACCTTAGCCAGAAGTGTGGTACCCACAAAACTAGTTAAGGAGGGGATGATGCGTCCCCAGGCTATGGGGTACTCGGGAGCCAGGCCAGTGCTGTCTCTCTGGGGTATCACGGTAGTCGTGACTCGGTCCCGTGGCCTGGGATCAGTCCAAAAACGGGGTATTTACAAGGGATTTATTATGACGTCACCCGGGGTATGTGGTTAATAGAACCACTGCTGCTGTATTCCTGCTGGGGACGGTGACTTGGGGCAGCGTGGATGGTAAGTTCTGTTGTTGTCCCGGGTTCAATTACTCCTTCTTCTGATCTTCCTGCTTTGTCACTTTTCAGGGCAAGATATGCTGACGAGCGCAAGTAACGGTCTGGATCGGTGCATTCTCATGTCCAGAATTTTCCAGGGACAACTCTTGTAGGGACCTCACGGTACTGGTCAGCGCCTCCACGCTCTTGTGCAGATTCCACAGGCCATCCCACACCTCAGCGTTCGGCTTGTGACCCCATCTCCTATCAACTGTGGAATAATACACCTATGCAGGGCATCCTCGATAGTCGCTAACCTCTGCCATTTCGGGAAAGGCTGCCAGGTCCACTCCGGGATTCTCCCACCAGCATCTCATGATCTTCACCTTAAATACACAGTGCTTCTCAGCCTATGGCTGAGAAGCCTTTCCCGGTTTAGAGCATTCTGGCCCTTTCAGGAAAGCAAGAGTCTGCGCTCCGTCTAAGCAAACTCCCAGGAGACCTGTGCAGCTTATGCAGGCACTGGGAGCAGGAAGAGACTGATGGGGAGTGAGCAGATGCCGTGGGCATACCGGCAGGGTGGGTATGATGTGGACATTGGTCTCCCTGCTGTGTGGAGGCTGGCGCAGCGGCAATAAGCCCTACAGAGTGTATGAGACTTCTAGACTGCTTAGGAAAGTTGCTATGTAAAATTGCAAACAGAGCATGTCCTTCTAAATATATATGTATGATTTATCATGCATGACGAAAAAGAAAAAAAAAGCCTGAACTACCCAGGCATCCACTTAGGTCTGAGGCTGAGGTTTGACCATGGATGGATGTACAATTTGTGAAACCTGTGCAGGACCAAGAAGGTGACAGGGGCCACTGACACCCTAAGGGTACCTTTACACGCCGCTACAACAGGATGGATACAACCCGCTACTTCACGTGCACGAGCACGCCCAAACGGTTACAAACGGTCAACGCACCACCTGTACTCGCCGCCACAAGGTGCGCTACGCTACGCTACATCTATAGCTAGATACATCGCCGGGTGTCTCAAGTAGCCATCTGTAGTTCATCTTACCTCATTTACACACCGCTACAACAAGCTATTTTGGGCGGACCTGGTGCAGCAGGGACAGCACATAGGCGTGCCACAATTGTGGATTACGAGACGTCCGTACGCTGATAGGACAAAGCAAGAAACCCATGATTGGGCAGGCATCGCAGGAGGCTGATTAATACATGACGCTCGAGCAATTGTGTAGTGTGACTGGTCAGCTCATTAAATATGCCTCCCTATGCAGCGACTACCAATCGTAACGCAGGAGCTTCTACCAATGATCGCTGATGGGGGGCGGTATCCCGGAGCCTGTGTCACGCCCCAGCTACATACCAGGTACATTGCCTGGTGTCCAGACATCCCTTCTGTAGCTTCTTTACACGCCGATACAGGTCGCTGCAATCGGCTTTGTAGCCACCTGTTTCCGGGCAGTGCTCGGAAACAGATGCATCTACTGCCGGGTGCCTCCTACCGTCTTCACACGCCGCTACTACGGGCTATATTGACGACGCAAGCTACAATCGTAGCCTGTAGCGGGTTGTATCCATCCTGTTGTAGCGGCGTGTAAAGGTACCCTAAAAGCTGCTTACTGCTAGCTACACTAATGTATATAAAAAACAGCAATTTACACACAACCTTTCCCTTTCTGCAAATTTCATCCTACAAATTCAATGCATTGTTGCAAAATGGTATCAATACTCTTGACAGGATGCAATTCACATCACAACGCATGAAGACACGTATAACCAAAACATCTCCCAACAAAGTATCACTTTTTTTTTTATCAAAGTTGGTCATCCCTGTGTGTGATGTGTATTTTAAGGTTTGCAAGAAGCCACAATTCATAAGAGCCCAGATCTGATCAGTGTTGGTGGTTTTACTCTTTATTCTGATAACGCCCTATATTCTCTGAAGCTTCTTCCTCTTGACCAGAAGAAGAAAAGGAACTGTCACTTCCTGAAATAAGACAAAAAGTTCTGTGAAGGCCTAAAGTTGCACAATATTATAATGGCTTCTCTATAAGACTTTTCAAATACTACATCCCTGTGACAGTCATCAGTTTCTGATCTTTGATGATCAGAGGATGGAGATAGGCAGCTGCCTGGCACTTCTGGAGCCACTTATCTCCTTAGGGCACAGAACAAGGACATTTTTTTCTATCTCTCATCTATGGGAACTTTCATAGTAAAGGTGTTATCTTGAATAAAAATCACATAAATATTCATGACTGTGGGAGTTTCAGAGTGATGGGGGGGGGGGGCCTCAGGATATGCCGGCTATATAGGAGATTGAAATTTATACTATATACTGCAATACTGCATAAAAGATAGGACGACTGCAAATTCAAGTCCCGTAAGAGAAGTTAAAAAAGTTTGAAAGAATTAAAAAAAGGTAATATAATTATTGAAGTCACCCCCTACTTGTCCCCCATTAAAAAAAAAAAAAGATAAATGAAAAAAATAAGCATTTCTTGTATCATTATATCAGTAATAGTCTGATCTGTCAAATTATAAAATGAATTAACCTGATCGATAAAAGATGTAATAAGAAAGAAAAATCGAAATGGCAGAAATGAGAATTTTCCAGCCTGGTCAGTCCTTGTCCATATGTCTTTTACCTTTGCTTCTTTTCTTTGGTTTATGGTTATCAGGTGTTCTCACTTGCTTATTGTCTATGTCCTGTCACATCACGGGTGGGGATATTTGTACTTTCCTTTCACCAACCTTTTCTACTGGCTATATTTCTATGTGGATATCTGCTAAGGAGTTCCAGCCCTGCAGCAAAGGTGTTTAGGCAGAGACCAATGTTGTTTTCTCTGTGTTCTCTCATTTAACGTTCCTATATCTATCTTTTGTTTTTGGTTAGGTTACTAAGAGTCTACCCTTGCTTGCATCAACTAATATTTTTTCCTTTGTCCACTTGTGCTATGGTTCCACATCGTGGTTCTTTGCTCATCTCTGCACACATACCTTATCTTGATTTGTAGTGTTAGTAACCTCCTCTCAAAGGCTTTTCAAGTAGACAGGTCTGATTAGTTGTTTTCTAGTTGTGCAGCTAGAGTAATACTAGTCTGTGCTGGAACATTAGGGAGTTGTGGAGCCTGGGTTACTAATCTGTACAGGAACCAGTAGGGTGCTGGTGCGATTGGAATAGTTTTGTGTATAACATAGTGAGTATTAAAGGGGAACTCAGGAGAAAAAACGTTTTTGTACTGTTCCTGCCCTCCTACATGATGAAGCAGAGCTGGGCACTACAGTTCTAGAATCTATAGATTGCTTACAAATCAAAAAAGTCTGCTCCTCAGCTCTCACCCCTCCCTTCGGAGAAATTCAGACTGATGCTGCTGGTGAGATCAGGAGATGTGTCGGGGGTGTGGATGTGGCGCCCCTATGGGAAGGCGCCACAGGGAGGTACTGCACCCCAAACAGAAGGTGTAGTGCCTCCGTAGTCATGGATATGGGGTCTCATACAGAGTCTGTCATAAGCACCCATACACTGAGCCCACCGTAGCATAGGGACCGTATATTCAGTAGGTCCAGAAGGTGGAGCCTAGTGTAGAGCTGGAGACTAGAATGACAGTTAGTCAGTCAGCGTGAGAGGAGCAGGAGGACGGACGTCAGGAGACGGCATCTCTGACAGGAGGGCACCTCTGTGGAGAGAGTTGACCCAGACACCGGAGGGGACGAACCAGGACCGGTTGGAGCTGGCTGGAAAGTCCGGGGTCGTCGCCGGCATACCGGAGCTGAGGCAGTCAGTCGGTCTATCCCTGACTGCGAACCGACATGCTGTGGGACCGACATAAGGGAGCCATAGCGCCACGGACTGAATCCCTACCTCAGTTCCAAATTGGGTCCAGGACACTTTAGGGAAAGGACCGAATTCCGGTGGCGGACTGCTTACTCTTTGTCGCTCCCGTCCGTACCGGTAAGGAACCGACTGTACCTAACAGTAGCAGACCAGGGGACTGGCGAAAGGGCTCTTCAGTGTAGTTAAATAGAGTTAAAGAGGAATCCAGACCCAGAAAGCTATTACCAGCGGGACCACCGACAGACTCTGCAAAGTTACTTCAAAATCTGTGGCTACATCCCCAATAAACCAGACTGTACTGTGTACTTCATCATCTGCCCAGTACCAGTAAAGAACTTCTTGAGCTGATCTGGCGTCTGTACTCCTTCTCTCCACCACCCGGAGGGCTCCCACAGCATCAAAGAGGTGAGGGCAATGACTCCCCTCATCTTCCCCGCTGTCCTGAGGTAAAGCTCCACCTGTGGGGAGCTGTACTACTCTGAGCTGCACCTCCATCACCGCAGCGGCCGGCTGCAGCACTGGTATCCACGTTACCAGGTACCACAGGTGGCTTCACGTTACCGTTTCCCCATCCATCATCATCATCCCCCACCATTGCCGCCATTGAGCGTCCAGGGCACGGAACCAGGAGCCCACCAGCCGTGTTCCCCCATCAAAGTGACCATCTGTCCCGGTATCCGAGTACCCCCTACCCTGTTGACCGACTCATGGACCCTGGGAGCTCCAGGATCATCTTACCTTCCTGCCCCTTATATTTTTGTATGAACCGGGTGCGTAGCAGGGGTGTGGTCACTGGCCCCATGGTGACAATACAATCCAGCCCCTTATATACCATCCTATGCAATGTATTAACAGGAGTGTTCTCCCTTCAAATAGCAATCATGTCACCAAGCAGATATAAATACATGCTGTGATCTTTTGCTGTACAGTGATATGATGGTGCACAATGTGTACTGACACGTATCAGGCTAGGAGCAGAGGAAAAACACTGCATTGAGTGAATCAGCACTGCCATGGTCTCCCTTCCCCTATATCATTTTGGTAGCTTCCTGAGACTTTAGCACTATGCATGACTGAATCTCTGTCCCCAAAGGCAGGGGTGAGAGCTAGGGAGCATATATGATTTTTATTGATTTATAAGTGATCTATAGATCCTAGAACCGTAGTGCTCAGCTCTGCTTCATCATATAGCTCCCCAGAGATCTCCTTTAATAGTCAGGAGCATTTATTGTACCTGCCTCTGTGCATCGACTTGTGAACCTTGGACATAACATATGTGGTCCTGACCTTTCCCAGGCTCAACCAGTCATCTCTTCCTCTCACCATTAGAATATTTTATGCATTAAAAGCATTTTTCCATCTGTCGCTTACTCAGGTCACGGAGCGGGTTCTGCGCCTACACGGGGAAGCTGCGAGGTAATGAGGTTTCAGGCAGACACCAGCATATGGTGCATAGGATCTCCATGATTTCATTATAAAAGAAGCACAAAACAGAAGTGCCATTGGGTGAAGGAGGTATGAATGGGATTTAAAGGGACAGTGCAGTTTTTTCCAATATTTTATTATGATTTCTTTTATATGTCTCTACTACTCTCTTCAATTTTTAGCTGTCGGAGGCTGAATTCGCTCACCATGAATAAAATGTTTTCGATTTCCAATGTTGAGTCATTTTTAATGTTATATAGGTTCATGCAAGGAGAACACTGAACTGAACACATTCCTTTTACTTTACTGCCCCCTAGAGATCTGCAAATGTCATTACAATGGGTACACAAAACAGCAAGACAGGGGCTCTAACTGTGAACAAAGAGAGGGAGCGATCATCAATAATTAAGCAAGATTAGATACATGTCACTAATCTATTATTACTATAGTATTTGTAGATAATTATAAGATGTTGACTCTTCCTATTCTCCTTACTGTACTGACTCTATTAATTAGTAAGAAAAAAAAAAGGAAAAATGTACAAGTTTCCATAAAGATTTTTTTGTCCTTTAGAAACAGCGCTACACTTGTCTACAGGCTGTGTCTGGTATTGCAGCTTATCCTTACTCAAGTGAATACTGCAGATGCAACTGTCACACTGCTTTTTCTTATCCTAGACAACCTCTTTAAGTAATTAACTTCTGATGGTTCATATGTGGCCCCACATGGTCAGGTGTCACACCGGGGTATTGCACTGGTAAAAGTGGTGTAATTTTCCCCAACTGCAGGTGGATGCTGGTGTGACGACCATCCGCTGTGAGGCCGAGCTGCTGGTAGGCAGCACCCCGAGAAACCCCGAGACCCTTAACCCCTATACAGGGATCTGGAATTATAGCGGAGCCCAGGGGGTAGCTGCCTATATGAGCAACAGAGCCGGGGAGGTCGCCAGGGAAAATCAAGACCCGAAAAACGAAGTCAGATGTCCGAGTCAAAACCGAGAGGGAGCGAAGGTACAAAATCAATAGGCAGAGGCAGAGTCAGTAATCCAGGCAAAGGTCAAGGGCAAAACCAAGAGGGCAGCTGAGGTACAAAATCAATAGGCAGAGGCAGAGTCAGAAATCCAGGCAAGGTCAGACACGAAACTAAACACACACTATCACTGGGGAACCAAAACTATATCTGGCGGCCTGCAAGCCAGGCTCCAATGTACTTGAAGGGCACGGCTACCTCCCATAGGCTGGAGCTCACAACCTGATGACCTCATCCGGACCGCCCCTAGATCCAGGCCAGATGGAGATGCATGACTGGCTCCACCCACGCCTCCTCTGACAGAAGAACGCAGGCTGCGCCTAACGGACACCTCTGCAGGGCCCTTTCCTCTGCGACCAACACCACCCAGAGGGGAAACACAGCAGCGCTCAGCGACAGAGGCAGACGTCGCGGGAGCGGTTCCATATGAGGACAAGGCCCTCCTATCACCGGCGCCACCAGCCGAAGGAATCCGGCTCCTCCCAGCGGCCGAGGCAGGAACACCAGCCACCGAGTCCAATGGCGATGTGACAGCTGGGCTGCTTGGTGAGACCCATTCCTGCACTCCCACATTAGAGTAGTGGTGGGAGGTTACTCCTGGGAGGGAGATATAGTCACCTCTAGAGCTGTTCCTGAGGGAAGATGAAAGGGCATCCTGAGGGGATCCTGAGAGAGGGTGCCTGACATGTGAGTCTGGGCCTGACAGAGAAAGGGGGAACCCCAGCATGGAGTGACCATACTCCAGGGAATTCCCCAGTCCACCACGGGAACGCCGGACCCAAGAAAAGGGCCAGAGTCTACCTCTGAAGTCGTCAACCGGCTGCTGCGGTCTGTTCTCCGGCTGCGGCACCCTGCCAGATGGAGCCGGTCTGCCTGTTTCTTCACTTCGAGGGAGGGGAGCCCCAAAACTACCTTCAAGGAGTAATTGGGTATAGACTCATCGTAGGCTGGGAAGAAGGGACACGGGTTCGTCAACTAAGGCATACCACGGGTACCACCATGGGCACCACCATACCACCTGGCATCCACTTGCAGCCACCCGTAGAGCTACCTGTTTCTTTAACAACTGTTGCTGAACTGTGGACTTGTGTGCTGATGACTGTTTACAGTAAAGTACCCAGGAGAGTGACTTTGCCTCCGTGTCTTTGTGCTACCAAAATCCACCTTTTTGCTTACAGCAACGCTGCCCCGGAGGCCCAGCTCCACCTGTAGAGAGCTTTGCCATCCTTGCCGCGATACCATCGCCCTCTGGAGGACTGTGGCAGCGCTGGTGATCCCTCACCAGGTACTACAGGTGGCGTCACGTGACAATAACTCTTATCCCTTGCATATAACCCCTCTATTGAAGTGTCACCCAGGCCACGGGCTCAGGCGCTGCCACCCGTGACATCCCCGCAAACCCCTCCTAGCCTGATACCTGAGTACCCCAGGGCATGGGGCTCGACACATAGTTATACCGGAACTGAGACCCCCGATAGTAACCATACTAAACAACATGACACGCTGTAATCCATGGTTGTGGCCATATCTTTGCACGATAACCATGATGGGATCATCCAGGTGACTCCAAGTATGCTACTTGCTTTCATTAATTCTGGTCTAAAGGCCTGCAGGCAGGGGAGAGGGTCACATATCAGCCACACATCACAATGTCCTCGTCCTGATCTCTCAGTTCTTGAGGCAAGAAGTCAAATCATTTCAGGGTCACATGGGGATCATTTACCAACCACAAATACTGGTCACTAACCATTATCTTGCATTTAGCCATGAAGGATATCTACTGGTCTTGAGGGGTGTCCACCTTCGGAGACAATTTTTATTTTTACGTAAAAATCTGTATCTTGAGCTAAGTAATCTTTGTATTGGGTTTCATTAGGAATCTTGCACCATTATTCTTCTATAGCCGCTATGGTACACTCTATATTGCTGGCTGCAGAATGTGAGCTCATTTCGAGAGTTTCTCATTCTTTGATTTGTCTTATTCCGAGATCTCTCAGCTGATTTATGACCACAGACCTCACCAAAGATGAATGCACTGGCAGACAAAGATGATGTAAAAGCCAAACATTGCAAAATCCAATTGTAAAAATGATTTTTAGCTCACATACATGCATATTTCTTCAAATGTATAGTTTCGTCCACTACATCTGAGAGGCCAGTAACTCAACCATGTATATTATAAGGTTGAGGCTTAAGTCTCCTAGCCGTCTTCTCAGCCTATTATCCAGCATGGCTATGTGAGCATGTTCCCTTAACAAGGGTCTGCATTTAGGGTATTACATGTGATATAACTCTTTGTATTAAGGGAAATAAGGGGTCCAGACACAAATGAATAGGCTATGACATATCAGTGCACAAAAGGAAGTCCAGTACGGTATGTCAACTACAGGAGCATCTCAATGAATTAGAATATTATCAAAAAGTTAATTTATTTCAGTAATTCAATACAAAATGTGAAACACATATATTATATAGAGTCATTACATAGTGATCAATATCAAGTGTTTATTTTTGTTATTGTTGATGATTATGGCTTACAGCCAATGAACACCCAAAGTTCATTATCTCAGAAAATTAAAGTAGGGAGGATGAGATAAAATATTACCTAAGTAGGTATCAGATGCTTCACCTTGTGTGGTTGTGGGAGTCACAACTGTAGTGGCCCGTTCCAGATTGTGTCTGTCCCTTTAAGTACCGCTGGACTGTGAGTAGCTCCCACAAACTACAACGTATGCACTAGATGCCCCTCTACATTTATTCCCTTGCTTTTGTGAGCTTTACATATGCACGTCCAATGACATCCATTTGTAGTTAAGTATTTCTCATTTGTTGTGCTCTTGCACCATCTACTGGTGAAAATATGTGGTTTATAATTACCTTACACTGTGAGATACTAAAGTGTAAATTGTATGTTGTCTTATTGGCCAATGACTCAGTCACAGGGCTCAATAGGTTGAGCTACTTCCAGTCTCTGTCTGTCTAGATGGAGCTGGAATTCCCCAGTTCTGGCCAAGACTTCACAGGTAGCAGAGCACGTGTGGAGGCTCCCTTCAACACTAGATTTCCTGCCAGTCCCAAGGCCTAGAATCCTTCTCTGTCTTCCACAGTTTGCTAAAGACTTTCTAACTTTCTATCCTGAATCCTTGCTGTCCGGATCTACACATGCTCCTTCATACAGTAGGGCATAGTGAGTATACAGAAGAACCTACTGCATACGGTTGGGAAAGATTGAGGGTCCCCCGTCCCATCGCAACATTAGTGGCTTGCACACCTTGTCCATGCATCAGCCGTCCAGTGTGGAGAAAGGAACTGTGATTCTTGTGTTTCCCACTGTTGGACTGCCCACCTGTACCTGCATCTACACCACCTCCTCTACTCTCCTGTCATCCAAGTTATAGAGATAAGCTCAAATTCTAATTCACCGCAGTGCTAAATTCAAGAGGGGATGCCTTCCATCTCAGAGAATGTGTTACTGCATAATAGTGCATCCCTTAAAGCTACAGTATCATCATTATTGTTAAAGAGACAGTGCCTGCATTATCACAAAAATGTCTAACCCTCTTCATAATGACCAGGCAGAGTCTTCTAACTCATCAGCAACAGCAGTTCCACAGGCTAATGCCGGCAACTCGGTACCAGCCCCTGTCATGGTTACCAGCATGCCAATCTTCATAGGAACTTCTAGTCTCCCAAGCTACAGCGAGACCCTCATACACTCGCTGGGTTCAAAGAAAACAATTTACACCATTGAACTTTTCTCACTTTCTCTCCGTCAGCAAGTACAACTTCTCCTAGAACAGAATAAAGGTCCAGCTGCTGAGTAAATCCGTCCCTGGTCATCTATCGAGAAATCCAATGTAGAACAGATCCTCACCCACCTGAGAGAAGAATTTGAAAGTCAATCATCACCGAGGTTCATCTCAAATTTTACAATAGACATCAGGAACCAGGTGAAACCCCTAGGGACTACACGCTAGGCCTTCAGTCTACATACAGGTCATTACAGCATATAGACACATTAGAGTCTATACCCTGGTGCTGCAGAAAACCTAGTTGATACAAGCCCAGGCTATGGGGTACTCGGAAGCCGTGCCAGTGCTGTCTCTCTGGGGTATCACGGTAGTCGTGACCGGCCCCGTAGCCTGGGATCAGTCCAAAAATGGGTATTTACAGGGGATTTGTCGTGATGCCACCCGGGGTATGTGGTTAGTAGAACCACCGCTGCCATATTCCTGCTGGGGACGGTGACTTGGGGCAGCGTGGATGGTAAGTCGTCCTCAGGTAGGGCTGAGGGTCCCCAAGGCAGGTGTAGAAAGTCTATGTACAGGGTGCAGGGTAATGGGCGCAAGTAAAAGGCAGTCTCACGGTTTTGTAGTTTTCTCAGTCCTTTACTGGAGCAGATGTTAAATGCTGTCCACAGAGTCTCGAGAACAACTTGGGGTTATTCTCACCCGACTGGGTCTTTTTGACTCCCTTGCTGCGCTTGTGATTTGGCTCCTGCATTTGCTTAAGCTAGGCTGCCAGCCCTGTCTCATCCTGTGGGGTACCAGTATAACAGGCAACTTGAGTCCTTCACTCTCTCTACCCTGCAGCTGGGTGTCAATGTTGTTGGAGTCTATGCGTTGCTGTGTTTCTGGTACAGTGTTGCTGGAGAATCTGGAGTCCCCCACTTTCCGGTGTTGACTGCTGGAATGTGTAACCCTGCACAGTCTCGGACTCCAGTGTCTGTTCTATGCACTTGTTCTCTGGGGAAGGCACGATGCTGCTCAGCCTCCTGGTGTGTTTCTTCCTCTCTTTTCCTCAGACCCTAGCCTTAGGCCTGGAACAAGTTAGCGATCCTGGGATGAGCTAAGCAGTTTCCAGTCCACCAGGATGCCTTCACAGTGCTGCTCCGCACTGCACTGACTTGCTCTTCCCCAGACCAGAACATAAGGGAAGCTCACCCAGAACCCGGACTTGGTCTCCCCCTTCTGGTTTGGAGTTGTTAGTGTTGTGTGTGCCTGTTGCCTGATGAGAATACTCTTTGTTGCTCTCTGGTGACACCACTACCCGGTGTCAGTGATGACACTGTGGCACATCGACCCTGGGGGGTGCCACATAATCAATGACAGTTTCTTAGAAGGTGTGGACTCCAGACTCATACAAAGTCAGCACTGCATGCTAGCAGCACACAATCTCAACATGACTTACTTAGATTTTAAAGGTCTGGCACTCCGAGTAGTAGGTACTGACTCACATTGTATCAGCTACGCTCCTGCCCCTTGTTTCCCAGGCCTGGCTGTCGAAATATCCACTATATCTCCACTTTCACCTGTTTCACCTATGTAGGCCACACAGTCTGTGCCAGCTCCTACTCTCATTCATGCACCTAATATAATTTCAGTAGCCCAAGCCCTTGACTCTTTATGCCAAGCCTTAAAGGAGCCAAAAGGCCAACCCTCTGAATCACGCGAGTCATCTGTAACCCCAGACATTTCCCCCAGAGCCACGTTCTAGTTGCCCCAGTTCTGATAGGCCCCCTTCTGGAAGGCCTCCATCAGGTGACTGTGTCTACTGTACTTATTGTATGTGGCCTGGACACCACTAGTATCAATGCTGTAAGTTAAACTGGTCACCCCCAAGGCCAAGGGTCACTCCCTCAGAAAGTGAATACAAGGGCCCAGAGGGACAATCGCAATGGATTTCCCGGTTCATCTTCAAATGCCCGTATATAACCATATTGATCGATTGTATACCTCTAGAAGCTTTATTAGACACTGGTTCACAAGTCACCACCATTGGATGATGAGCCTTTGAAAAGAATTGGGACTCTGATATCCTGCATCCAGTGGGCATACCAAAACTAAACTTAATTGCTTGTAATGGTCAACCTATTCCACAGCTTAGCTGCTGGGAACCCACCATCCAAATTGGTGATCATAAGTTGCCAGGTCAAGGTGTAATTGTTTCTGAGGCTGAGGGGGATACAACAGCAGCAGTGTTAGGTACGAATGCTATGCGTCATGTATTTTCTAAATTGCTCAATGCCTTGCATGCTTCTCTTGTGGCAACCCAGAGGCCGGTTGCCACAATGGCATTGCCTCCCTCCGTGGGATGATGTCATGCCTTGGAGCAAAACGGGGTATCTACACCAGGTAAGCCCACAGCATGCAACACCTCTCCTGGCTCCAGACCAGAAGGGGGAGCTCTAACCCGGATTCAGGGGAACTTCCCTATAAATTCAGGACCGAAGGTTAAGCTCCTAGGAGGGCTGTGACGACGTCCTGTGGACTGGAGCAGTGTAAGCCTCATCCCTGGGCAGAGACTAGCCACCATGAGGGACCCATAGGAGAGGATCTGAGGAAGGAGAGAAACACGCCTGAGGAGTAGAGCCAGCTGAAGGTTCATCCCAGTGCAGAGCTTTAGCAGGGGACACTAGAGTCCAAGGTTGTGAGGGATTCTAAGCACAGCAGCCAAATCCGGAGGATGGGAGATTCTAAGTCTCCTGGCCATAGCAACTTGAGATGGCAGCGTCAGAAAGTTCAGGGCCAGTGCCAGAGGAGAGGAGGTCAGGAAGAGCTCAAGCTGCCTGCCATACAGGTGAAAGACTGAACAGCAGAGAGAGAGGGTCGCAGGGTAGCTACAGGCAGCCAGGACCAGCACAGAGATGCACAGCAGGGAGGCCTCAGAACTCACCAGGTGAGGAGATCCCCAACTTGCTTCCAGGCCACCCAGATTCCTAACATCTAGTGAGGACAGTACCTTGGTTTGGACCTGCTAACACCAGTAACGATAAAGGAGACTACAACTGTGTGTCTGTCCATTATTCTGCGCCCTCAGTCCTGCACCCCAACGACCTACCATCGTCATAAACGTTTCCGGTTGCCCTGGGGAGCCACTCCAGCCGTGGGGAACGATATCACCAAAGCTGCAATCCCATCATCCCCAGAGGTCCCACACCACAGTGTCGGCCCCAATAGCCGAACACCACTGGCATCACAACCACCCTTAACTCTTAAGTTGATACCCAGGGTCACGGAGCCAGGTCTCAACTCCTGTGACTCCCCAGAAGTACTCAAAGCCCGGTTCCGAGTACTCCATGGCCCTGGGGGTGCATCACTCTCATTTCTGCTTCTTCCCCTTATAGGCAAGCTGTTCAGAGGACTACCAAAGTGCTCTATGCCAAATAGAAGTTTGCCAGCTGTAAAGGTGAAATCTGCCATGTGCGTATCACTGACGTACGACCAGTTACCCTGTCGGCCAACAGTGAGACTGTAGGAATTGACAACAAAGACTATGTAGCTCTTCTCATCTCCATCCAGCCCCTGGTAAAAAATGTCAGAAGTATAGTCATCATCTCAAATATTAGAGTACCAGTATGACTAGTCAACCTGAGTGATGCACCCATCGAGCTATACAAGTTTAATTCAGTTGCTCAACTGTAAAGCCTTGATCCAGAAGACATCCTAGGACTTAGGTCTCTAGGTGAAGAGACACTTGCTCATCAAAAGTCGGTAAAAGCCACTCTCAAAGGCACTAATATAACCACTACCTTCTGGTTGAAGGAACTTAACATTGGAGATGAACTTAATGTTGGAGATGCTGAACAGACCCATGGTGTCACCAAAGCTGCCAAGTGACACAGTTTGCCGCAGACTACTCCCCTTGTCCCAGAAGTTACAGACTCTCGTCCCTTGACATCACTGTAGCCCGCTGTAAACTCATACGGTCTCTCTTGGCTCCAGACCTATCCTACCCATGGGGATCTGTGGCGCCCCTGTGGTCTCGCTGCCACAGTGGTATTACAGTCCATGTAAGGTAATTCTATGTCTGGGGACAATTCGATGTTTCCTCTTGTGGACCTCCATATATCTAACACATCTGAATTCTAACCGGAGGGCTGAGCACAAGAGGCCTGTTTGGGACTGTGACAGACTCTGGTTGGAGGGAGGTGTTAGGATAGGGAGGAGTTAGGCAAGTGGAGTTAGTGAGTTAGCCTGTCGATGGCTCGCAAGCAGAGCAGCAGCTCAGCTGCAGGAGGGGTACCAGGACCCCAAGCTGCCAAATCTTTATGATTGGCAGTAAACCTGGAGGTTACTGGGCTTGTTATACAGTAGCCACATCTTTGTGGACCTGTCCGGGGCTTAGTGGCATAGATGGGCTAGAGGATTGGGTGTTTACAGTCGCTCATAGAGCCTGCGCCATCCATCCGGCTCTAAAGAACCCACAAAGACTCAGGAGAAGTTAGAGGAGTTACAGAGGACTAGTGAACTGGGAACAAGCAGCAGGAAGGCCATACAATCACCCCAGCAGAGGAGCACCTGATTTTCCCTGAACTGGCCAGACCCTGGCACTCAGTTAAGAGTACGCTGGATCTGTGACTGCTAATATGCAAGTAAATGTAAATGACTGCATTCAACTGCTTCCTTCCAGTTGCATCCCTTCATCTCTGCAATTGTCAATACCACCATCATCTTCACTATCACCTCTCATCATCACTCATCATACTACACCACAGGGGCCTGCACTGGCTGAGGAGAGATAACACCTAGCTGCTACAATACCTATCTCTTGGGAGTACTAATATGCAGCACCTGCCATCCCTGGTTGGACACCTCAGCTGGCATCATGAGCGTGATAAACTTTTCTCCCCTGTAAATGTAGCGCCCCACCGGTCTGGTCGCCATAAAGGGTACTGCACTCACTGAATGGGTGTGGTGTCTCAGTCCTAAAGGAAATGGGGAACCCAGGCCCCCACCAAACACATCTTAGGACTAGGACCGAGGGACCATGGGCAAACCTGGAGGGAGGGCCCAGTCAAAAAAGGGGACAAGGGAAGAATAGACACTGGGGAGTTAGTTAGTTAGTAACATAGTAACATGGTTTTTAAGGTTGAATGAAGACTTTAAGTCCATCTAGTTCAACCCATAGCCTAACATGTTGATCCAGAGGAAAGCAAAAAAAAAACATGTGGCAACACTAAGCTCCACACTGGGGGAAAGAAATTCCTTCCTGACTCCACATACGGCAATCAGACTAATTCCCTGGATCAACGCCCTATCAAAGAATCTAGTATATATAACTGGTAATATTATAGTTTTAAGAAAGGCATCTAGTCCCTTCTTAAAGGGAACCTGACCCCGAAAAATGAGCCCCAGTCTCTTTATACTGTCCTGCCAATGCTAATACATTCGTAGCCATCCCTTTGTGTCTCTAAAGCGATATTGCAAAGTTTATTATACCTTCTGATCTGCGGCTTCTCAGCATTTGAGAAGCCGCAAAAGGGGTTCCTTGCTGCTTCTCCCCACTGCCTGCTTGGTAATTATTCACGCCCAGATGGGCGTGCTAGAGAGCAGAGAGCCTGTGCGCGTCATTAAAGGGGTGGTAAAGCCGCTATGACGAAAATCGCTTTAACCACGTCAGTACATCCATTAGGGTGTACTGCTGATCTCGCAATGCCGAGTGCGCATGCATGAGGTGTGTTCACGGCAGCTTATCACCTAATGCTGAGAAGCCGCAGATCAGAAGGTATAAAAACTACTTTTATAAACTTTGCAATATCGCTTTAGAGAGACAAAGGGATGGCTACAAATGTATTAGCATGGTGCAGGGACAGGTATAAAGAGGCTGGGGGCTCATTTTTCAGGGTCAGGTTCCCTTTAAATGTTAGTAGTGAGTCGCTCATTACAACATCATGTGGCAGAGAGTTCCATAGTCTCACTGCTCTTACAGTAAAGAATCCGCGTCTGTGATTATGGTTAAACCTTTTTTCCTCCAGACGTAGAGGATGCCCCCTTGTCCCCGTCTCAGGCCTAAGAGTAAAGAGATCATTAGAAAGGTCTCTGTACTGTCCCCTCATATATTTATACATTATTATAAGATCACCCCTAAGCCTTCGTTTTTCAAAGCTAAATAACCCCAAGTTTAATAACCTGTCTTGGTATTGCAGACCCCTCAGTCCTCTAATGACTTCGCTCTTCTCTGGACCCGCTCTAGTGACGAAGTGAGTGAGGAAGTGAGGAGGAAGCTGAAGCCAAGTGTGCAGGCGAGAACAGAGACAGACCCCAGGGGCACAGGTGTAATGAGAATAGCCTGTGCGCCCAGATCTAGCACTAAGATAGTCAGACGGAGGGGTTGGTCGAGAACCAGGGAACCGGCCCTGAGCGTGCCACAGACCTGTAAGCCCGAACCACCCAACTGGAGGCCACGCAGTCTACAAGAGTGATGGCCGCAATCCAACTCACCCACTGAGAAGGCAGCCAAACTAGGGTCAGGAGACAGGTACCAGTCTCCCGACAAGACCAGTAGCTGCTAGATTGGAGCGTGCAAAGGCACTGACAGGAGAGGCGAAGATATAGCTCTGGGAGTGAGAGACCAGAGAATGGAGAGGCACACGAAGGGGTCCTGGGCAAATTATTCCAATTCCTTGTGGAAAGGCCAGACTGGACTTGGTAGATGGAAGCACCTGGCAGCCAAGTGTGAATGAAGTGAATAAACTCAGCATGTGGCTGTCGGTACCCGAGCTCTGTGCGAGCTCTAGACTGGAATGGAGATTGGCAGAGGGAAGCACCCGGCAGCCTGGTTGGAGTGTTGAAATAAAGGTACAGAACTTCAACAGAAGTGTGTGAGACTTTTCTTTGCGGCGCCCACCGGCTGCAGAGGCCGCCTGATACAGTGAGGTGCTGATTACCTGATGAACAGCAGCCAAGAATAAACTGATTTCTATACCCCCTGCCCTGGGGACCCCGCTCCACCCACGGGTAGCAAAATCATCCAGGCTGCCGGTCATCGTCCCCAGAGGTTCTGCATCAGCGGCGGCCGTACTTGGCCGCATACCGTGGGTGGCATCACGAATACCCCTTTTCCCATCTCCCCGTCATCAAAGCTCAGCATTCTCCTATTTTTTTAAATTACACCACCAGGGCCACGAAGCCGGGTTGCCGCCGTGACATCCCACGAACAAAAAAGGACCGTAACAACAGGCCCGGTCCCAAGTATTCCCATTGCCCTGGAGAGGGCGTGTAAACTTGGTGTCACGAATAGGATGCAAACCGCCCAGGAACACCGGGTCTCGTGCACCTTTGAATGAAAAAGAACTGTTCAAAAATGTTGTGTAATGAAAGGTCTTGTAAAATGGCGACTAGAAAGACCTGGGGTGTGTCCAGGCCCCCATCATGGGAAGGGCCCATGTGAAGGCGTGAAAGAGCAGGCCCACCCCAAGTACTAAAAGAAAGACAAGGGGGCCTGCCAAGAGGTGTATTGACTCCGCCCAGAGGCATGAAGGAGGGCTAGAAAGATGCGGCCCCAGAACAACGCAGAACGAAGGAGAGCCAAGTGGTGTGTAGCGTCATGGAGAGTGACTGTACAGATACCCTGCCGCAGAAGAATAAGAAGACCCCAGTGCAAATGTGGCACCCCACTGGTCGGTGCACCACGAAGGGTGCATGCACCAGACCAGTGTGTGTGGTATCCCAGTGGCCAGTGGATGGGGAGTTCGCATGTGGCTTTCATCTATGTATTCACACACTTAGAGCCAGGGGCCAATTTGTTAAACCCATTACCAGGGTAACCGGTCCCAGTGGGAGGTTATATAAAGTTGGTAATGAAGAGCGGGAAAGTATTGAGTAGTAAGGAGCGAAGTCGAGGAGGATACTTCAAGGGACACAGAGGGAGAGCACCCAGAACAAGCGATGACCCAGACTGAAGGGGGAGCCCAAGGGTGTTGGTGAACACCTGGCGTCAGACCATTTTAATACCCGGTCAGGGGTCAGGGGGGATCGCAGTTCGAATAGCGGAGACCAGCTCCAGGAGCGATGCAGAAGAGGGGCTGGTGAACAAAATAGGGGACCAACCCCTTAAACAGGTCGCGGCAGCTGTATGTCCGAACTGTTGAAACCGGAGGCCATGAGATCTTAAAGGAAACTGTGGCCCAAAAACCCGGCATACTTCGGAGAAGGCAGCCGTACTAAGGCACTGGTACTAGGAAGCGGTGAAATCAATGCCTGTGGCAGTCGATACCCGAGCTCTGTGCGAGGAGGCGCTGACAAGAGAGGCGAGACGAGCTAGAGGCGCTGAAGAACCACCAGTGAAGGAAACACTATGAGAGAGCACGGAACACCTACAGGTCTCGACGACACTGTCCTGGTTCTTGAGAAACAGCTGGACTGGAGATTGGCAGAGGGAAGCACCCGGCATCCTGGTTGGAGTGTTGAAGTAAAGGTAAAGAACTCTGACAGAATTGTGTGAGACTGTTCTTAACGGCAACCACCGGCTGCAGAGGCTGCCTGATACACCAAGGTGCTGATTACCCGATGAACACCAGAACACCAGCCAAGAATAAACTGACTTCTCTACCCACTGCCCTGGGGACCCCGCTCCACCCGTGGGGAGCGAAAAACCAGGCTGCCGGTCACCGTCCCCAGAGGTTCTGCATCAGTGGTGGCCACACTTGGCCGTATACAGCGGGTAGCGTCACGAATACCCCTTTTCCCATCCCCCAGCCATCAAAGCTCAGCATCCCCCTAGTTTTTTAAATGACACCTCCAGAGCCACGGAGCCGAGTCGCCGCCGTCACATCCCCTGAACGAAAAAGGACCATAACAACCGGCACGGTCCCCAGTATCCCCATTGCCCTGGAGCGGGCGTGTCAGTGAGAATGTGTGTGAAGGACAAGTGAAAACTGCCATAAAGGAAAATGGAGCAAGGACCTGACTAGGATCAGGACGAGCTGAGAGAGAAAGGGCCAAACTGCAGTGATGTTAAAGGGCGTCACACTCCAACCAGGTGTGAAGAATTCAATGTGTGGATGTAGGACCTGGCAGGGCTCTACCAAGATGTCTACAGCACAAAGCCCATAAAATACAGGCTGGACATAGGATACTCATCACACAAACATCACACGTTTTATGTATTATTTCTTGCAAAATACAAGCTGGGGATATAATTACTTTCTCATTACATCATCATGAAAAGCTAACAACAAAATTAAGACCGTATGCCCTAAAAATCTTTTGCGCTACCTAAGACAATACAGAGTTTGACAGTTTAATGTTAAGAAAAGACACAAAAGAAACATTACTTACGGCAACCATTAAGCTGAAGTCCTCTGAGCGGTCGCACATGGAAGCAATTTGGGTAGCAAGCGACAAAATCAAGACATTTGTTTTCTGCTCATAAACGGCCATGACAGTAATTTATGTCCGGTTCTTGGAAACAGCAACAAATCACATTGTAGAGAAAATAAACGTTCAGAATGGTAATTACCCAATTGTCAAAAAAGTTGATATTTCCTCTGGTATCAGACTATTAGTGACATCAATCATCTGCTCTTAAAAACCACTTATGATGTTACACTGGATGATGGGAAATGCATCATGGATGGAGATTTCCTTGGGATATTAGGCACCAGGGCTGTCTTGCAAAGCTGATACTGCGTATTGTCCCAAGAGATCAAAATTACAGCTAATTATTTCCCAATTGGGTGATTTCAGCCAGGTTGACATAATTCTTGGCCTACCATTGGCTGCCATAAGACGCAGTGATGAAAGCCATGGACGGCAGCGGATCAAGGACTGCATGCATATAATTAGACTTATTATCAAGGCTGTGGATTCTGACTCTGACTCCAACTCCACCAAAATAGACACTGACTCCACGACTCTGACTTCACAACCATGGCTGTGAAGTCAGTAAGCTCCAGCTCCGACTCCTCAATTTCCCTGAATCTGACTTCAACTCCACCAAAATTTATATAGACTCTGACTCCACAATGGCAGTGAAGTCACTAAGCCAAACATCTGACTCTGACTCCTCAAGTTCCCTAAATCCGACTCTGATTCCACCAAAAATGGACCCGACTCCGACACCCCAGCCCTGCTTAGGCTACCTTCACATTTGCGTTCCCCTCCGCAGCGTTCTGCGGAGGGGATCCGCAATGTGACCGCAGCACTGCAAGCCCCTATCTTTATAATGGGAGCGCACGGTGCTGCGCTTGACTGCGCATGACCGTGCGCACCCATTCACTGCCATATGTGATCTGCGCGCAGGCGGATGCCTGCGCACAAATCACCCAGTCTCGTCCGTACCAGAAACGCAACATGTCCGCCTGCGCACAGATCACATATGGCAGTGAATGGTGTGCACGGTCATCGCAGTCAAGCGCAGCACCGTGTGCTCCATTATAAAGATAGGGGCTTGTGGTGCTGCGGTCACATTGCGGATCCCCTCCGCAGAATGCTGCGGAGGGGAACGCAAATGTGAAGGTAGCCTTACATAGTAACCCTTTCCAGAATATTTTTAAATATTGGAAAACCCCTTGAAATAAGTTTTGCGGGTGAAAATTCTGTCAAAGTGTCACATAGATGTCATAAATGCAAGGAGGGAGAAACAGCGCAATGGCCATCAGACATCAAAAGAAAACAAATGCTCATATGTGCTCACCTACGTGGAGGAAAGACGGCTTAAAAATGACTGCTGCTACAGATTCACAGTCTCAAAGAGCGGATAAGTAGGAGAGGAGGACAATTAGTGGTTGTTCTGCGCTGACAGTCAATTATAATGCTGTGCGTTATTCAAAAAATGTGGTTTATTGATTTAACACAGTTTTGAAGCTGCCTCATTTCTTCATCAGGAAAAATGTTTGTGCTTTTTCCTTTTTCTGATGAAGAAGCGACGCAGCTTTGAAACGCGTTAAATCAATGAGCCACGTTTTCTTTAAATAACACCAGCATTATAATTGACCGGCAGCGCAGAAAAACCACTAATTGTCCTTCTCTCCTATGGATATAATAAAGGAGAAGTTCCCTGTTCTGGATTCCCCTCTGCAAGCAAAATTTGGGAGCCCCGAGCAGGGGTCTGTACTCCAACAGATGTGGACTGTCCGTATTATATTACACAGGGGAAATTGTTTGCTGAATTGTAAAATAAAGAAATGAAAAAAAAATATATTGATATTTTTAAAATATCAAAATTGATATCACCCTCCCCCATTTTCTCAGAATGTGAATAAAATAAAAAAAGTTTAAAAAAATAGCATATTTGATATTTCCCGATATAATCAATCCATACTAATAAAATATAATATTTATTCCATACAGTGAAAGCCAAAACGAAAAAAAAAAAATCAAAATTGCTGTTTTTTATTCAAGTCGCTGCCCAAATAGAGAGTAAAAAAAGATCAGATGATGCATTACTATGACAGCCCTGGATCAGCTGATGAACGCGGATTCTGTCACGACTCACTTCCTGCCGGCAATATCTGAGTGACGTCACCGGAGAAAGTGATCATTTGTGCCATGCAGAGGGTTGCTGAATTGTCTCTCTGCACAACACAATGATTGCACTATGCAGTGCTGAGGCACCCAAGGGAAAAGTAAAGAAAAAAAAGTTTTAAAATTTGAAAAAAAACCCCATGAAAATGAAAATCACCCCCTTATGCCCCCTTGAAAAACAAAACTATTAAAAACATTAAAAAAATGCCCAGATTCGGTTTTGCAGCGTTCAGAAATGCCCAATCTATCAAAGTATAAAATTAATCAGATCTGTAAACTGCGTAACGGAAAAAAAAGTCCAAACTCCAAAATTAATTTTTTTTGATAGCCGCAACATTGCAATAAAATGAAATACCCAAAAATGGCATCATTAGAAACGTCAGCTTAAGACACAAAGATCCCGAAAAATTGCCCACGGCTGAAGGGGTTAAAATGAACTTTGTTCATGGGACAACCCCTATAATAAAAGCTGAAAGAAGCTGCTAGTGGTAGATAACAACTAACTCAATAAACTTAAAAGTGTCATGTGTCCAGATTTTGTGCTAGTTTTATTATTATCGCTGCTTCCTTAAGTAAATTCTTGATTTTCTTTTAAATCTGCCATGCGGTTCCAGAGATCCAGGCCTTTTTAGTTAGTGCTAATTGTGTTGTCTTTGCCAAATTGGACGTTGCTCACAGGATCCTCAGGGGTGTGTCTTTAGGCTTACCATATGAGCCACGCCCTATTAGTAAAGCCCATAAAAATTAGTGAGGCGGTAGACAGGGTAGGGGGATAATTGGATACCGGGATAGGCGGTTGCTTTGATAGGGGGAATCACGGCTGGTCGGTTCCCAGTTCCGTACCCTGGACCCTCAGTGGTAGGGGATGGGGGTGATGATGATGGGGGAGAGAATGGTATTGTGACGCCACCTGTGGTACCTGGTAATGTGGATACCAGCGTTGTGGCTGGCCGCTGAGGTGATGGAGGTGCAGCTCAGAGTAGTTCAGATCCCCACAGGTGGAGCTTAACCTCAGGGCAGCAGGGATGGATGAGGGGAGTTGTAATTTGTACCCCTCTGATGATGCTGAGGTCCTCTGGGCACCGGAGGAAAGGATCACAGACACTGATTCAACCGGGTAGATGATACAGTACACAGCCACAGTCTGATTGAACGGGGACATAGCTACAGATTGTAAGGTGATCATGTTGAGTCTGTTGATGGTCCCTTTTAATGGCTTTTGGGGTCTGTGTTCCTCTTTACCCTCTTTAACCACTCTGCATAGCCCCTACGCCAGCCCACTGGTCTGTTACAGTTATGTACATTCAGTTCCTTACCGGTACAGACGGGAACAGCAACAAACTCATCCTTCCGCCACCGGAATTCGGTCCTTTTCCTTAAAGTGTCCTGGATCCAATATAAGACTGAGGTTGAGGTACTATGGCTCCCTTCTGTCGGTCCCACAGCTTGTCAGTTTGCAGCCAGGGATAGACCACTGGTTGCCTCGGCTCCGGTATGCCGGTGTTGACCCCGGACTTCCCAGCTGGCTCCAACCAGGCCTGGTTCGTCCCCTCCGGGTCCCTGTCACCTCTCTCTAAGAGGCGCCCTCCTGTCAGGAACGCTGTCAGGCACCTCCTCTCTGGCTGCCTTCCCAGCACTGTCTGACTAAAATTAGCTCAACTATAACTCAAGTCTCCCGCTCTACTCTAAGTCCACCCCCTAGACCTACTGAATATACGGTCCCTATGCTAAGGGGGGCTAGTGTATGGGTGCTTAGGACAGACTCTATAAGGAAACCTCAAATACATAGCTACGGAGGCACTACACGTTCTGTTTGGGGTGCAGTACCTCCCTGTGGCGCCTAGCCATAGGGACGCCACACAAGCAATGTCCTATCTCTGGAACCGTACTGCAGAATTGAACATTGCAAAAAATCAATTTCTCTGGGGATCAGAAGGAACACCATAAGAGCAAATGCTGTCCACTTTTGTAGTGACAAATACTCCCTAATAATCCTGTCCATATGATTTAGAACATTTTCCAAACCAGAGTCTGAAAAAATTAAAGAATACCATGAAAATATGTTTTGGGTTTTTTACCCATCCAAGAGTTCTGGTTGACTGGATTCTCCTAGACACATAGCAAGGGTTAACAGCAGAGCCTAAAAATAATATGTCTCACCTTCCTGTGCTATGACCTGCATGTGATGATGATGAATGACCCATAAAAGTAATATAAAAACAAACAAGGTCTGTATCATAGCCGTCAATGGAAAATAATGTGACCCCCTAACACTTAAATCCATTATCAGCCCAACACAAGGAGACAAGACAGCGCCATTCACCTTCATACGCTTCCGATCTGACAGTCCGTGTTTAATCAGCAATAATAGGATCTGCCAGGAAGCCGGACATCTACCTTGTGATATAGGGGAAGCCGCTAACGCTAATATATACCTTCCTGTAGTGCTGGTGAGATGGCGGCACATTATTATTCCTCGCTGGTGATGGAGGTCATTTGTACAGGGGACATCCTGACTGTGTTTTATAGCGCCTCCACTATCAGTATGGGTTACAATGATAAATGGAGAATCACAAAGCAGAGGCTCCTTTAATTAGAATTTGTTATCAAGATGGTAGTAAAGACTATAAAAATGAATACTAAAAAAGAACCATATCTCTTGAGACATATGGCGGGAAAAAATGGATTACTCAGGAGAGCAGCAGGAATAAAATACGAGCAAAAACTATCCTCTTTTGCCCTGACAGCAGGTCCTTTTTAAAAAGGTCATCCAGGCTTGTCAGGATTCTCCGGAGCTGGCACCGGGAGTAGGCGGTCATGTGACTAGAGATTTCCATACCTTCGCCACATTCTGATCAGATGAGTCCGACCTCACTCCTTTCACTCGTGTTGAGTGAGGCTGCGCATGTCCAGTCAGTACACGATGGCATGTATGCAAATTGTATATGTGGCACCCCAGAGTCTGGATGCCACAATGTCATTGCCGCCCTAAGCAGGTATTGTCATACCTGAGAGCAACAGAGGGTATCCACACAAGGTGAGCCAAGCACACAACACCTTTCTGCGTCCAGGCCTGAAGGAGGAGCTCTAAAACCCTATTTCAGGGTAGATCCCCTATAAATTCTGGTCTGGGGCGGAAGTTAGTTCAGTACAGAACAGTACCGAGGAAGACATCTTGTGGACTTGAGCAGTGGTAAGCTCGTCCTAGGATAGCTGAAACCCAGCTTGAAAGAGCTGTAGGTGAGGGTCTGAGGAAGTCGAGGAGAGCCTGGGGAGTGGAGCCGTGTCGAGCTCACCCCAGTGCAGAGTGCCAGAACCAGACACAGGACCCAACACTGGTGGGTGGGGATTCCAAGTCCCCCAGCTACACCACAGTGCCTGCAGGCAAAGCAGCATAGAGAGTCCAGGAGCAGCCGCCATGGAAGTGGGGCTGGAGAAGGAGTTGTCTGCCATACCGGCACCAGGCAAAGGAAGACAGGTCCACAACTCATCTTATGCAGCAGCAGGGACTCGCTGAAAGAGCACAGCAGGGAGGCCTCAGAACTTGCCAAGTGAGGAGAACCCCGAGTCCTTGCACCAGTACCACCAGTAAAGGACCTGAGGAAACAACAACTGTGAGTCTGTCTGTTACTTTGCACCCTCCGTCCTGCGCCCTAACAGCCTTCCAACAGTATAGACTTTCTCGGTTGCCCTGGGGGAGCAACACCACCAAAGCTGTATATCCCATCATCCCCAGTGGTCCCGTTTGGCAGCGTCGGCCCAAATACCCGAATACCGCAGGTGGCATCACAAACTCTATTCCTATATCAATTCTCCCAAATTTAAAGTGACTCTGCAGGGTCACATAGCTGGGTCTCAGGCCCCGTGATCCTGAAACCGAATAGTTCGGTTCTGAGCACTCCACTGCCCTGGGGGCGAGTCATTTCCTCCAGTAACAGTAATGACTGCCCGCTCCTGGCACCGACACCGGAGAATCCTGACAGTGCGCAGAGTTCACATTGTGAAGATTCACTATAGTGCAGCCACAGAGAGTGAGTGCACACAATCCCAAGCCTGTACAACCCCTTTAAGCAGTAACATATTTACAGTCTAACAAGCCTCCTTCAAAGTTCAGGCCCCCTGAAGGACACACAAAAGTAGGACACACTTCTGCATTCATTCATCCACATCTCACTCATTGAGAGATTTTTCTACAGGTTGACTAGCACATCCATATTACAGGCCTCACCATCTTAGTGACTTCATGATCTTGGTGGTAAACTCCACACTGGCCCTTCAACTGGGTTATTGAGCCTCTCTAAGCTCTTGCACCCTTTCTCTGTAGGTGGTCCCGTCCTCCAGAGGTGGTCTCATCCTCCTTTCCATATAGCGGGCACGATGACCTTCATCAGAGCAGTCACACACGTAATGTCACCTCCATCACCTGGGACAACATCCTACTTCTAAATGCCCTCTGCGAGTGACACAAAGTGGAGGACATCCCGCCCCCAATTAACCTCTGTCACTCCCACCTTCACTTAGACAACAAGCTTAAAGGGGTTGTTCTCTTTTGGGTTACAAGACTGCAGTCACTCTATGTGACTGCAGACTTGCGAGTACTCATTACAGCACATGGTGCCACTGCTGCCAGGATTCTCCCATGCAATTTGCATGCATGTGGTCACGTGCAACTAGGCATGCATGGCCTCTCTCAGTACAAGTGAGGCTGGGTACATCTAGCCATAATGTGGCCAGAATTATTCAAAATACATACTTTTGTTCACAAGACCGCTCCTAGAGCCGGTACTGGAGAATCCTGCAAGCGAGCACAAGATGGCTACCTAAAGCCTGCCCATGAGGTAGGTGGCATAGCTAATCAGGAGAACTATGCTACATTTCTAATTGGAGGGATTTGCTCATATTATTATTATCATTTCACCTACTACATACTGGGATATACCGTAATCTTGAAATGGAAATACCCCGTTAAATTTATTAAAAAAAAACATTTGGCAACATTTTTTTAAACATGGTCTAGTTTTAAAATAAAAAATATTAATCTTCAAATTTTCAGACTGACCACCAGGGCTTAATTAGACTCTAATTCTTTTTGATTCAGGAGACAACACATGTACATTAGCCTCAGTGATGTTATCCTGACCCGATCTTTTGTATTGAAGCATCTAATGAGCGTGTGCACAGGTGATTGTGAAGGGAAGAGGAGCAGCTTGGGGGTGATATCTATTGTGATTGGCGGATCCTGTGTTATTAGCTGTGAATAGAGGTCTTACTTTACCTGTCATTGTAACCATGCCTCTGATGATAAAGAGCCTGCTGAAAACGTTTCCTGAAAAGAAGGGGAGTGTAAGTCTAAAAAAGCCCCAGTAGCCAATGTTAAAATTGCGAGATTACTCATTTTGTTTTATTAATAAAGATTGTTATATGAAAAAATAACAAGTAACAAAATAACCTGATTGAAGCAATAAATCATTTTCTGATGATAGCGTCACTGAAAGGGAAAACTCAAATTCCTAGTATAACACATGAACATCACAGAGAAGGAACCCTGCTCAAGATTAGTAAGGAGTGGGCATATTGACTATTTACACAAGTACAATATGGATGGATAGATGGATGGATATGTGGCGCCCCACTGGTCAGGACGCTACGTAGGGGTACTGCACCCACAAAAGAGTGTGTGATATCCCTGTGACCAAGGGACTGGGATGTCAATAGGGGACCTCATTACACCCATCTACACACCTTAGGTTGGGGAACCATAGGGTTAACCGTTGCTAGGAAACTGGTCCCGGTGGGAGCAGCCAGGGCTGCAGCAACCATTGGACAAGTTGAGCTGGTTGCTCAGGCGGCACTATAGGCCGGAAGCGGCAATGCAGCAGGGAGCATAGCGGCTGATATGAAGTCAGGGGCATGCCACCGCCTGCCACAACCAGGTATGTGCACGGACAGCGCAAAGCCCGCCGCTCTTCGGACAGCGCTGATAGCACTCCCCCCCCGCCCTCCTTCATTCCGACACCAGCATTGATAGCACCCCCCCTTCTGACTCTTTGCTTCAGGCAGCAGAGAGGCTTCGTTCACCCCTGGGAGCAGCTTAGGTAGGTAGTGGAGAGCAGGAAAGTTAGTGAGAGGAGGAGACGGAGAGCGAACGCAGCGGAGGGCACGTCATGAAAGGTGACCCAGAGAGAAAGAAGTGGATCCTAGGGTGTTGAGGTGCACCCGAATCCGGACCGGTATGACTCCCGGCCGGAAGGATCCAGTCCAGAACCGGAGGATCGGCTCTGTTATCCCCGAGCTGCCAAACCGGAGGGCACGGGCTTCTGCAGAAGTTGTGGCCAACACCCGGCATAATTCCCTAAGGCCCAAGACAGGATCCTTCCAGAAAGAAATCCGTGGGGACCGGCAGAGGGCTCTGTGCGTGGGAGCACTAAGGAAGGAATAGAGGGAGAGTGCAGCAAGGACAGATGAAAGGATCAGGCAGGGACACCACAGAGGGTCCCCAGTGAGAAGTCCTATTTCTCTGGTGACTACCCAGGCCAGCAATGCCTGTTGACTGTGTAAAGACTGCTGCCTGAGTCACCAGTAAAGTCCGGTTCAGAGTCAAAGACTGTGTGTTGTGTTTTATTGGCCCGCACCGGAGGAGCCATACTCTTGTTCCCTCATAACAGACTGTCAGCCTGCATCTCCACCTGACGAGACGCGTCCCTGCAAACATCCCTATTCATTCTTCACTGCCCCTGGGATCCTGCTCCACCTATGGGGAGCGTTACCAACAAGTATCATTATCGGTTACTGTAGGTGACGTCACAAACTCTTTTTATTTTATTTTATTTTAACCCTTTTTTCAGCGACCGCCAGGCCCATGGGCCCGAGCACAGGCCAACCATGACATCCCTTGTGAAACTACAGATAGATAGATAGATAGATAGATAGATAGATAGATAGATAGATAGATAAAGCAAAAAAAACAAAAAAAACTGCACAGCACTCAAGACACAATGTGAACTGGTGCTAGCAGTGACGCTAGGTCAAATACCAAGAAAAAATGTCTCTGCAACACACAGCTATTACCAATATCATATATATGCTAACAAGCAAAAAATGAGAAAAAAATTTAAAAACGTACGTTTTTTCAAAAAACTCATTATTTTAAATTTTTATCTTCTGGGGGTCTTGGTACATACATTGGCCAATGTCTGTTTGCTCACCAACCATGTTACGGTGCCCCCAGGTCTGATGAGTCCTGCGCTGACATCCCTGTCCTCTGTAAGTTTTTTTAATTTTTTTCTCAATTTTTGCTTGTTAGCATATGTACGATATTGGTACCGTGTTTCCCTGAAAGTAAGACCCTGTCTTACATTTTTTTGGGGGCCAAAAGTGGCCCCCGGTCTTACTTTCGGGGGGGTCTTATATTGTGTGCCCCAGCAGTGTGGCCTACAGGCCCCCTCCTGCTGGCACACTGCGGGAGAGGGTCGCACGTCACGTGCGCCCGCTCATTAGATATGCACTGCATCCCCCGGTCAATCAGCGACAGGGGGAGCAGTGCATTATGTATATGGGCCCCCCTCCTGCTGGCACACTACCCCCCCAGTTGGTGTAGATAGGCCCCCCCTGCTGGCACACTACCCCCCCCAGTTGGTGTAGAGAGGCCCCCCTGCTGGCACACTACCCCCCCCAGTTGGTGTAGAAAGGCCCCCCCTGCTGGCACACTACCCCACCCAGTTGGTGTAGAGAGGCCCCCCCTGCTGCTGCTGCTGCTGCACACATCTTACCCTCCAAGGTCTTCTTGCAGCAGCCAGCGCGTCGGTCCTCCGTCCTCGGCTGTCTCCCGGATCATGTGACCCGTCGCAGCGCATGACGTCATCGCGACTGCAACCGGCCGGTCACATGATCCGGGAGACAGTCGAAGACGGAGGACCGACGCGCTGGCTGCTGCAAGAAGACCCTGGAGGGTAAGATGTCTGCAGCAGCAGCAGGGGGGGCCTCAGAACAGGGGGGTAGTGTGCCAGCAGGAGGGGGCCCATATATATAATGCACTGCTCCCCCTGCCGTTGATTGACAGGGGGATGCAGTGCATATGTAATGAGCGGGCGCACGTGACGTGCGACCCGCTCCCGCTCCCCCCCCTCCGCTAGGGGCCTTACATTAGCCCCCCCCCGGTTGTAAGGCCTTATATTCGGGGGAGGCCTTACATTAGCAGGCCCCCCTTTACCCCTAGGCGGCCTTACAATCGGGGGGGGGGGGGGCTTACTTTCGGGGAAACACTGTAGTAGCTGTGTGCTGCAGAGACATTTTTTTCTTGGTATTTGACCCAGCGTCACTGCTAGCACCAGTTCACATTGTGTCTTGAATGCTGAGCAGTTTCTTTTTTTGCTTTGTGTATAAGATATGGAGTTGCTGGCTCCATGCCTGCACTTAGCACCTTCATCACCTCATCACAGGTGGTCTGAGGTTGAGATGGTGTCCACCCACCTAACAGTGGGACAGGGAGGACAAGGAGGACAGGGATGTCAGCGCAGGACTCATCAGACCTGGGGGCACCGTGACGTGGTTGGTGAGCAAACAGACATTGGCCAATGTATGTACTAAGACCCCCAAAAATTAAAAATTAAGAATAATGAGTTTTTTGAAAAAACTTAAGTTTTTTAATTTTTTTCTCATTTTTTGCTTGTTAGCATATGTACGATATTGGCAGTAGCTGTGTGCTGCAGAGACATTTTTTTCTTGGTAGATAGATAGATAGATAGATAGATAGATAGATAGATAGATAGATAGATAGATAATTTTTTTTAAACAACCCCAATTTCTTTTATCAATTTCCTAGGCAAACTTTTTAGTGATGGTTTCATTGCGCCATCTAGTGTCCATCAAACACTTGTTCAAGCACCACACCTGATAATAAAATGCCTGGTGACATGAGATATATAGTTGTGTTAGCAATGTGTTCAAAAACACAAGTTAAGCCCACAATCTTTATAACAGTTTTTATTTATATGCATTGGTAACATTGCACACTGATTTCTAAATCAAAATATGAAGAGAAATGCATATAATGATTAACTACTTTACAGAAAATAACAAATAATTAACTTTAGGCTGTTAAAAAAAATAGTCTGCATTTGTCTTTACAAACTCAAAATATGTGCTCTTCTTATTTTAGGATTTAGTTTTCCTGTGAACCACTCACCTAATATTTACTTGTATAACCACAGTTTTTTAGAACTGCTTTACATCTATGTAGCATAGAGTCACCCAACCTCTGGCACCTGTCAACTGTTATTTCAGCCCAGGATGCTTTGACTACATCCCACAATTCATGGCTTTGCCTCATACACTGCATTTTTTATGTCATCCCTCAAGTGTTCTATGAGTCCGGGGAATGGGTTGGCCACTCCAAAACTTTAACTTTGTTGGACTGGAATCAAGATTTTTCTCGTTTACTGGTGTGTTTAGGGTCGTTGTCTTGCTGAAATGCCCATTTCAAGGACATTTTCTCTTCAGCATAAGGCAACATGACCTCTTCAATTATCTTGATATATGCAAACTGGTCCATGATCTAAATAGGTGGTAAATGTGGTAGAAGCTTGCACCACCAGGCTTTACTGCCTTCAGAATGTACTGTGGCTTAAATCCGAAGTTTAGGGGTCAACTGACCAACTGTCTGCGGCCCTGGGACCCAAAAAGAACAATTTTAATTTTATCAGTCCACAAAATGTTTCTCCATTTCTCTTTAGGCCAGTTGATGTGTTCTTTCTTCAGTACATGTCTTTTTTTTAACAGTGGGACTTCTTTCTAATAGATGATCTTCACACAGGCATCTTCTAACTGAACCAGTCCTCACAGGTAACCTGAGACGTCTTTGATCATCCTCGAGCTGAAACATTGGCTAAGCCTCTGACATTCTGGCTATTCTTCCAACCATTCCAATGGTAGTCCTCCGTTTTCTTCCATGGCTCTCTGGTCTTGTTTTCCATTTTAAAGCATTGGGGATCATTTTAGATGAATGCCAATCATAGTCTACACTTCTTTATAAGTTTTACCATCTCCAATCAACTTTTTAATCAAAGTATTCTGTTCTTAGGCCGGCTTCACACTACAGCTTGAGGCAGACAGCCACGGACCAGATCTGCACACACATCTGGAGGGCTAATGTGCCCTCCGGTCTGGTGTGCAGCCGCACGCAGCTGCTGCCGGTGAACCCGGCCTTATTAACAATGTCTCAAACGAGCTATATTTCTCATGGTGGGGTTACACGTCCCGATATCGCCGCGATATCGGAGGCAACGCCGCGGGAGCGCGCATTTTTTTGAGCGCTTTTCCCGATATCGCATCGGCGGTTTACACGCTGCGATATCGGGAAACAACGTCCCTCCGATGTGTACGCCCACCAACCCAGTAACGACCATTTAACATGGGAGTTAATGGGTGAGATGCGAGTACGCATCGGAGTTGGGCTGTCACACGCAGCGATCCTGCTACAACGGCCTTGCGATATCGGGGAGTTGAATAGCTCAGCTATTCAACTCCGATATCGTTTTGGCATCGTTCCAGGATCGCGTTGTACGCTCAAACCGTACAACGCGCGCCCGATATCGGCTCCAACTCATCAGGGCAGCAATATTGTATATTGCTGCCCTGATGAAGTGGCCAGGTGGCCACGAAACGCGTTGGCTTGAGTGTAAATAAAGGTTTGCTTGCATCCTCGGTTTTCCCTGTGGTCTAGCGCGGACAAACCCCGGCTCTTTTTCTCCTATATTGTATGTATCTGCATCCTGGGATCTGCAGCGGCCAAAACTTCTACAGGTGGTTGTGACTCTCACAACCATACCAGGTGAGTGGATTACCTTTGTTAATAACACGCTGGTGTCCCTCATTTACCGCCTTAGTGCGCTCCCCCTCTCTCTAAATTTTTTGCAGGAACCAAAGAAAGAATAGCGACATCCAATAGAGGGTTCTCAGTGCAGTCAACATGGGTGAGAGACACAGTGGAGGCCAGACCAGGTTTCATACAGGTCAGGGCTTTAACAGAAGGAGACAGGGACCCAGAGGCCTTACAATTCACTTGATGTGGAGATCCTGAAGTGCTACCCGACTGTTGTGAATTCATTGATGAAGAATTCTGGTTGTGAGCTCCCTCCTGTGGTTGTTGTTGGTGATGCAGCTGGCTGTGTTTTGCAGAGTTCCTCAGCTGATCCTGATGATTGGCAGTCTGCTTCGGATTGGAGCATATAGGTGGTTGGAGCTGATCAATCTCTGCCAATTGTAATTATTTCTGGAGGTATCCACATCTCTCCCTGGTTTCTTCCTCTTCTGCTGAATCCTTGCAAGCTAAGTGAATGGTGTTTGGTTATTTTGTGGCACAAATGTTGTGTGCTTGAGTATCTGCTTATTGCTTGTCTTGCTCTGAGTTGTGGGTTGATATTTAGTCTGCATATTTGTTTACCTGCTCTCAGTTAGGAAGTTTTCTTCCTAGGTATGAACTGCTATTCACTGTTGTCTGCAACTTCCAGTTCTGCTGGTATTAGAATCTATTTATTCTAGTTTGATTCACAGAAGTTCCTGCAGTTATAGAGGGCGGCGAGTCTTAGCAGACTCAGGGTTATTTTTTGGTACTATCTGCTGTTGGGGGTTTTTGATAGCATTTTAATATTGACCACAATAGTATTCCATCCTGTCCTTACTATTTAGCTAGTGTGGCCTCTTTTGCTAAACTCTATTATCTGCCTGTGTGTTTTTCCTCTACTGTTTCCCAGTCAATATCCATGGGGGGCTTGCTATTCTTTTAGGGTTATGCTCTGAGGCAAGACTTTCCTGTTTCCCTATTTTGGGGTAGCTAGTTCTCCGGCCGTGTTGAGGTGTCTAGAGCATTGTTAGTTACATCCCACGGCTACTTCTAGTTGCAGTATTTAGTCAGGGACTGCGGTCAGTACAGTTGCCAACTACTTCTGTGAAATCTGTTTATATTACTCCTAGTTCATCAGATCATAACACCCGACCACCTGGAGTGTACCTTGGACAGTGCCTGCTTAACATCAGTAAAAGGTATGAAAACTACTCCCAGTGTGCATGTGTGCCAATTCTTACTGCCCTGAGCCTGCACCGAATACAGACTACACTGCTCCCTACGGCTGCAGAGTCGCCTCCCTGTGTGTACCCATATCCTATTCAGTAACCTGGGGACTTCGCTCCGCCTGCGGGGAGTGGCATCATCCGGTTGCCTGCCCAGATGTCTGCTGGCAGCGCTGGTGCCATCACCAGAAACTGCAGGTGGCGTCACGAACATTTAATTTTATTTTTTTTTATTAATATTTTTATGTTTGATTTATTCTTTTATTAAACCCCATTTTGAGCATCCACCAGGGCCATGGGCCCGGGCACTGGGCACAATTGACAGCATCCAAAATTAACGCCTGGGATCCGAGTACCCTGGCCCTGGGGTGTGACAGAACCATGCCAGTTCACCCCAGGAAGCAACCCGGACACCAGAGTCCGAGTCTACCAGGGACTAATTAGCCCAGCAGAAAACACCGGTCAACCAAGGAGACTTCAGTCTTCTGGGATACTTGTAGCACAGCAACCACTAAAGCCAGGAACCGCAGTAGAGATAGCAGCAACCAGGGGCGTAACTACCGGCATAGCAGATCGCTTTGGGGCCCGGCGCTTGTGGGGGGCCCGGGCCCAGCGCCGCTACGCTGCTATCCGGTCAGCTGCGATCAGTGGGTATATACAGGGCCCCAGTGGGTATATACAGGCCCCCCACTCCTCCCTTGCTGCTGCACACCTATAAAGGAATACATCATACTTACTTATCCCTGCCGGCTGCCGCTCTCGCCGCTCTGCACCGCGCTCCGGCTTCATCCGGCTTCTTCCTGGTTGTGACCGGCGGGGGGATCAGGCAATGACGTCATTGCCTGCACCGGAGGAGGAAGCATGAAGACCCGGAGGAGCGCGGTGTCAGAGCGGCGACAGTGGCAGCCGGCAGGGATAAGTAAGTATGATGTATTCCTTTACAGGTGTGCAGCAGCAAGGGAGGAGTGGGGGGCCTGTATATACCCACTGGGGCCTGTATATACCCACTGGGGCCCTGTACATACCCACTGGGGCCCTTTATATACCTACTGGGGCCCTGTATATACCCACTGGGGGCCTTGTATATACCCACTGGGGCCCTGTATATACCCACTGGGGGCCTGTATATACCCACTGGGACCCTGTATATACCCACTGGGGCCCTGTATATACCCACTGGGGCCCTGTATATACCCACTGGGGTCCTGTATATACCCACTGGAGCCCTGTATATACCCACTGGGGAGGCTGCTGTATACCACTGGGGCTGCTGTATATACTACTGGGGAGGCTGCTGTATATACCACTGGGGAGGCTGCTGTATACCACTGGGGCTGCTGTATATACTGCTGGGGCCTGTATATACCACTGGGGAGGCTGCTGTATACCACTGGGGCTGCTGTATATACTGCTGGGGCCTGTATATACCACTGGGGAGGCTGCTGTATACCACTGGGGCTGCTGTATATACCACTGGGGAGGCTGCTGTATACCACTGGGGCTGCTGTATATACTGCTGGGGCTGCTGTATATACTACTGGGGAGGCTGCTGTATATACCACTGGGGAGGCTGCTGTATACCACTGGGGCTGCTGTATATACTGCTGGGGCCTGTATATACCACTGGGGAGGCTGATGTATACCACTGGGGCTGCTGTATATACTGCTGGGGCCTGTATATACCACTGGGGAGGCTGCTGTATACCACTGGGGCTGCTTTATATACCACTGGGGAGGCTGCTGTATACCACTGGGGCTGCTGTATATACTGCTGGGGCCTGTATATACCACTGGGGAGGCTGCTGTATACCACTGGGGCTGCTTTATATACCACTGGGGAGGCTGCTGTATACCACTGGGGCTGCTGTATATACTGCTGGGGCCTGTATATACCACTGGGGAGGCTGCTGTATACTACCACTGGGGAGGCTGCTGTATACTACCACTTGGAGGCCTGTATACCACACTGCTGGGGGCTGTATTCCTATGCTGGGGTCCACCCTCGGCTTATACACGAATCAATAGGTTTTCCCACGTTTTGGGGGCAAAAGTAGGGGGGTCGGCTTATACATGAGTATATACGGTAAACTGGGTGGCGTCAGACTGTTAACACCGATTCGGTAAGGGGGTGTGTCTTGAAGGGGGAGTGTCATTGAGAGGCGTGTCTTGGAGGGGGCCCCGTTCAAAAGTTTGCTATGGGGCCCTGCCAGTTCTAGTTACGTCCCTGGCGGCAACCAACAGAAAGTTTGCACCGCCTGCAATACAAGTGAGAGACACAGGGGAGGTCAGGTCAAATTCCAGACAGGCCAGGACTTAAACACACACACTAAGACAAGGAGGTCTCATCGGGTGTGTAGATCCTGAAGTGCCTCCCGACCAACTGGAGTGTACCCTGGACATTACCTTGCAACAACATCAGTAAAAGGTACGGAAACAACTTCCAGTGTGTGAGTGTCAGTTCCTACGGCCCCTGATTCTGTCCAACACATAGATTGTGTCAGCACCCAACATGCAGAGCCACCTCCCTGTGCAAAATCCCTATTCTACATAACTGCCCGGGGACCCTGCTCCACCTATGGGGAGTGTTATCATCTAGCTGCAGCATCACCATCCCCAGAGGTCTGAAAGCAGTGCAGGTATCATTACCGGGTCCCGTAGGTGGCGTCACAAGACTTCCTTTTATTTTATTTTTTCCCTTTTTGCCATTTTTCAGCGACCACCATTGCCACAGGCTTGGGCAAGCCACCTGTGACATCACCCCATTGCAACCGACCGGGTCCGGGTATTCCAAGGGCCCTGGGGTGGGTAAGATACAGTAGGTGAGGGCTCACAGTCTACAAGGGATGTGTGAGGATACAGTTGGTGAGGAGAGAGGACCCTGCCTGCTAGGGCTTACAGTCTATAAGGGATTGATGAGGATACAGTAGGTGAGGTGAAACGACGCTGCCCATGAGGGCTTACAGACTATATGGATGGGTCAGGATCCAGTAGGTGGGGAGAGAGGACCCTGCACATGAGGGCTCACAATCTAGAAGGGATTGGTGAGAATACACTAGGAGAGGGTAAAGCTGGTCCTTCAGCGGTATAGTGGACTGAGGGCTACTGCAGGTTGTAGGCTTGTCAGAAGGGTTGAGTCTTCAGGTTTCTTCTGAAGGTTTCCTCATTAAGCAAGAGTCTGATGTGTCGGGGCAGAGAGTTCCAGAGTATGAGGGATGCACGGGAGAAATCTTGTATACGATTGTGGGAAGAGATAGCGAGAGGGGATAAGAAGATCTTGTGAGGATAGGTTACGTGCAGGTAAGTAGTAGGTCACGTATATATGGAGGAGACAGGCTGTGGATGGATTTGTATACCATGTTTAGGGTTTTGAACTGCAGTCTCTTGACAATGGGAAACCAGTGAAAGGGATTGGCAGAGAAGAGAGGCGGGGGAATAGCAGGGGGATAGGTGGAATAGTCTGGCAGCAGAGTTTAGGATAGATTGGAGGGGTGCAAAAGTGTTAGAAGGGAGACCACAGAGCAGGAGGCTGCAGTAGTTGAAGTAGAAGATGATGAGAACATGCATGAGTGTTTTTGCAGATTCTTGGTTAAGGAATGTGCGAATCTAGGAAATATTTTTGAGTTGGAGTCAGAAGGAGGAGGAAAGGGCTTGCATATGTGGCTTGAAGGAGAGGTCACAATAAAAAGTTATGACACGCCCGGCCAGGGCTGTGGGGTACTCGGAACTGGGCCGTACAATTCTTTAGGGACATGGTTGCGTGATCCGGCTCCTTGACCCTAACTGTGTCATAAAAATAGGGGATAATTTATATGGGATTGAATCGTGAAGCCACCCATGGTATTCAGCTATAGGATGGCCGCTGCAGCGGTTCGGGACCACAGGGGCAGTTGGTGATGCAGCAAAGATGATACAGCTACCCATGGGTGGAGCAGTGCCCCAGGGCAGGTAGGACAGTTTGTTCAGGTGGTGATGACCATTGGGATGCAGAGAATAAGCAAGGGATGCAGAAAAGTGCAGTTTTTTTTACCTTTTATGTGGCATCCCAGGGGTTAATGTGCCACAGTAACATCACCATGGGTTAACTCCCCACACAACACCTGACTCTGCACTGGCGCCTCTAGGCCAGAAGGGAGAGCTAAAGCAGCTCCCTTATATATTCTGGTGTAAGAGGAAGAAAAGACTGTTGGTGTAAAGGGGCTGCCTTAGGCTCCTTCGCAGTCTGCTACCCGGTCCCAGGCCTAGTCAGGGTCTGAATTGAGGAGTACAAGAAATAGAGGAACACATCTGGGAGACTGAGTTACCTCATAACTCACCCCAGAGACCGGATACCGGATCCGAATCTGTGACTGAAACACGCAGCACAGAAAACACCGGGATAGTGGAGGTTGTAGATCTACACTGTAGTTCAGTGAAGCAACACGGCGGGGTGAGAAGCACAAGGAAGACTCAAGTTGCCTAGCAAAGGGGGTACCTGTGAGGTGAGACAGGGCCAGCAGCTCAGCTAAAGCAGCAGCAGGGCAACACACAAGGTGCAGGAGTAGGAAGCTGAGGACCTGGACAGGGTCGGAGCAACCCGGCCCCGGTACAGACTCCGTGGACTGTACTCTACTGAATACCATCATCAGTAAAGCCTTGGAAAACTTCAAAACCGTGAGTCTGTGTGATCCTTGCATTCAAGCCCTATGCTCCCTCACAAACTGCCATCACCTCAACTACTACCCCTATCCTGCAACATCCATAGCATCATCTATAGACTTTAACTACCACTGCCCCAGGGAACCAAGCTCTACCTGCGGAGAGCCGTTACATCTCCAGCTGCCAAACATCATCCCCGGAGGTTGTGCAGCAGTGGTGGTCCCCTGACTGACCACAACCCGTGGGTGGCGTCACAACAAACTCCCCTGTAAATACCCCCCATTTATTGAGGAACCTGGGACACGGTCCGGACCAAGACCGCCGTTATATTCCCTGCAGTAGCCCGTACCGGTACCGAGTACCCCGTCCCAGTGGGCTCCACATTTACTTCTTGGCAGATGATAATGCAATCTGGGGTACTAGTTACAGATGATAGGAGTCTGGATTGCCTGGAAGCATTTGGGGGTCCACCTCACCAGGTGGGGTTGGAGGCCTTCCTACTGTGCCCCTGTGTCCCTTTATGGACCCTGCTGCCTGTAGCTATGCTGCGGCCCTCTTCTGAATGTTGGTTCTAACCTGTGTGACAGACACCTTGAGCCTATCATGGGCACTGCCTTTCCACTGGCAGCCCCAGGCTCTTAGTCTGCTGTGGTGCCTCTGGGTGTTCGGTCTGGCCAGGGGGCTTGCAACCTTCTGCCCTCCAGATTCGGCTGTCGGGGCGTACAGCACCTGCACAGCCAAGTACTCTGGCGTTCTTTTTGTCAGCGCTCTGTTCCGGGATGAGTTATGGAACAGCTCTAATTCCCCCAGAGCCCGTGTCTCCTCTCTCTTCCTACTTCTCAGACTAACTGCCTAAGGGCCCTTTCACATCAGCGTTTTTTGAAATTCGCGGCAGATGCGGTGAAAAAACCGCATCTGCCGCGATTACCGCATACCGGCTGCACTTGCGGCGCGGTTGCGGTAAACGCCATGCAAAGTATAGGCGTACTTGCGGCAGTTGCGGCAAGTGCGGTTTTGCACTTGCGGCAGGTGCCGCCGCAAGAAAAACCGCGGTCTTCTGTCTTCTCCTCCCAACCAGAGAGCAGCTCCCCTGAAGTTGGGTTATAGAGCTCCCCCTTCTGGCCTGGAGTAAGAATTGTGTTGAATGCTGAGTATTACCTGGCATGGGGACCTCCTCCTGCTTCCAAGCATGGCATCACCCCTATGAGGGAGGCAATGTCACCGTGGCAACCAGACTCTGGGGTGCCACATTTACCATGAGGCAGCGAGCCTGCAGGACTGGCGAGAGTGAGCAGCCATTGACTTTGATGCTAAGGTGCCCACAGGACGGTTGTAGTGCGGTTTTCCAGCGGTTCCCGCCGACATTTTAACGTTGGTTTTATTTAAATTTATGTTAATCCAAACCAGTGTTTGGATTAACATTGAAACCTATGGCAATTGGAAACCGCTGTGCCCACTATGCCGGTTATATTATGCTCATCTTCATCCAGTTCACCGGTTTTCAGGTGGTTTGTGAAGATTGAGCATGTCAATTTTCAAGTGCGTTTTTAAAGCGGTTAGAGCAAGGAAAGTGGCCAAGAATCATGACAAAAAGCCGCCATACAACTGCTGTAAACCGCTGTAAAACCGCTGGACTCTTCAGAGCTCAGGACTGTAGGCTCCAGAAGTTCACCACCGGTTTTCTGACGGTCAGAGTGATGCAAGAACCGTCCTGTGGGCACATACCCTTAGAGTGAGATTGATGACCTTATCGCATCAATATCATAATCCTGTACCAACCCCTTTATGGTTTGTATTACTGAAGGCATTTAAAAAAAAATTCAAGTCTTGTAAAATAGAGCAAAAAACTTTTTCTACCCATGAGATCATTAAAATGTTTTAGGACATTTCCATTCTTCTCAGAAGTGGCACCACTCCTGTGTCCATGTCACTGCTGATAATGTAGCTCAGATTTATTCACTTCAAAGGGTGTGATCTACAATACCAGTCACATCCCGTAAATACATTTTTATTGTAACTTTTTTCTTGCCCTCTTTTCATGGAGAAGTCTACTGGTCTCCATCATAGAATGGATTCAATGCTGAATCTGCCCATTGCCCTGGCACTAACTGCATGGCGACTTGGTCATGTGATCTATTCATTGGCATCTGACACCCACATTATTCCCAGTACAAAAAGCATATTAATCCGAACCAGAAAAAGAAGAGGCGACTTAATACCATAATCCCACTGTGTTACACAGGGCTTTGGCCGTGGCCCCCAGGAAATAGCGGTCGGGGCTGCCAGGCGGAAAAATGACCATGACATTTGGCTCCATCTTGGTTCAGGCTCAGTGTAACAAAGACAACACATGCCAATGTCAGGAAGAGTTAAGTAGTGTTTGCGAGACATCTTTATGGGACAAAGGGTCAAATTTTCTGCAAAGCGAAATCTCAGATGTGTCAAATATTGGCTTCTTCATCCTTGTTGTTTGCATTTCTTTGATTTTCCTTAATTCTTTGACTATTTCCTGTAATTCTATCTTTAGATTTGCTTTGCTGAATTTACTTGTCGCCCTCCAATTTCCTGTTGTGATAATTACAATGTGCAGCGCTGTCACGTCTTCACCGCCGCCCGTGACCTCCCTGACACTTCATATCCTTTATTATTAATAGCATCCATGATGGCAAGTAACCTGCATCCAGACATATGGAGGAATGGTCATATCATCTAGTGAGGACCAACAGTTACAACCAAAATTCTTCCCCACCCCTCACCCCTCCCAATTGCAGATTATGTTTTTTTTTAGCAAACTAAATAGCTGAAGACAACTTGCACAAAGTAATAAGATACAAAGACAGTGAATGTTCTTACAGACAGTGGCGGACCTACCGTGGTGCAGCTGGTTCAGCTGCACCAGGGCCCCGAGCGGCTAGGGGGCCCCTGAAGCCTGCAGGGGGGCCCCCAGCCAACCCCGTAACCCGATGTCAGAGGAGAGGAGGGCAACTGAGGGAAGCTTCCTGCTTCCCTTGGCTGATCCCGCCCCTCCTCTCCTCTTTCGCCCTGGCTCCCAGGACTGCATTTGGCGGCTCAGCGCAGGTAGGAGAGCCGCATCTACACCCCCCCTCCCCTGCTCCTCACCGACGACCACTAGCACCCCCACCCACTACTCGCCAACGACCACTAGCAGCCCCCCCACCCCCCACGCTCCCCACTATGGTTGCACCAGGGCCCTCCGGGATCAAGGTCCGCCACTGCTTACAGATACAGATGGAAGAAGAGTTCTCAAGTTCAAAGATATACGAACACTGGTTACATTACCTAGATGTGGCATAGAGAAAGCTGTCACTGGCTACCACCAGGTCACTGAGGAAGCAGGTGGTAAAAAAGACTTCAAAGTATCTTCAAAGGATCTGCTACAAGATTTGGAGGCAGAACTAATGTTACATTTTGCCTAGTAAGGTGCATACTAAATATTTAAACTCTCCCTGCCTGAACTCCGAGACATTCACCTCTACTGATCGAAAAACAGAATAAAAATCATAAATACTGGAAACCATATGAATAATACCCAAAGTTTTGTGATTCTGCTCTGTCAAGTGATGAAAGTGTGGCGCCCCACTGGTCAGTGCACCACAGTAGGGGTACTGTGCAAGGACAATTACCGCTGGGTCTGCAATGAGTACCAGCCCCATTAGACTGATGTTAAAATTGTTTGCAACGTTTAAGATAATGAGCCTCCCATAAAGGGAAGAAAATACTGTTTATTGTTGTGTAAATAAAAATATTCCCGTTATGTTTCAGTAAAAATAAAAGCTCTGTATCGGGTAGGGGTAGAAACACTTGAGGACAAGTGTGTTTCACCAAGCGGGAATGTGGTGCCCCACTGGTCAGTGCGCCACAGTAGGGGTACTGCACCCATATCTGAGTGTTCAGTATTCCTGTCATTGGGGAGTGTAAACCTGAGGTTCTCATGCCAGCATCCCTACACCTAACATAGGGGACCAATTGGCCACCCGTTATCAGGGTAACCGATCCTGGTGGGAGGAGCGTTACAGTAGAAGGAGCTGGAACCACACAGAGAGTTAGTGAGTCGGAGTAGTTTAGTCGGAGGAACAAGTCCTAGAGGGACACAACAGGGAGGGTGACCAAAAGAAGGAGGAGACCCAGTGCCGGATCTTAACGACAGTCCGGGGGAATCCTAGTCCACAATGGGGTACTCGCTCTGAGTCACAGTGCAGGCGAGTATAACCCTGAGCCGTCAATACCGGTAGCTTGCAGGTGTGCCCAAGACAGCCCCGCCAGAAGCACTAAACCGGGTTGAGCCCCTTAGAGAAGAAGGGTACCTCCTAGCACCCAATGGGCCTGGTAGACAAGTGGGTTGTGCAGGACAGCACAAAGATAGTAAGGAGGTGCAAGCAAAGACACAGAGGACAGTGAAGGTACTAAGGAAGGAACATTGTGGGAGCCTCAAAGAGACTTTATTCTCCCCAGTGACTACCCGGTCAGCTACCCGCTAAAGACTGTGTATCTGTGTACCTGAACTGCTAAGAATTGTTGCCAGAAAAGTACCTGCACAGAGTCAGCAAGCCTGCGGTGTCTTATTCTATTAAGTTAATCTACAGAGCTGCTACCACGGCAACCAGCACAGCAGCTACACTGCCCCGGGGATCCCGCTCCTCCTGCAGGGAGCGTTATCAACTGGCTGCAATGCCAAAATCCCTGGCGGTCTGACAGCAGTGCTGGTGAGATCACCAGAAACTGCAGGTGGCGTCACGAGACTTTATTATTTCTTTTATTATTTTTTTCCCCTTTTCCAAGTGACGCCAGGGTACGGGTACGGGCAGTCCACTAGTGACATCCCCCTTACAGTAAACGTCCTGATACCAAGTTCCCATAGACCCCTGGGCGGGTCACCTATCTGCTGTCACGAACAGGATACCGTGCCCGGTGTTACCGGGTACTGTGCGCCTTACAAACTTTTGAAATCGGCCACAAGGAACTTATAACAGTCAATACACGGCACTAACAAACTGTTTCCCGCCATTTCCAGCAAACCCCAAAATGGCGGCCTAAAAATGTAAGAGACAATGTGCTGGCCCAGGGGCGTGCCTCAACCCCTTACCATGGGAGGTCCATAGCAGAGGCGAGAAACTGTTTGCCTGCCCCGATTGCCACCAAACAACCAAGGGGGCGGGCCAGAGACTAAACTACCCTTGCCGGAAACTAATAATGGCAGCAGGGACAGAGCTATGCATCGGTGGTCCAGCAACCAGGAGCTGGATCCGGGAGCAAGAGACCTGCCCATGGTTGAGCACCCGGTAACCAGCAGCCAGTCACCAGCGCAGAAGTCAGGGCAGAGCCAGATGACCTTGAGGCCCTACCTGATGACAGCGGCAGAGAGACCAAAGCGGAACCCGAGGAAGCTGAGGAGTCATCCAGCCAGCCAAGCTCCGAGGAGGAGGATAACCGGAAAGGCCACCCAGACCGGGACTTATACCGGGGTGACCAGGTCAGTTACGAGCGACATGCAGGGCCACGCGGATGGTATGCCATGCATGTATCTAAGCCATAAGGACACTGTTAAAACCTTGTTGTATAAATAGTTTTGCCTTTTCCATTTATAAGACTCATAGACTTTCATGAGGACTTTAATTTCTTTTCTTCATGTGTGCCTTGAAGCAGAACAGCGGTGATAAAGGACACTGTGCAAAGTGCAAGGACAATTACCGCTGGGTCTTCAAATAAGTACCGGCCCCTTTAGGCAGATGGTAAAACTGTTTGCAATGTTAAGATAATGAGCCTCCCATAAAGGGAAGAAAATACCGTTTATTGTTGTGTAAATAAAAATATTCCCGTTATGTTTCAGTAAAAATAAAAGCTCTGTATCGGGTAGGGGTAGAAACACTTGAGGACAAGTGTGTTTCATCAAGCGGGAATGTGGTGCCCCACTGGTCAGTGCGCCACAGTAGGGGTACTGCACCCATAACTGAGTGTGCAGTATTCCTGTCATTGGGGAGTGTAAAGTCAACCTGAGGTTCTCATCCCAGCATCCCTACACCTAACATAGGGGACTAATTGGCCACCGTTACCAGGGTAACCGGTCCCAGTGGGAGGAGGGTTATGGAACCACACAGAGAGTTAGTGAGTCGGAGTAGTCTAGTCTGAAGAACGAGTCCTAGAGGGACACCACAGGGAGGGTGACCAAAAGGAGCGACAACCTAGACAGAAGGAGGATACCCAGTGCTGGATCTTAACGACAGTCCGGGGGAATCCTAGTCTACAACAGGGTACCGGCTCTGAGTCATGGTGCAGGCGAGTCTAACCCTAAGCCGTCAATACCGGTAGGTCGCAGGTGTGCTGGAGGCAGCCCCGACCAAGTCCAGAACGCGCAGCCCCCATAAGCACTAAACCGGGTTGAGCCCCTTAGAGAAGAAGGGTACCTCATAGAACTCAACGGGCCTGGTAGAAAAGTGGGTTGTGCAGGACAGCACAAGGATAGTAAGGAGGCGCAAGCAAAGACACAGATTACAGTGAAGGTACTAAGGAAGGAACACTCTGGGAACCCCAAAGAGACTTTGTTCTCCCCAGGGACTACCCAGCCAGCTATCTGCTAAAGACTGTGTAACTGTGTACCTGAACTGCTAAGAACTGTTGCCAGTAAAGTACCCGTACAGAGTCAGTAAGCCTCCGGTGTCTTATTCTATTAAGTTAGTCTACAGAGCTGCTACCACGACAATCAGCACAGCAGCTACACTGTCCCGGGGATCCTGCTCCGCCTGCAAGGAGCGTTATCAACCAATACCAACATCCCTGGCGGTCTGACAGCGGCGCTGATGAAATCACCAGAAACTGCAGGTGGAATCACAACACTTTATTATTTCTTTTATGCTGGCGGTCTGACAGTAGTGCTGGTGAGATCACCAGAAACTGCAGGTGGCGTCACGAGACTTTATTATTTCTTTTATGCTTTTTTTCCCCTTTTGCAAGTGTCCCCAGGGTACGGGTCTGGGCAGGCCACCAGTGGCATCCCCTTTACAGTAAACGCCCGGATACCGAGTTCCCATAAACCCCTGGGCGGGTCAAAAGCGATGAAAATGGAAACCTTTTATGGCCTGAAGATCAGTGATATGTCTGCAGGAAGAATAATGAAGCATACACTGAAAAGAACGGTAAAGCATGGTGGCAGCTCAGTGATATCTATAGAGAAGCTTGTTGGTTGTTCAATGATGTCTACAGTGAAGCATAGTGGTGACTCAGTGATGTATAAAGTAACGTATAGTGGTGGCTCAATGATGTCTACAGGGAAGAATGGCAGTGGGTCAGTGATTCCTACAGTGAAGCATGTTGATGGCTGAGTAATGTCTACAGTGAAGAAACAAGGAAGCTCCAGCACACATCTAGAGTAAAACTTTCCTTTTTATTAAAGCGTAGTAAAGCATAAAATCAGCAGTATATACCATAGTAGTTACTGAGGGAAGAGGAATTGGCAGGGTGCAAACAGGACGTCGGACTTGTGTATATGTGGACCCGTTGAAATGCTTACATGCATAATGGATGTCATCCTGTTAGCACCCTGCTGCTCTCTCTCCCTTTAATAACTGCTATGGCATGTACTGCTAATTTTATGCTTTATATTTAATAAACAAGAAAGTTTTAACTCTGAACATGTGCTGATTGGCCTTTCTTGTTTCTTCATGCTTGATTTGCCCGCACATGAGATCATCAGCTGATCACCCTCTGGATCTTCACTTTTCAGCACATGTACAGATCTAATAGTGTGGTCTGACATTTTATTCCATTGGTAGTGCCGATTATTGCCTTATCTTTGGCTTTGTCTCTATGTCTAAATTGATGCATGAAGGTGACTCGGTGATGTCTACAGTGAAGCATAGCAGTGGCTCAATGATTCCTACAGTGCAGCATGGTGGTGACTGAGTGTTACCCACAGTGAAGTATGGCAGTGAGTCAGTGATATCTACAATGAGGCATGGTGATAGCTCTCATACTCTGGAACTGCTTTGTTTCCACTGACACTTAAAACGTGCAGCAGTAGAGGGCAAGATAGATTCAGTCAAGGGTCAGGAAATCGTAGGAGGAAATGCAACGACCACAAGGACCGAGGGGTTCTTAGTAGCCGGACTGGTCGACTGTGCTAGGGAGATCACGGTGACTGTGACCCGGCTCCGTGGCCCTGGCCATGCAGTGATGGGGTATTTACAGAGGAAATTAATAGTCTTTTGTGATGCCATCTGCAGTATGCAGCCAGGGATGGCCGATGATGCTGATTTGGGACCTCTGGGGCAGATGGTGCGGCAGCCGGGATGGTATCGGTCCCCACAACTGGAGCGGGGCCCCAGGGTTTGTGTTAGTGTCTATAGAGATGATGGTGCTTATTGTTGAGGTGCAGGTGTGGGCTAGGAGGTGCAGGAAATAACTGGAGTACATGCAAGGGTACAGCTTATTTATTTTTACTTGGCAGGAACGTAGTGCAGTCTGTTGCACTGGTTACCAGATTGTAGCAGGGTCTGGTCAGTCTGAAAGCATTCGAGGATCCACCTCACCAGGCGGGTTTGGAGGCCTTCCTTCCACGTTCCCAGTTTAGGGTCCTGACTGCCTGAAGCTACTCTGCAGCCCTCTTCTTGCTCTCTCTCCCTTGTGCACCCATATGGCAGACAGCAAGAGCCTATCATGGGTACTGCCAGACTGGTGAGGGTCCGGACTCTCGGTATGCTGTTGTGTCGCCGGATCTTTGAAGTGGCCAGGAAACTTTAGTCTCCCTGCTTCCAGATTTGGTTGCAGTGCCCACGCAACCAAGGACTCTGGTGTCCTCTGTATAGCGTCACTCTGGGGTTAGATTTCTGCTGCTCCACCCCCCAGAGTTATCTTCTACATGTTATCTCCTCTCCCTTACCTCAGACGTTCTCCTGTTTCCTCCCTCTCCCCACACTTTCCTGCTCCTTACCCCTCCTCCCTGCCAGAACCAGGGCAGCTCCCCTGAATGTGGGTGTAGAGCTCCAATTCTGGCCTGGAGTCAGGAATGGTGTGTGCATGTGTGGTTACCTAACGTGGGGACTTCCTCCTGCCTCTAGGCATGACGTGACCCCTTGTGAAGGAGGCAACGTCACTGTGGCAACCGGACCACTGGGGTGCCACAGAAACATCATACCTTCTGCGAGGAAGCTGAAGTTTTGACATCATTGAACCTTTCAACAGGATAATGATTCTGAGCATACCTCACAGTACAACAAGGCTTGGTTTCAGAAGTCAGGAAAGATGTAGTGAGGTCGCAGTCACTTGGCTTTAACCCCATATAAAATATTTGGCAAGAAGTAAGAAGATACTTTCAGCACACAAACCCAAGAATATTAGTGAATTGGAGGCCATTGCCCATGAGGAATAGGCTAAGGTTACTCAGGATGGAACACTGCTAGAAGTCAGATGTCTTAAGAATTGCATTTCTTCTAATTACATGTTGATGAGTATAGATCATTATTAAGTTTCACAATACAACCTGCATATATTGTTCATTAGAGCTCATAAACAGCTAGTATATTTATTATAAATATCCATGTCAGATTGGCTGTATAATCTTTTATGAAAGTTTAATCTCTACCCATCTAGCTTGATAGCTCCTTGATGTTTCATCCCTTCTGTTGGTGAATCATGTCTCACATAGCCTGATTGACCTCTCCACAAGGTCCCTCTTCCCTGCTGTTGAGATCTCATAGTGCTCAGTACAAGCTGCAGCTGTCAGGCTGGTTGGGTGAGAGTGAGTATACTGTGCTTGAATTTATGGGCACTCTCACTCTTTAGCTGGACTCATTAGGCCTAAGAGATTTATTTAATAATGCATGAAGTTTATAATGCAAAATCTAGTGTGATATCAGCTTTTGTGTGCATTCTTACAAATTCTGATATAACAGGACACTTCAAGTACGTCTGAATTATTATCATACCTTGGCCTTCGATCCAGCAAACCTTTGCTGTTTGATTGACTTCCTTCTCCACTGAGCAACAGCAGATTACGATATTTCTCTGTCCAATTACTTTTATTTTATTCTTTTTCTATCATCAGGTGCTTTCATGCATTCATTTAGTCTGACCTATCATATTGCAGGTGCTGCTATTTATACCTTCTTTGGCTGGTCTTTAGTGCTGGTTCCCCTATGTGGAACCTGCTTGGAGTTCTTGACCCGCTGCCAGGATAGAGACCAACTAGGGTTAATATATTTTTTTACTCCTTCCTGCCAATATTTAGGTAGTAGAAGGCTATTCCTGATTGCAGTAAGAACTTCACTTTTGCCACTCTGTATGCGTTTTATGTTTTATCACCTTGGGTTCTCTTGATATCTCTGCACATCTTTCCTATTTGTAGTCTTTGTGCTCTGCATCTCCCTCTGGTTCCTAAGGATGCATGAAGAACGCTCAATGTCCTTTTAGGCAGCCAGGTCTGAGTTGTGGTCTCCTAGTTTTGCAGTCAGGATTATTCCAGCTCGCTCAGATGCCACCATCATCTGTGGAGCTAGGAACTATATACATTCAAGAACTGGTTGAGTAAGGTGCAGTAGTATAGAGGCCCTTTCTTCCCGTGTGAGAAACCACATGTGGATAACACGTTCACATCTTTGGACCATAAGAAAATAACAGTACATACAATGCAGTACCTAAACTAGATTCATTACTATCCCCTTGAAGGAGAACCCTCCGTAGATGCAAGTAGATCAAATCTTATAATGCACTGTCCATGGTATAGTATATCATTTTTATCATCGCTATTACATGAAACAGTTTGATAAATAAACTTAACTAGCCTTGCCTTCCTAACACCATTCCCCAATAATGCATTTAACACTTTTTTGATAAAAAAATAAATCCAATGCATTGATACTGAGTAAATAATACAATTCTGGCTCCCTGCAGCCACCACTAGAGACAGCAGATGAGTATACTGTCTAAATAGTATTAAATATGCAGTAACCTCCTTAGCTCCCTGTCACGATTCCTCTGTGCAATGCGTCTCAGATGCAATAAAAATTCTTGCTGTGTTTTATATCTATCTATATCTATATATATCTATATATATATGTAGATGATTGACAGTACAGGCTTCCACTGCTTGCTTGATTGCTCAGGTGTTCCATCTTCCCAATGATTGCTTAGCTACTTTAATGAGCAGCCTCTTCGACAACTCTGCCAGTCGTAGATTCTATCTTAAGTGCTATTTGGCCTGCATACTTGTGTCTGTTATCTGACAGCACACTATTGCTTGATTTCCTTTTTGTCTGCTCCCTGTACTTGTTATAATCTCCTGGTATTTTGACCCCATGTCCATGACCTGAATGTAACTCTCTTAACCCCCTGAATCATCTTTGTACTCTCCTGGAAACCTGACGCTGGACTGTTGCATGACTACATCTTTGTCTACTCTCTGAAAACTACAAGCTCTCCTGGAACCTGACCTCGGATCACCTGACTTCCCTACTGTCTATATTCTTCTATGTAGTGACTGTGTTACACCCTAGATATTAGTAGTGACTAGCATTACACTCCCTCTAGTGGTGGCTGCAGGCAGCTAAAATGCGTAATTTTTATATCTACCTATATCGACGATTTGGAGCTCTTTTTCAGAAAACTGGTGTGCTAACACATGAAATTGATCAGCAAAGGATTTTTAATTAATAAATGACAAAAAGGACAACACAACATTACTTTAAAAATAACTAAGTCCTGTATAGGACTGACTTTGTATTTGATTGTACGGTAACAGGACTATCTGACATGTTGTTCTCTGCTGGTTAATGCTGATCGCAGCAGTTTCAAGAGGTGCTAAAATGACAATGTGACATCACTTAATCCAGGACACAGAAGGTTCCTGGCAGCACAGACCGAGATCAGCATCTCAACCTAGCCAATAACCATTATGTTGATGTTAATCTCCAGCACGTGGTGGGCCGATGCACCCAACAGTATATGAGGGGCCACCGTGTGGTCTGTCCTGCAAATCTGCAGAGCGTCGGTGAAGATGGCATTACGGGTAAGTGATGATCAGGAGGTAGATTACTCTGGCAGGTTCTTCAATCTATTTTTGTGCTTTAACTTTTTTTTGGCTTATTGGAAATCATCAACAAGCAGGTCAGCTTCTGCTGACAGATCTAGTTATGCAATTATAATTACCCAGGGCATCATTTGTATATAAACACCTGATGTTTGCTGCCATCTGAGCATTGAGCAGTTCTTGAGTTCTTAAGAACCACAACCTTCTGACTGTAGAAGATCAGTCAAAAGCAACTTACTGATGGTTTCCACATTCATGTAAGTAACTCGAAAAAGCTCAAACATAGTCTCCCTCTCTGATAACCTCTTGAAGAAGTTAGTACTACCGAGACATGAAATAATGAGGGTCGTAGCCACATTGGAGTAAGATACAACCACGTGCACTTTGTAGAGTCTATCATGGGGGTGGGATTGTTGTTTCATCTCTAACTCCGTATTGGGCAGCTATGGTTGATATGGTTGAGGGCTGGATGGGCACCCTAGTTTTATACGTTGTTTGGTGGTACCATATTGTTTTTAGCTGGCTGGCAGTAGTAGTTCATCATAAGTCTTAGGGTACCAACACACGAGGTGACGTTGTCAGAGATATCGGAGGTTTTTGGTGCCCCGCCAGCGTCGCCATCGCATGTTTACATGCGGCGACACCTCCGGTGACAGACCGGCAATCTTACAGGCGCCATCGCCGCTGTGTTGTCCAAAAACCCCAGCGGCGATTCTGTAACATGGGAGCCTATGGCTCCCATCGCCTGTAAGATCGCCGTCCCCCTGTTACATTGGGCGATGTGTACACATTGCCCCACAGAGCTCACCTGGTTTCAGAGCACTGCTGAGAAACCAGGCGACCACTCAAAGGCGTCGCCATCGCCTATTTACATTAGCCGACGCACAGGCCATGTCGGCGGCGATAGGCCATGCCCCTGCGTCATCTATAAAATCGCCGCCGATTTGGCCTCGTGTGACGGTACCCTTAGATATAAAGATCCATTAATGCACACGGGCTCTAATTTGGCTGCTTTCTCCAATAAGCCCCCTCTCTCAGCCTCTTCTATTCATATTTAAAGGGTTGTGCTGCAAACCATTGTACATTTTAATGAATAGATCTTAGAACAATAATATGCTCCAAAATTGGATTTGTTAAAAAATTTTTTCCTGTCCTGATATATTCTTCTAAATGTGTCCCTGTGTAATGTATGTGTCTGACCATGCAGGAACAGGCGGGATACAACACAGCTCCTGGGCAGGGGAGGGAGTAAGGCCAGGGCCACACTTCAGTTTGCAATCCAGTTACTGGATCCTGTATTTCATCCTGAAAACCTGATCAGGTACCTGACCCATAGACTCCAATGTTAACAATTGTTTGCCAAAGTGCAATCTGTCTACTGGATCCAGTTTTTGAGAAGCCAGGTTTTAATAGGGTCTGCAATATTTTTTGGCCTTTTAGCAAAACCTAATCAGTTTTTTTAACATGGAACCCTATGGGAACCTGATCCAGTAACTGATCCAGTACCTGATCTGGTAAAAATGCCTCAAAACAGACAGGGGGAAAAACTGGATCCAGTAATGCATCCGGTTATTGGATGCAGCCTCCCAAGTGTGGCCCTAGCCTAACAGAGTATACAGACATTACAGCTGGGGATCAGAGAATATAAGAGTATACAGACATTACAGACAGGGATCACAGAATATATGTGTATACAGACATTATAGCCGAGATCATAGAATATAAGAGTATACAGACATTACAGATGGGGATCACAGAATATAAGAGTATACAGACATTACAGCCGGAGATCACAGAATATAAGTGTATACAGACATTACAGCCGGAGATCACAGAATATAAGAGTATACAGACATTACAGCCGGGGATCACGGAATATAAGAGTACATAGACATTACAGCCGGGGATCACAAAATATAAGAGTATACAAACATTACAGTCGGGGATCACAGAATATAAGAATATACAGACATTACAGCTGGGGATCACAGAATATAAGAGTACATAGATATTACAGCCGGGGATCACAGAATATAAGAGTATACAAACATTACAGTCGGGGATCACAGAATATAAGAGTACACAGACATTACAGCAGGGGATCACAGAATATAAGAGTATACAGACTTTACAGCCTGGGATCACAGAAAATAAGAGTATACAAATATTATAGCCGAGATTACAGAATATGAGTATACAGACATTAGGCTGCCTTCACACTTGCAGATGCATCTGCAGCGTTTTGCAGATGCATCTGCAAGTATCAGCATGCAGACCGCGGTCCCTATGTTTATAATAGGGCGCACCGCGGTCTGAATGCTCTCATTCATTCCTATATGTGAGCCGTAAGCAGGCGTATGCCTGCTGACAGATCACACACTCCCGCCCGCACCTTGGACGCAACATCTCGCGTCCATAGTGCGGGCGGGAGAGTGTGATCTGTAAGCAGGCATACGCCTGCTTACGGCTCACATATAGGAATCAATGAGAGCATTCACACCACGGCCGTGGTCTGCATGCTGATACTTGCAGATGCATCTGCAAAACGCTGCAGATGCATCTGCAAGTGTGAAGCCAGCCTTACAGCCAGGGATCACAGAATATAAGAGTATACAGACATTACAGCTGGGAATCACAGAATATAAGAGAATATAGACATTACAGCCGGGGATCACAGAATATAAGAGTATACAGACATTACAGCTGGGAATCACAGAATATAAGAGAATACAGACATTACAGCCGGGAATCACAGGATATAAGAGTATACAGACATTACAGCCGGGGATCACAGAATATAAGAGAATACAGACATTACAGCCGTGGAATCACAGAATATAAGAGAATACAGACATTACAGCTGAGATCACAGAATATATAAGTATACAGACATTACAGCCACTGATCACAGAATATAAGAGTATACAGACATTACAGCTGGGAATCACAGAATATAAGAGTATACAGACATTACAGCTGGGAATCACAGAATATAAGAGAATACAGACATTACAGCCATGGATCACAGAATATAAGAGTATACAGACATTACAGCCGGGGATCACAGAATATAAGAGTATACAGACATTACAGCTGGGAATCACAGAATATAAGAGAATACAGACATTACAGTCGAGATCACAGAATATAAGAGTATACAGACATTACAGCTGGGAATCACAGAATATATGAGAATACAGACATTTGTATACTCTTGTATAATTGTTTGTAGCACAACCACTTTAAGCCTGATCTAGGTTTTTGTGGGCCCTTGGTTTCGCACTGCAGTTTTTCCCTGATCAGGTTTGTGTGTCAAAACCAGGAGAGAAAAACTGTAATTGAAAGATTGACATCTGTTCTGGGTTTTGGAGACACTCCTGGTTTCGGCACACAAAACCTGATGAACCCTGATCAGGGAAATAACTGCAGTGTGAAACCAGCCTAATGACAATCTACATGGGCCCCTCTTTGTTTGTGATATTCCTCCTTGTCTTCCATTGGCGGCCGTCACACTGCTCAATATCGCTAGCGATATTGTAGGCGATCACGTGCACGCGCGATCGCTAACAATATCGCTCACATCGCTGGTGAGATGTCACACAGACAGACTCACCAGCGATGTGGAGCAGCGAAATCGCTGGTAACTATGGTACACATCGGGTTACTAGGCGCCGCGCGTCGCTTAGTTACCCGACGTGTACCATAGTTACCATCTCCCAGCATAGGCTCTGCCGCTGGGAGATCGTTCATGGTGGTGTCACACACCACGATGATGCAGATTGTTACATCGTTCATCGCTAGATCTGAGCTCCGGCTCTCATATCTGCGATGTCACGATCAAGCGATTTTACATTGTAAAATCGCTTGATCGCACGTAGCGATGCACAAACGATATCGCTTAAGATATTGCAGCGTGTGACGGCTGCCATTGTCTTATTATTTCTTATTTTTTGCTGTGTCCAGGTGCATTAGGATTTCTCTTTTGTATTGTGAGCTGTAGTTTTCTCATTTCTACAGTATCTTGGGGGTTTGATCTCTTTTTATTCTCTTTTTGGGATGAGAAGTGAACAAAAAAACAGCAACATTTTAAAAATTTACTTTCTGAAAAAACTTTTAATAATCTTTATTTTTTTCTATATTTTTTATTATTCCCTCTGAGGAGGCTTGAACCTGTCCCTTGTTGCAGTGTATTGTAACAAAATCATCTCCTATGAAGCCCAAAGTTGCGGGGAGGATGATGGGCCTCAAAAGGAACAGCTTGCCTCACCATGATTTTCAGCTTCATGAATGACAATGACACTTCAGTGATTAGAACAAGCTATGAATGCAGCAGTTGGGTGCCGGCTGTAAAAAACAGATGGTGCCCACAATGTATTGAGTAGGTTCAGCCCTGCGCACATTCACCAAACATGTATGTCGGATGTCGACATTGAAGATCTGGGCAGAATAGGATCCCCCAGGCACAGTGAACCCTGGGACTTTCCCTGGTTTGCAAAATGCTGATATTTGACCCATTCCCTACACATTGCCCAGTGCCTCATCCTCCCAATCTCTTGACTTCTCTATGTTTTCTTCATTTGGTTCTCTTTTGTAGATGTCAATATCGGATAGTGCCCAACAAAAGAAACATTCTGGAGCAGAGGACCTGTCACATCCCTGCTGCATGGTAATCTAAATGCAGCACTGAATGCAGCAAGTCTGCTGCATTCAGGGAAGGGGTCCCCCATGTGTCTGTGTGCTGTATACCCCGAGATATAGCCTTTGTAAAACTTACAGTTTGAAGCCATGGAGGCAATCACCGTGGCTGGAGGGAGCTTGATTGACTGTGGCCATTCCCTCCCCCACTGCCTCTCTGTGTTGATTCTGCTGTGTAGTTTATGCTTTGTCAGGACAGGACAGGACATCAGGACAAATGATTTGCATGCTGTGAGTGACAGAGAGGGGGAGGGCAGAGCCAGCACAGCAGAAGCAGCACAGAGAGGCTGGGCCAGAGATGAATCTTATTACAATATCACGCCCATCGGGGCGTGATAAAGGATCATGAAGCTGTAAACCAACACACCCAGGGGTCTATTGCATATAGACCCCACTTCATTATCATCCTAATGAGTAAGTATAAAAATGTTTTTTACAACATTGAAAGCAAGCATTTAGGAGAGAGAGGGATAGTTATAATGGTAATAGGAAGGTGCAGGGACATGTATTGATAGGTTAGGTTGCTTTTAGGGGTGACAGGTTCTCTTTAAGAGCCACATCCCACTGTGAGAGAGGGTCACGAGTCAAATCCAGGTACTGCCTTATCCAGAGCCCCCATAACAGCAATTCCTAAGGAAGGGAACAGCAGCAGCACAGCACATGTCCTCACTGCACCAGTCCAAGCAGAGAGTGAACTCTATCTGCAACACCTGGTGGAGGGAAGTGGAACTACTTAAAGGCTGAAGGAGTGGAGATTTGAATGCACTGACACACTCACCTTACCTTACCTCCACCTGTAGAGTCGCAGACTACAGCAGCTTTCTTAGATTAACACTCAATGTGCCAAAGGAAATTAATTCAGATTTAAACCACAGCAGCAACACGCATGGATTGCAAGGAAGTCCACACGTGATACTGATCTACAGGTTGGGAACCCATGTTCTAGAGGGTCTTTCCTGATCATGGGCCACCCCATCACTGTATAATGACAGTTTTGTCAGTTGTTTCTCATCCTTACACTAGGTGGCATTATTGATGTTCAATGAAGTCCAATCCCCCCCAAAAATGCATTTCACTCACAACAGACAAGAAACAAAAGGCTAAAAAAACTGCAAACCAGCAGCAAATTCCATGACTGAAGCTTTAGGAAATCAAAAGGTCGGAGCTGAGAAGAGCTGACAGTGGCTTCTAAACACTTGAATGCTCAGAGTCAGTATGTCACCAGCGAGGCGGCAGCCGTTAACAGCTGCTCTATTTCTATGTGGTAGATTAGAAAAAGAACGACTACTGAGCCGCTCAGAGCTTCATTGCCAGACCTTGAGTTTCGTGATCAACCATATCACTGGTCTGCTGGACCATTGTGCAGTAACCCCACAGTACTAATAGGAATTTACACTGCTTTTATTAAATCCCAAATGATGCATTGTTACAACTTTGCTTCCAAATTCTCACCACTTTGCAAAAAATAAGTTTTGAATGTATAAACTTATTCACTTCTGTAAATTATATTCATTAAGAGTATCCAACAGCTTGTGTATGCAGCTCCTATGCAGATGTATGCATTGTTATACTTTACTGACCAATTATACAGTGCCCATGGTGTACTAGGAGCCAATACTTCCTTTCGCATTATAACATGTTCCTCTTGCAGTATAATGGAAAACCTATATGGCATTATGACTACAAGTATATAATATGGACCTCTATGGTATTTGTATGACACTATACAGGGTCTTTGCATTTAGTTTGTGGTGTCTTTAGCTCTAAACCTTTTGTCTGACCCTTCCCCGTCATGCTATTATACTTAGTATGTGTCACGCCACTATGGGGTGTACAGACTTCCAGTGCAACACAACAGTAAAAGTGGGGATATTATGGAAGGAAGGCCCTGGTGATAAGTAGAGAGGAGAGGGGTCACCTCTTGACATTGACCAGTGTCTGCACCCTCAGCTCCCTAATGTCCCTATACAGGTCCTTCCCCCCCACACCGTCACATGCCTAGGCCCTCTCTTGCCCTGAACTCACCCTGGTTAGTGTACAGGCCGGTGAGGACACTAGTCTCACCATTTCAGTAATACAACAAAAGGGAAGGGAGACTGACAGAGGGAAAATAGACACAAAATGATAAACTTCAGAACTGTACAGTTGCAGAAAAATGCCACAGCTGTAAGCATCACGACTCCAGCTTCTTCTAGAGATGGATTTCTTCCAAAGTGATCAACAAGGAGATTTTATCACCAACATCAGCCGATAAGACATGTGATTCTTTATAGCAGAGGGGAGGGGTCACTAAAAACTACACCTGATATTAAAGCTTACAATAAACAAACTTAACTCCTGCAGGACAAAAATAAAGTATATACATTTAAATACAAGTTATAGACCTGAGGTCCATACGGCATAGTAACCTTCAAGTCCCAGACACGTTAACCGTCTTCCTAGGGCAGGATACACTGACCTCTTTCCCCATTGTGCATATGTTACACACAGCCACTCCATACAGGGCAGGTACTTATTGTATTAATCCATAAGGTAGCGTAAAGAGAAAAAAACAATCAAAATGCCACAATTGCCATTTTTCAATCACAGAATCTCTTTCCAAAATGTCAATAAAAAGCTATCAAAATATCATATGTTTCCCCATAATGGTACAAATAAACGTGTTTGCTCATCACACACAGTCTAGGTTCTCATACAGGTCTAATGAAGGAAAACTAATAAAAAAGTTATGGAACGCACAAAATAGTGACACAAACTAATTTTTTTTTTTTTTTTTTTAAGTTTTGATGTTTTTTCAACAGTAAACTATAAAAGAAAAGAAAAAGTTATAAAAAATGGTAACTCCATTACCGTAACTTACGGACCTAATGAATTACCGTATGCTGTCATGTCTTTATTCTTTTTACTGGACAATGAACGTTGTAAGGACAAAATCCCCCCAAAATGGAGGAATTACGTTATTTCACCGTCCCCGTTTTTTCAATACATCGTATGGTAAAATGAATGATGTATTTTGCATCAATAGGAAAAAAAACTCTTATAAAGCAATGTGGACGGAAAAATTCAAGATATGACTTGAAGGAAGGGGAGGAAAAACAAAAATGCAAAAAATGAAAAGTGGCTTGGATTGAAATGTGTTAAGCAATATGTTACAAATAGACATGAGAATGTGGCCAAGATAAATAAGTAAATAAATAAACAACCAAAAACAATAGCAGAAGAAATAGGAGATTAAAGCGAATTTGTCAGCAGGTTTTAGCTACTTCATCTGAGAGCAACATAATGTAGGCAGAGAAATCCTGAATCCAATGATGTATCACATAGATTACTGGCTGCAGCTGTTCTCACACAATCAAACAATTTAGTTTTAGCAACACAGCAGAGCTGGGAGAGTTGCCCCCCACACACCGGGCTCTCTATAGAGATTGTGCATTGACAGTGAGGTGTCAATCACAGCAGATGTGCACAGTGATATTGTAGTCCTGTAATGATAATCACCAGGTGATAAAGCTTTAGTTTAGGTAAACAGTCAGAGCCTGATGAGAGGCAAAGTTGATTTTTGTTTTTCAACACTTACGCATGCTGTCCTCAGCTTACATATCAAAAACCTTCTGATAGATTCCCTTGAAGTATAAAATCAATGCCATCTAGTTTACAGTGATTAGTGGTGGTCAAACAGGTAATAACATTAAACATTGGTGGCATATCCAGTTTTTTCATGGAATAATGTTACAATTAAGGGTGTTTTTAGAGAAAACCAGCACACATTTCATATGTCCATGTTGAGTAATTGAAAATATAGGGTACAGTTCCATCCCACACCGGCATTTACACATAAGCCAATGGCAATGCATGGTTTTCCCCATATCATACAACGTCTCTAACCTGAACACATCAGAGTGGTTTGGTATTTGTCCCAGTGATTGTGTTATTTTGCTTTCCCTGTAGTTTGAAGCGTCCTGTCCTCAGGGACTGTGTCCTGGATGGAGCATCATTATAAAGGGAGAGACGAGCTCTGCTGAGAACGAGTAAGATCATTTCCCTGAGATCTGACTTTTTATAAACTGAAATTCTGTCTACCTGATGTCACCACTAGAGGGAGCTTTTGTTGAAGGGACTCTGTCAGGTCATTTTTCAGTATGATACTAATATTACCCTTGAATAGTTACTTGGTAGACCTTTTAAAAACATGTGAAATCATTATTGTACCATTTTGTAGTTTCCATGCTATAAGCATTATCAGACCCTGCAGGGATCTAGTACATTAGTCCTCTCCATTACTTTTACAGAAGATTAGTCCGGCTGCTGTACAAGTGTTATTTAAATATCCACACACACCCAAGCTGGTGTTCTGTCTTCCCTTCTGTGCTGGGAGGGGGAGGTGGTTTGTTCTGCACTATGTGTACTGTGTTAGAGTTTTCTATTATAAGAACATTGGGTTTCCTGCAGACATGTAATGTGTGTATCTGCTGAGCAAATGATCAAATGTTCTTATAATCACATAGAAATTTCTCAGACTGCACACACTACACACATGCCTCATACACACAATGACATGAAGAGCTAAAAGCTTCAACTAAGCACACACCTCCTCCCCCCTTCTTTCTGCTTTGTCTGCAGATTCTGTAATAGTGCAATGAGTCACACAACAGACAGATCAGAAAACGGGGCAGGGCTGTGCAATGATGCATGAATATTCATTCTTTGGGGAGTGACCAGCAGAGAACTCACTGTGATTGGCAGATGGAATTAATCTTTTATTTTGCAGTTTACACAGGATAAGAGGGAAGCATAAATAATGGAAATACATGAAAAGAGAAAGCTTAGAGAAAAGAATTAGAAAATTATATCAGTTACATGTGGATTTTTGACCTGACAGATTCCCTTTAAAAAAGGAAAAAAGCTAAATTATAGGGTTAGTATGCAGCGTAATGGATGATCAGTTGATCATTACATGTGCCACTCCGCAGATAAATAGGTGATTTTGCCAATGAAACCTGTGGCCAGTTTGTAATACAAAGAAGCTAGAGTCTACTGGAACAGGTGCAGCTGGTATAGAGCAGTTCTAGGTTGTCCTTTTAGCACAGAATTGGCTCGGATACATTGGAATCCCCAAAGCTCAACTATACCAAACAGAATAATATAAAGGGGTTATCCATTATTAGAAATACATGGCTGCTTTCTTTTAAAAACGGTGCCATCCCTGACCATGGGTTGTGCTTGATATTTAACTCAACCCCATTGATGTTATTGGAGCTTCATTGCAATACCATGCTCATGTGGCACCCTGGTTGGGGCACCACAGGAACTTTAGGACATGGATGGAAAGTACACAGCAAGCAGACCCCACTAACAAGCAACATCTTTCACCCCAGACCTGTAGGGGGAGCTCCACTGGTTGCCTTAACCCACTTTCCCTATAAATACGGGTCCTGGAAGGAGAAACACCAGAGTGTGCAGTCACTAGAGAACTGTAAACAGCTAGGAGAGCTGACCTGATATTGGAGCCACACTAAGCCCATGCCAGATACACTTGGAAAGTGATAGACCCTTGGAACAGGGGCAGGGGAGTCATCCAGACTCACCCTAACAGAACTCCGGTCACTGGGTCCGAGCTACAAGGACACAATACAGACTTGTAGAGAAACCAGCACCACAACAAGGGGGTTTAGCTCCCCGGACATCTGAAGCACCACCAAATGAGAGACCGGAGTCGAGAATTCTGCAGTATTCCCTTAGAAGTGCCCTCAGTGCAGCAAACTCTGGGTGTAAAGACTCACCAAAGAAAGTGCAGTAACGGTTTGGTCGGGTTTCATGCCTGCCAGACCCCAATAAGACGACGTATACTAGGAAGCCTATACTCCTGCTTGCTGTGGAACTCCTGAAGTGTCTACTTCATCCCCGGTCGAGTGTACCCATCAACACAGTGAAAGGTACGAAACGACTGCATGTGTGCGTCTCTCTGTCGCACCACACCGACCGTGTTACCCTATTCCCTCCAACACTACTAACTGCCCCGGGGACCCCCGCTCGTCCTGTAGGGAGCGGTTCCATCTAGCTGCAGTCCATCACCCCGGAGGTCTGAGACCTTCACCGGACACCTACAGTGGCGTCACGTAACAAACTTTATTTACTACCCAATCGTGCATTTGACCCACCGGGACCCCTACAGCCTCAGGCACCGAACCATGACAGCAGCCTAGCGCCTGAGTCCTGAGAACCCAGCAACGGAGAGTCACTCAACCCATGGTCAGTTGCGGCACTGTTTCTGAAAAAAGCAGCCATGTTTTTCTAATCTTGCACAGTCCCTTTAAGGTGGCTCCAGGACTTTAAAATTGATAATTTATCCTCAGGAAAGGTCATCCATATTAGTGGGAATTCAACTCCTGACCATGACAGGGATCAGCAAACTGGAAACACCATGGTGCATCAGGAAAGGCACGGCGCATTACATTATATAGAGTGAAATAACAAAAATTAAAAAAAAATCTAAAAAGTAGACAGCCGCACTCTGTAGCGCTAAAGCATGCGAACTTTAAAGCCAAATAGAAAAATTGAGATACTTAGCGTATAAAGTGGGCAGATCAGGAGAGCCCAGCAGCCAGCAACAAGGCGTATCTCTTTGCTGGGTCCCTATTCCATGATATGTCTCTATCCAGGCTGAAAGTTACAATTTTATGGGCAGACAGGATCCTGCTAAATTGAAAACGGCCTAAACCTGGTGGGAGGAGAGCTCAGTCAGAAAGAAAGAACTACAGTACGAATCAAACACATTATATAGTGGTCATGATGGTACTGCAAGCACTTCCATACATGTCAAACAAGCGATCGGTGGGGGTGCGGCCTCCTATTGATCCTAAGGATAGGTCATCAATATTAATACATTTCCCACATAAAGGGCCCTGAATCTCTTTAAAGTTGCTTGAATTGATAAAAAATATATATTAGTTTAAACGCCCAAATTGGTTACCAACTTTAGGTTAAAATCAAAATCTAAAACTTTACTTTCAAAGCTCACTAAGAAAAAATATTGATGTTTTGGTATTATATTATGCTATTGTATTAAAGGGAATCTGTCAGCAGGTTTTTGCTACTTCATCTGAGAGCATTGATGTAGGAAGAAACCCTGAATCCAACAATGCTTAGCTTAGATTACTGTGTGCAGCCATTCTGACACAATCAAAGCATTTAGTTTTAAGGGATGTAGCAGAGCTGGGAGAGCTGCCCCCGCCCACACCAGGCTCTCAATACAGATTGTGCATTGACTGTGAGGTGTCAAACACAGCAGTGGACATGTCGGACTGCCTTGCACATGACAAAGTAGTCCTGTAATGGTAATCACCAGGTGATAAAACCTTTAGTTTAAAACAGCACATACACCGATAAGAGACACAGTTGATTTTTGTCTTTTAACCCCTACAGAATGCTGTCCTAAGCTTAAATAGCAAAAACCTGCTGGATTCCCTTTAAGGGGGTACTGATGTAAAAAGCAAGGGACATTGTAGTAGCTATAATAATACTGTATCCTTTTAGTGTAGATTTTTACCTGTTTCCTTTATAAACAGCTTTGAAATAAACTTCCTCACTGACTCCGGAGACCAGATCGCCCTTTCCATTTTAATCCTCGTTTTCATGAGGGCAGCATTATCTGCAATTCATTCTTGTCCAGCCACTGGGGACATGAGGAACGCACCGATAGTTTTCCCATGGAAGCAAATGAGCCTTTCCAGGTAAGCGTAGACCAAAGGAAGCCTGTGGTTCATGTATTGACATTGATGGTGTTGGGTGCCCAAGACCTTTGCACTAACTCAGGTTGCATACCCCGCACTAATTGGTACATTCCTATTCTGGCACAATCACTGTAGATCCTTCTTTTTCCCTACTAATGAAATTGGAATCAATACAGTGTTTTGGAAAACATAAGTAGTTGTAGTCAATATACGTCTTTACATATCCAATGGGGCCTTGGTGGACAATAAAAAGTCTAATATGTTCAATACTCATGCCCTGTAACTTGCCAACCACTCTTTCTGAGTAGGCTGTTCCTCTTTTCTAGCAGTCTGCGAGCACTTTAAGTACTGGAACTTCCTTCCTCTCACTTCCCAACATGTATTGCCCTATCGTTGTTCACTGACTTGCCTGCCTCAAATTTAAATGAAATCTGTCAGGACCGAAAACGCTATTAACGTGCAGAAAATGGACTAATTTGTGGGTTATAAGCATTATGAAGGTACAGCCAGGAGAAAAGGAACTGTATTTCTTTCGGGAGTTGCCGGCTTTCAGTCAAGCAGATGTGCCTGGGTCTGGGTGCTCTCACATCTGCATTTTTCGGGGGTTGCGTCAATATCAGGCGAAATCCTGATATCTCCTGATCAGGCCTGTGTATTTAACATGGGGACGCAGTGACATCAGGTGGCATCAGGAAGTCGCCTTATGCAGATGAGTCATTTCCGCTGCACCCTTGACCGTAGAATGTTACGGTTTGGGACCACTTGAAAAATTCTGATGTGTCCAGATGTGGTGCAATGCGTCAAAACAACGCATTGGTGCCTATGAGGCTGCATCCAGCCGCTGACGAATGCCGCCAGGACGGATCAGGAGTTCACTCTGAGAATGCTCATAGTAATTTAAGCATGCTCAGAACAGCTCTGGGGTGTGTTCTTTTTCTCTTCCCTCCACACCCCTCTCCTCCCTTCTCTCTCTTTCCCCCCGGGCTGACCAAACCTAGCAGCCAAAAACACGCTGCGGCGGCAGTATTCAGTGGCGTCTGCACTCCGGCGCCTGATGTGGCTGAGACGCATATGTGAAACCAACCTTAGTCACTGCTCACAGCACTGAGAGAAGCGTCTGTATCCACACCCCAGCACTGACTGACATCTGACATTGCGAGGCATCAGTGCAGCAGTGGGTTCATTTCCTTTCGAATGCTGCAATTTCAGTACAGCGCCGGGGACTTTTTGTAAAGCTATTATCCTGCAGATTAGCCCCATATCTGTAAGTTATCAGACCTGACATATTTTCTTTAAAGCAGCCTCTTTGATAGGTCTGCGCGCCATTTTAAACATAGGAGAGAAGAAACATAAAGATAAAGACCCCTTTCACTTCCTTTAGAAAGCCAAAATCACCACCACCCCACCCATTTTCTATAGTGGGCAAAGACTCCACACCACATCCATTCTTACAAATAAGTAAGGACACCCCTAACTTCCTCTACAAAGCCAAAAAACCTTCCCTTAAAGAAAAATAAATTCTCCTCTTCGCCCTTCAGAAAACCAAAGACCCCCCTCCACTTCCTTTACAGAAACAAAGACCCTGCCAAAATCTGTGGAAAGCCAAAGATCACCCCACTTCTACAAGGCCAAAGACTCCACATTTCTCCAGCCATTATAGTAGAAAGACAATGGCCACCACATTCTTACAGGCCCAAAGATCCTCCTCCACTTCCTATATAGATACAAAGACTCTCCCACAATTCTTGTAGAAGGCCATCGATCACCACACTCCAAGGCCAGAGATCCCCACCCCCCCACACACACACTTCCTATAGAGAAACAAGAACCTCCTACAATTCCTGTAGAAAGTAAAAGATCCCCCACTTCTACAAGTCCAAAGACTAAATACCAGCCTCACTTCCTACAGAAAAACTAAAGACTCTCTACAATTCTTGTAGAAGGCCATTGACCACCACACTCCAAGGCCAAAGACAACCCCCACCTCCCCCCACAAACACACTTCCTATAGAGAAACAAGAACTCTCAGACAATTCCGTAGAAAACAAAAGATCCCCCACTTCTACAAGTCCAAAGACCAAAGACCCCCCACACGTCCTACAGAAAAACTAAAGACTCTCCGCAATTCTGGTAGAAAGCCAAGACCCCTCATTTCCTATCGAGAAACAAAGACCCTCCAACACTTTAGAAGAAAGCTAAAGACCCACCTCACACATTTTTTCAACAGAGTTACATAGTGAAATACCCCTCACGTCTTTTGGAAAGACAAAGACCATCAGTCGCTGCCTATGACCTGTCTCAGTGTCTCGGCTGCTGGAGACAGATTGCACTTAACAACAGGCATGGGGAGCAAGGTAAACAGAAGACAGACACCAAGTAGCCAACACATGTCTGTATGTTCCTGGCTATTCGTGCCTATGTTTGTGTAGGAATGTATCTTCTATCATTTTAATAGTGCTTGAGAAATTACCACTAACACAATTCAAATGTTATTTGATGCCATATTCATGTCTCTCACCTCTTTTTTTATTGTGTAGATTGAAATCTTCTCCGACAGAGAGAACTTCCAGGTCTTTGTAGATGACAGCAAGGTCATCCAGTACCGTCACCGCATGAAGCAGTTCAGTGCCGTAACCAAAGTGCAGATCCTCAACGACATCAATATTTCCTCAGTGGAGATCTCAAGACGAGAGATGTACGAGTAGCTGGTGACCAGGTCTACCCTTCGTCCACATCTTACTTCATCATCAAACGGCCTCATATTTTCCTCTCCGGCTCTAGTATAGTGATGACGACGATATTTATTAGGCTCTCTGTTTGGATTTTCGGCCACATTAACACGGTCATTCTATTTTGGGACATAGTCTCCGTCTAAACTGAATTATTTTTACAATTGATAATAATTAACTGTACATTCCACACAAAGAAATGCAAATACTAATAAACTGGCGGGAGTCACTATTTCTGAAAAATCAAGCACCTGAATGATCATTACGAAAGAATTATCAATGATTTAGTTATCTGATGACTGTCTATCAATGTTCGGAAATCTGAAGGTACCGTCATACGCAGCAATTTTGCTAGCAATTTCAGTGGCAATTTACTGGTTGCAGTGAAATCATGGACACATTGTTCTATTTTGTTGCAAAATTGCCGCGTGTGACGGTACCTTAAGACATCTAGAATTTAAAGGGGAACACCGTGGAGATAACAATTTTTGTGCTGTCCCTGCCCCACTGATGAAACAGAGCTGGGCACTACAGTTCCAGGATTTTTAGATCGCTTATAAATCAATAAAATCATATCTGCTCCTCAACACTCCCCCCTCCCCTGAGGGACAGAGAAATTCATCCATATCAATTTGGCAGCTTTCTGTCCCCTGAAACGTTAGACTATGCATGACTGAATTTCTCTGTCCCCTGAGGGAGGGGTGAGAGCTGAGGAGCAGATATTATATTATTGTTTTATATGTGATCTATAGATCCTAGAATTGTAGTGCCATCTCTGCTTCATCATGTAGGAGGGCAGAGACAGTACACACATTTTTTTTTTATCTCCCCAGTGTTCCCCTTTAATGTAGTGTAAAAGCACAACTAGAAGACAGGGAGGAGAGGAAAAGAGGGGAAAGAGGGGGATGCAGCTGCAGTTGCTCGGAGCTTGAGTGAGCTCATCATAGCTTGAATGACAGCTATTTGCTTATATGTCATTTGGAAGGTAGAAGCCAGAAGTGAGTAGCCAAGAAAGACTCATAAATTATTCAGTTTTCTTTTCTTTGCTTAACATCTGTCTGTTAGTGTTCAGAAAACGTCTTAGTCACCAAGAATTCAATCTAGTGTAAAACGGTAGAAAACAGTGAGATGAGTTAAAGAGGGGAATGCAGCTACAATGTCTTGGTGCTTTAGGGAAGCAGCATTAGGCTGGCTTCACACCGCGGCAAAATCCGATCCGGGGCTGTCAGGGATGAACCTGACAGCCCCGGACCGGATCAGCACACAGAACCGGAGGGCTATTATACCCTCCAGTCCGGTGTGCAGCCAGACGCAGCTGCAGCTGCTGATGAATCAGGACCACAGCTCACAGGGAGCTAGCCGCGGTCCTGAAACAACAGCGGCGTGCAGCCGCATGTGTCCGGTTCCCGGATCCTCCCGGGCCGGGACAATCCGGCCCCATAGGCTCCCATGTTAGGGAGCGCCTGATTGCACCGGATTCGGGAGGATCCGGGGGAATCCGGGAGAATCCAGGAAACGGCAATTTGGGGAGATTTTTCTCCCTGAACAAAAAAAACGTTGCAAGCAACGTTTTTGTCTTTGGTGAGAAAAATCTGAATTCTCCCGGATTCTTCCGGAGAGATGGAAACCGGATGGTAGAGAGCTGCCATCTTGCTCCTTCCAGCCCCATAGGTTACTATGGGGCCAAAATCCAGTCCGGGGCTGTCTGGTTTACACCAAACAGCCCCGGATCGGCTCTTACCATGGTGTGAAGCCACCCTTAGTTCATGGTGTCTTGATTGACAGCTGTTTCTCTATATAGAAATAGAAAAAGACCTTTTAAATGAGCAAGAGGCAGGAGGGGAGAATCCAAAAGCAAGTAGCTAAGAAGAAATCAATTATTTCACTCTTTTTACTTTGCTTAAAGCGTAACCACAATTTAAAGGGAACCAACCACCTCAGATGACGTGTATAAGCTGTTAATACATGTCCCTGGACCCTACCTACACCATTGCAGCTATCTTTTTGCTAAGAATATTGATAACAGCAAACCGAAATAAACAGTTTATAAACTTACATGACTTCAGTACGAGAGGGCGTCTCCCTTGGGCTCCAGTACGAGAGGGCTGTGTCTCCAGCAGCCTGAGTGGCTTTCCTCCCCCTCCCTCTCTGTTTGCAGGACGTCACTGAAGGACGTGATATTATCTTGGTGTGGGCGGGCACGGACGGGAGCTGGCTTGCGTGCCCGCCCACAATAAGATAATATCACGTCCTTCAGTGACGTCCTGCAAACAGAGAGGGAGGGGGAGGAAAGCCACTCAAGCTGCTGGAGACACAGCCCTCTCGTACTGGAGCCCAAGGGAGACGCCCTCATGTACTAAAGCCATGTAAGTTTATAAACTGTTTATTTCGGTTTGCTGTTATCAATATTCTTAGCAAAAACATAGCTGCAATGCTGTACGTAGGGTCCAGGGACATGTATTAACAGCTTATAGACGTCATCGGAGGTGGTTGGTTCCCTTTAAATTCTTATTTAATAATAATATAGAGCAAGAGATTTTAATAATCTTTCAAATATACTTTATAAGTGAAATCTGGTGGAAAACAATTCATAAATCTTCCACAAGAAGTCCCTACTAGACTGTGTCTGAAGCAGACATATGTTCATTCTCACTCAGATCCGTCTTCACACTGAATTTGGCCACATAACCATATAAGGGTAAGGGGGTGGGGCCTACAGTGTGCAAGCTGCTGACTGCAGCTGATGAGGTGACAGTGTATCAGATTACATCAGGCTACAGCACACAGTTACTGAGCAATGTCAGAATCTCAGGATCAGTGCAAACTCCTCTGACCTTTCCTTGGTACAAGTCACGATTTCTACTAACCCCTTCTTTGCTGTCACATCACACTTCTCACTGTTATCAGCTGCTGGCCATGCCCACAAAGCCATAAAATGCAGTTTTTAAAAGAGAAAAATGTGAGAAAATAAGTCATATGGCACAAAAAAGCATTATCTTATCTGCTATGCTTAGCTGCTATGTCACTCATCATTAACAATCAGTGCAGTATTGTTTTTTTTTTTTTTCAGTGAAATGACATTTAAAAAGCACCATGCCAACATTTTTTATTGCACTACTGCAGTGTTGCTTTACATGTAAGTCCCCTGCCTCCAGTCTTCACCTTATCCAGCGCCATTCTAGTTGGCCTCCTGTGAATGGTGATCTGCCAACAGGTCCAGTGTTTCATGGAGTGCTCTGGAGGTCACAACTCAATACATCTCTTTGAGACCCTTGTTGTGGCTCTTATAGACTTGCATTGAGATCTGGTAACGTAGCTCCTGAATTCCACAAAAGGATGAGTATATTATAAGGGCAGGGCACATAGATTAAGGGCTCGCTCATATCAAATATTGCACCGATTTTCATCCAAAAAAGTGGGGCGAGTGACATCTATTTGGTATTCCATATGTCATGTGAGTGCTATGTGATTGTGTGACTGTTATCTCTCCTTACATCCGTATAGAATGCGTTCTTTTTCTCAGCAGCTATTATTCTACCGTTATTTCCAGTGTTCTGTACTACAGAACAATAATGTATTGGTAAAGAATGGACGGCATACATGTGACTTCCGTTTTTTTCTAACCCCCATAGACTTGCATGGGTGAGGCTTGTCCAATATAGGCAGCCATACGCAGCATGTTGCAATTTTTTCCTCAGCTTGATAACAGTTGATGGAAAATTTGCTGATGGGCACTGCATCATTGAAAAAATGGGTGCAATCTGATTTTTTTATTGCATTGCACAAATGTCACATATATTGGGATATTAAAAAATGTTTTATACAAAAAATAGCGCTCAGACATTTGTATAAAAAAATGCGGTCACAGGGATGTAACCGAAACCGATGCGTTTTAGCTAAAACAAAGCCTTAATCATTATAAAGGTTTTGTTTTAGCCAAAATGTGTTGGTTTTGGTTACATCCCTGTGAGCGCATTTTTATGGCTATCACGATTAAGGTTTTGTGTTAGCCGAAACGTGCCAGTTTTGAGGACAACCCTGTGAGTGCATTTGTTATGGCTATCACGATTAAGGCTTTGTTTTAGCCGAAACGCGTCAGTTTATAGTTACATCCCTGAAAGCACATTTTTTATGGACATCATAATTAAGGCTTTATTTTAGCCAAAACACACCAGCTATAATTACATCCTTGTGAGTACATTTTTTATGGATATCATGATTAAGACTTTGTTTTAGCTGAAACGTGTTGACTTTGGTTACATCCCTGAGTGTACATTTTTTATGGCTATTGCTTTACCCAAAACGCGTCGGTGTTGGGTTTTTGTTACATCCCTGTGAGTACAATTTTTATAGAAAAGTCTGCCGAACACTTTTTTAATATCCCTATAAAAGTGACCTTTTATTCTACATCTATGAAAGAATTTCTCTTCCTCTGATTCTGAATCTATTTTTTCTTCTACTGAACTGTTCTGGCAACTGCCCAGTTGTGATCCGTGCTGAGACGTTCCCAGATGCCTGGTGCTGAAAGTGCGGCAGCTCTGGAATGCAGCCGCGGACATTCAGCACCATGGACAGCGCAGAATTTCAGAGCTGTCGCTGAAGTTCAGCACCTGGAGAGCTCCACAGCTGAAATTTCAGCACCGTGGGCAGCTTCCCTGTACCCTCGCTGCTGAAATTTCAGCTATGAACAGTGACACAAATGATTCCTGTTTAAAACAGGATCGGAGGGCATATTTGCCCTTAGTTTGTGCGCGTCCAGGGCTGTAATGTTGTGTACGGTGCATCCTGCAAAACACTGGACACAATCTAACAGCTCACAATCGTGGTGTGAAGCCGGCCTTAGGCTGTGTGCACATGTTGTGCTTTTACCACATTTTTTATGAGTTTTTGGTGAAAATTTGTCACAAAACCTGAAGGTCATCCTCCTGATGCAGCAAAGTCAATGAGAATCCTGAAGTCTCCTGCACACATTGAGTATTTTGTCATTGCAGATTTGGTTCAGAAATCAATCTTCATTTCAGCTTTTGCATTCTAATGAATGGGAAAAATTTGCACCAAAAATGCATTGCAAAAAAACACCTAAAACAATGCAATGACACAGTTTTGCAGCTGGATTTTTCCTACCAAAAGATGCAGAAATTTCTGCTCCAGATCCTAAATGTGTGCACATATCCTTAAAGGGCCACTTCATCGCTGAGACCATCTTCCCCCAGGGTAGTCCTTCTAACAATTCTTTATCGGTATTAAGAAACCTTTAGGTACAAAAAATTCAATCTGATGTAAAACTAAGGCTGGCTTCACACTACGGCTGGGATCCGATCTGTGGCTGTTCGCTTTAGGCAGACAGCTGCGGACCAGATCAGCACACAGAACTGGAGGGCTAATTTGCCCTTGGGTCCGGTGTGCAGCCGCTACAGCTGCCGCCGCTGATAACTCAGGACCGCGGGCTGATCTGTCAGAGGGGACAGCTCCATGGTGCTGAAGCTCAGCGCCGGCCCCTACTGACAGTTCAGGACCGCAGCTAGCTCCCTGCGAGCCGCGGTCCTGACCTATCAGCGGCGGCAACTGCGTTCGGCTGCACACTGGACCGGAGGGCAAATTAGCCCTTCAGTTCTGTGTGCTGATCCGGTCCACGGCTGTCTGCCTCAAGCGAACAGCCGCGGATCGGATCCCAGCCATAGTGTGAAGACGGCCTAACTAGAAGAACAGCAGCCTCTGCTCATTGTGGATTGATTGACTTCTATTATTGCAAATAGGGAGTAACTTGTCAATTGAGCAGAGCCAGGTGAGGAGAAGCAGAGACCAGCAGCCTAAAGAGAATTATCTCACATTTAGTTCCTTATTTTCTGCTTAACATCTCTCAGTGTTGAGAAATCATCTTGGTCACCATGTAGTGCAAAGCTGTAATTAAAAGACAGTGAGGAGAACAAAGGAGGGGAGGAGGGGGATGCAACTGCAGTTTCTCTTTCGGTGCTTTAGCATACAGTTAGGGCCAGAAATATTTGGACAGTGACACAATTTTGGCGAGTTGGGCTCTGCATGCCACCACATTGGATTTGAAATGAAACCTCTACAACAGAATTCAAGTGCAGATTGTAACGTTTAATTTGAAGGGTTGAACAAAAATATCTGATAGAAAATGTAGGAATTGTACACATTTCTTTACAAACACTCCACATTTTAGGAGGTCAAAAGTAATTGGACAAATAAACATAACCCAAACAAAATATTTTTATTTTCAATATTTTGTTGCGAATCCTTTGGAGGCAATCACTGCCTTAAGTCTGGAACCCATGGACATCACCAAACGCTGGGTTTCCTCCTTCTTAATGCTTTGCCAGGCCTTTACAGCCGCAGCCTTCAGGTCTTGCTTGTTTGTGGGTCTTTCCGTCTTAAGTCTGGATTTGAGCAAGTGAAATGCATGCTCAATTGGGTTAAGATCTGGTGATTGACTTGGCCATTGCAGAATATTCCACTTTTTTGCACTCATGAACTCCTGGGTAGCTTTGGCTGTATGCTTGGGGTCATTGTCCATCTGTACTATGAAGCGCCGTCCAATCAACGTTGCAGCATTTGGCTGAATCTGGGCTGAAAGTATATCCCGGTACACTTCAGAATTCATCCGGCTACTCTTGTCTGCTGTTATGTCATCAATAAACACAAGTGACCCAGTGCCATTGAAAGCCATGCATGCCCATGCCATCACGTTGCCTCCACCATGTTTTACAGAGGATGTGGTGTGCCTTGGATCATGTGCCGTTCCCTTTCTTCTCCAAACTTTTTTCTTCCCATCATTCTGGTACAGGTTGATCTTTGTCTCATCTGTCCATAGAATACTTTTCCAGAACTGAGCTGGCTACTTGAGGTGTTTTTCAGCAAATTTAACTCTGGCCTGTTTATTTTTGGAATTGATGAATGGTTTGCATCTAGATGTGAACCTTTGTATTTACTGTCATGGAGTCTTCTCTTTACTGTTGACTTAGAGACAGATACACCTACTTCACTGAGAGTGTTCTGGACTTCAGTTGATGTTGTGAACGGGTTCTTTCTTCACCAAATAAAGTATGCGGCGATCATCCACCACTGTTGTCATCCGTGGACGCCCGGCCTTTTAGAGTTCCCAAGCTCACCAGTCAATTCCTTTTTTCTCAGAATGTACCCAACTGTTGATTTTGCTACTCCAAGCATGTCTGCTATCTCTGATGGATTTTTCTTTTTTTCAGCCTCAGGATGTTCTGCTTCACCTCATGAGAGTTCATTTGACCGCATGTTGTCTGGTCACAGCAACAGCTTCCAAATGCAAAACCACACACCTGGAATCCACCCTGACCTTTTAACTACTTCATTGATTACAGGTTAACGAGGGAGACGCCTTCAGAGTCAATTGCAGCCCTTAGAGTCCATTGTCCAATTACTTTGGTCCCTTGAAAAAAGAGGAGCTATGCATTACAGAGCTAGATTCCTAAACTTTTCTCGATTTGGATGTGGAAACTCTCATATTGCAGCTGGAGTGTGCACTTTCAGCCCATATTATATATATAATTGTATTTCTGAACAGTTTTGTAAACAGCTAAAATAACAAAACTGTGTCACTGTCCAAATTTTCTGGCCTAACTGTACATGTATATTAACATCGTGTATAAATATTAATAGTATAGCTGTTAATAACCCAAATAAGGCTAGGGTCACACTTGGCATACAGTAATTTTGGTTATTTTTACCTGATTCCGTTTTTTTTTTTTTTTAAATTGCCATTTTTTCAGAATTTTAACGCTACCGATAACACACGCGTTAATGCATGGTAATTATATGTACTATGTGTTAACTGATGTGTTTCCCATAGGGTCCCATGTTAAAAAACGCACGCCTTTTTGCTACAGCACCCAAAAACACTGCTAGCAGTGTTTTTTGATGCTGATGCAAAAACACGTTTTTTGCAGTGTACTTTGACACTGCGTTTTTGGCATTGGAGCCTATGGATCCGTTAACGGATCCATTTTTCAACATGTTCAACTTTGTAAAACGGATGGCTTTACCGGATCCAAGGCTCAAGTGTGACCCCAGCCTAAACTTCCTGCGGGGTGTTGCAGGTAGCAGAGACAGTGTTTCCCTTTATATACACAGACACCCACAGATAGTAATGGTCACTTTACACATCCCAACGTCGGTCCGATATTGGATCCGACGCCGCGGGAGCGCACTTTTTCTGGCCAGATTTCCAAGATCGCATCGGAGATTTACACAGCGGGATATCGGCAGACAACGCCACTACGATGTCTACGCCCCCCTTGTACGGCCGACCCAGGAACGACCATTTAACATGGGACAGGATAGGGGAAGTTGTACTCCACATTGTAGTTGGGCTTTTACACAGCCCGATCCTGCCACAACGCCCATCCAATATCGGGCCGTTGGAGAGCAGGCTCATTTGATCCCCGATATCGTTTTGGCATCGTTCATGCATCGTATTGGACATTTATACCATACAACGCACGAACGATATCGGGGACAACGCACGACCCACGTGACTTTTGGTCGGAGTTGGACGCCGATATCGCTACGTGTAAACCCACCATAAGGCAGAGGAGGACAATCACAGCAGCATAACAGTAGCCCAAAGTTGGGGCAATAAGTAATAAAGATGAGATGTGTAGTAAATACCCACAAAGAGTAGAACAAGAACCATTCACATGAATGAAGTAAGCATGCAGGGTCTCACCGCACCCAACGCACGTTTCACATAGAGATGCTTCTGAGTATGCTTTAATACAGAAGAATGTTGTTACTCCACGAGCCTTATACTTAAGGCAGAACAAATGGTTACCCCAAAGAGTGTTTCCCTCTGGAGGACTCCACACATCAATGTATTACACAGATTGACTATTGATTTAGATGGGAATGGTTATTAGAACAGTATATAACCCCAATCTAAGAGTTTCTGGGATTCAGTTTATGACCGATGAAAATAGAAAAGTACAGCTTGTGATTTCCAATAATCTCCAAAGAATTCTGAAGTATTTGTGTATTTATAGCTTCATGAACATAGGCGTACCATGCATAAATGTGGGCATTTCTTACATGACTGCAAAGAGCAGAATACATAGCTGTATAGTAAGTAAAGACACTGCTGCCTGCATCCTGCCAGCATAGTCTCACCAGTCAAGTGATTATTTCAATGCGTTCTGGTGAAAATGACCCCACGCTATGAGATTTGCCAGGCCTGAAGACATTAACCATATTTCTTACTCTAAAGAAAGAGTCACTCTCCTGTCTGACAAGAATCGCAACACAATTCTGGAGCTGGTCGTCGCTCTCCGATCCCGAGTATGTATTTCTTTGCAGTTATCATGTTCGGGTCGGTAAGAGCAGCCGGCCAATCCAAGTATAGCATTTTGATCCTTGTCCAAGGTGTACGGCAGTGTGACTCTTCCCTAATAAAGATGTGCTAACCTTTTGAAGTTTGGGTTCAGGTGTTGCAGCTAAACTTCTGGTGCACTGTTCGTGACACCAAACTTGACCCGAACCTCAATGGAAGCACCCGATTGGCAATTCAGCACTCCCCACGCATAGAGAGGGTTCACATCCAGCTCTGAGGTCGGAGACTATATGAGACCGGAGGAGTGGTGGATGAGGAGTGGGTTGGGCACACCAGAAGGTCAGGTGACTGACAGTATATAGAGAGGGGGAGGAGTAAAGGAAGTTAGTAGGCTGAAGTAGCTGAGCAGCAAAGACCAAGAGCAAAGTGAGCTGAGATAGAAAGGCTACAGAACAGCAGGAGGTTGAGCTGAAGCTGAGCAGGAGAGAGCCATGCTGCCTGGAAGTGCCTAAGCTGAGGAGCGCTGACCCGTACTGAGCCAATGCGAGCCAGATGGGGGGGAAAAGCCCATCCAAGATGCTGAAACCACCAGGAGTGTGAGAGAGCCGAGAGGGACGGTGTAACCCGGGGCCCTAGAATTACAGCTCAAGCAACCAACTGCAGGCGGAGTAGCCCTCATATATACTGGAAGGAACGCAGAGGAAGGAGCCTGGTAGTTTAATGCTGTGGACTACTGCAGGCTGGGCTACAGCAGAGTGTCAGCTCTGAAGGGGACCGACGATTCACCCGGTATCCCCAGATTCACTGACGGGGAGCTTTAGTTTCAAGCTGGAGTTCCTAACCCAAAGAACAGGCAGCACAGTGACACACTAGGACTAACAGAGCCCGAGTCACCGCTATACTGTTCAGCGTCCGCATACACCCGTGTAAGACGGAGAAAGAGAGTAATAGCCCGGAAAGGCACACTTAAAGACTGTGTGAGGGGTCACAAGGAGAGAGGAGCCTGGCTGCAGGAGGAAAGGGAACCCGGAAAGGGAGAATGCAACTGAATGTTAAGAACTGTGTAACAACTAACTTGTAAGCTGACTGAAGGAACTAAGTAAAGCTTTGGAAACCCTGCATTGCCTCCTGCCTGCTTCCATCTGCAGACCCTTTCTCCCATACAGGCTTGCACCAGGAAGATCTCAACCTGCAGAGCTACAGCCTGTCAGCACCAGCACAGGAAGAGAGATCCTTGCAGCTGCAAAGTAAGTGTACTCACACAGACCAACAGACTTTAACTCCTTACTGCCCCGGGGGATACAGTTCTCCCCACTAGAACTATACCATCCCCGCTGCCATTCCATCACCCCCGGAGGTTCTGCAGCAGCCGCGGCCCCATAGCTGGCCGCACCAAGTGGGTGGCGTCACCCGTGACAATATCCCTTGTAAATATTCCCCTTTTATTGTGCTGAGCCAGGGACACGGTCCGGACCAGGCCACCAGTGACATCCCCAGCAGCAGATCGGTCCGGTACCGAGTACCCCACGTCCCTTGGGGCTCCACAACCTGGCGTCACGAACAGGATCTACCCGGTCCAAAAGAATTGGACCTTGTGCGCCAAAAGAACTGTTTCTGGACTTTTCCCGCCAAAATCTGACCCTAATGGCGGCCACAAGGGACTAGCGCCATGTGCAGAGGGGGCGTTCCTAAGCCTCCCATCGTGGGCCGGTCCGGTCCAAGGCGCGAAAAGAAGGTCCCGCCCTGGCTCTCCTTAACTCCGGGAGAGCCAGCTGTCACTCTCAAAGAAGAGCCGCCGCCCCTAGACCCTCCTACCAAGAAGCTGGCGCGAACTGAGAAGGAAATCGTCATCAGGAGGGGCGGAGCAGGCAACCGGAAGAGAAGCGGTCGCCATTCAGAGACACGAGGACGGAAGCGGAGGACGCACTGAAGAGCGCTCTGTGCGAGAGACCACGAGTGATCCCGGAGGGCCCACAGATTGAACCAGTGGAGGAACCCGGCCGAGGAGAGACCCCGTGTGATCGTGCAGAGATGGCGGAAGGCGGAGAAGAGCGTCCTCGCATCCTAGACACCCGGAGGGGTGTATTGCGGCTGCTGCCCCCGAGGATGACACGGGCCCAGGAGGAGAACAGGACCCGGATTCAGATCAACATTGATCAGCCTAGAAACTGTTACATCCAAGTCTATGAAGGATGTTATAACGCAGAGCCCAGAGAGCAGTTTGCTGAACGCTGCACTGCAGGACCTAGAGGTGTATCCCAGATGGAAGACATCGCAAGTGGTACCATGGGCGCAGCAAAAGAAAGAATAGAAACGCAGGATCTGCAGCCAGAAGGGAAGGCATCCCAGATGATCCAGAAGATGGAGAAGAAGGATCAGGAGTAAGATCCGTATCCTGCATCAAGAGGAACAGATGAAGAAACTGTAAGTGTGAATGTACATTGTTCCTTATTGATCCCCCAACCTTACCTGAGTGAATGTTAGCATTCCCCTGTCTGTCTTATGTGTTTACCTGAACATTTGCATCATGAACAATGACGTGATACTAACTTTCTTGTATATAGTTAAGCACACTTGTGTGCTCCCCTTTGGTTTTAAGACCAGATGCAAATGCGAAGTAATGCACGAACTCTGCATTTTGAACTTTCAAGCTGCTTTTTGAGCATTTTTGCACTTTTTGAAAAGATGAGAGATTTTATACTTTTATATGAAGCAATGTCTTATAATGTCTTTTACAGAAAAGAGGGTAATGACGAGTATAGATACCCATGCACTTATGTTTATAGTTAATGTAACGTTCCAAGAATCGTGCCTCCCGGAAGGGAAGAAACCAAGAATTCATAATGTTTATTGTTATATAATATAAAAATGTTTTCAGGGTAACCAATGTCGAGTCGCGCGCGGACGCGCTGTTTAACTCCGGGAGAATGTGGCGCCCCTGCGTACAGGTGGCCACAGAAGGGTACTGCAGCCAGGCAGTTAGGACATGCTAAACACTACACCCTCACAGCCCACATCCCCACGCATAGAGAGGGTTCACATCCAGCTCTGAGGTCGGAGACTATATGAGACCGGAGGAGTGGTGGATGAGGAGTGGGTTGGGCACACCAGAAGGTCAGGTGACTGACAGTATATAAGAGGGGGAGGAGTAAAGGAAGTTAGTAGGCTGAAGTAGCTGAGCAGCAAAGACCAAGAGCAAAGTGAGCTGAGATAGAAAGGCTACAGAACAGCAGGAGGTTGAGCTGAAGCTGAGCAGGAGAGAGCCATGCTGCCTGGAAGTGCCTAAGCTGAGGAGCGCTGACCCGTACTGAGCCAATGCGAGCCAGATGGGGGGAAAAGCCCATCCAAGATGCTGAAACCACCAGGAGTGTGAGAGAGCCGAGAGGGACGGTGTAACCCGGGGCCCTAGAATTACAGCTCAAGCAACCAACTGCAGGCGGAGTAGCCCTCATATATACTGGAAGGAACGCAGAGGAAGGAGCCTGGTAGTTTAATGCTGTGGACTACTGCAGGCTGGGCTACAGCAGAGTGTCAGCTCTGAAGGGGACCGACGATTCACCCGGTATCCCCAGATTCACTGACGGGGAGCTTTAGTTTCAAGCTGGAGTTCCTAACCCAAAGAACAGGCAGCACAGTGACACACTAGGACTAACAGAGCCCGAGTCACCGCTATACTGTTCAGCGTCCGCATACACCCGTGTAAGACGGAGAAAGAGAGTAATAGCCCGGAAAGGCACACTTAAAGACTGTGTGAGGGGTCACAAGGAGAGAGGAGCCTGGCTGCAGGAGGAAAGGGAACCCGGAAAGGGAGAATGCAACTGAATGTTAAGAACTGTGTAACAACTAACTTGTAAGCTGACTGAAGGAACTAAGTAAAGCTTTGGAAACCCTGCATTGCCTCCTGCCTGCTTCCATCTGCAGACCCTTTCTCCCATACAGGCTTGCACCAGGAAGATCTCAACCTGCAGAGCTACAGCCTGTCAGCACCAGCACAGGAAGAGAGATCCTTGCAGCTGCAAAGTAAGTGTACTCACACAGACCAACAGACTTTAACTCCTTACTGCCCCGGGGGATACAGTTCTCCCCACTAGAACTATACCATCCCCGCTGCCATTCCATCACCCCCGGAGGTTCTGCAGCAGCCGCGGCCCCATAGCTGGCCGCACCAAGTGGGTGGCGTCACCCGTGACAATATCCCTTGTAAATATTCCCCTTTTATTGTGCTGAGCCAGGGACACGGTCCGGACCAGGCCACCAGTGACATCCCCAGCAGCAGATCGGTCCGGTACCGAGTACCCCACGTCCCTTGGGGCTCCACATGTCCGCATGCAGCCAGCCAAAGAAAAAGCACTTCCAAGGAGGGTTGGGGGGCAGGTTTTTTTTTCAAAATTTATTTTTGACATACGGCACCCAAAAACTGCGCATAAAGGGATTGAGGAGGAGGACACGCTGCTCACCTCTATCTCATACACCCTTTGAATCCCAGGCTCCTGAAGACGGCTGGCTTCCACCGTGAATATACAGAAAAGGAAAATTCAGGGCCACTCGTCCATTGAAGTTAGGAATCCTTTATTCAGACAAACATATTAAAAGCATCCTCACCATCTGAATAAAGGATTCCTAACTTCAATGGATGAGTGACCCAAAAACTGTGTTTTCAAGCCCAGTGCAAGCCCATCAAACATTGCACTCTGCTCACACTGGGCCAAACACCAACTGTACCTGATCACAGCGATGCTCAATCCAGTGTTATGCAAATGTAAAGCACCCGAACTCCGAACCTGAACTGGTTTGCTTAACACCGGGAAGTTTAGTGACCCAAATTGAATTGAACCTTGAAACCTTGAGTGAACATGTTGAGCCCCAGGCTTTGGGGTACTCGGGTATCAGGCTCCAAGGGGTTAACGCTCTTGTGTCACGGGGAGTGGTGGCTGTGCCTGATCCCGTGTCCTGGGGGACTTCTTTGAAAAAGGGTGATATTTACTGGGGATTTTATATACAGTTGTCGTGACGCCACCTGTAGTGTCCGGTGATGAGCCACCAGCGCCGCCACAGTCCACTGGAGGTAGATGGTATCGCGGCTTAGTTGGTATAGTCCCCTACAGGTAGGGCTGGACCTTCGGGGCAGCGTAGTGTGAAGGGGCAGCTTGTAGTGGATCTGTGGATGGGATGGGGAGTGTTGGAGCAGTCTATGAGGGGCACCGGGAATGGAGAGGAATGACACACGCACACTGCAGAAGTCTCTTTTACCTTTTACTGGTGGTACGCAGGTAAAGATGTCCAGGGTACTGACAGGTGACCAGGTTGCACAGTGGGTCCCCACAGCAAGTGGGTATAAGGCCTCCTCTGTTCCTCTTTGGTAATTGAAGCCCATCCTCCATGCAGCCAGACTGGTCTCCTCTATCTTCCTGGCTCTGATATCTGTCCTCTCCTCCTGTGAGGTCTCCGGGTTACCCTCTCTGATCACTGCGGTGATGCACTGCCGTTTCTGGCTCCCTCTCTTTGACCCACAGGAGGACCGGGTGGCTGAAGCCTCCATGATGTGACAGGGTTTTCTGTGGTCCTGGAGTATCCCACGGGTGCGAATCCCCGATGTCCGGTACGTCCTTCGGCGAACTTCCACTAGTTCCTCACTCCTTCTAGGCTGTCTGCTCCTTGCCTTCTGTCCCCACTTAGGATTGCGGGACGTAGAAGGGCCACTCCGGGTCACCGGTTCGGGTCTAACTGTGGCACCGACCACCAGGACATCTTCGCAGCTCTCCTAGCGTTTGCACACTCTGACTAACTCCTCCCCCAGCAGCAGTATTTATAGGGGATCTTGCCTAAGGGCAGCAAGTTGAGCTCCCCCTACTGTGCCGGGGTGGAATATGCTGCATGTAGTAGGTACCTGCTGTGGAAACCCAGCTGTGCATTAGAGAAGTCTGTGGCTACCTGCGTGAGCAGGGCGCCACGAACACTCATCTCTATTCCCTAACAGTATGCTATGCTTCACTTCCCCTGTGGTGCTGAATAGAAATTAGAGATCTGTTCAATCACAAATTACAGTTGATCGCTGAAGATCGCTGAAGATCCCATCATCAGGACACATATGATCAACTTATTTGTCAAGGAGCCCTTTAAATGATAAAAGTTAAGGACAACCCATTTAAGAAGAAAAATAGGGATTGTTAACATTTTGTTAAAATGACAAAGTCATCAAATATTTGCTCATCTATGTGTTGCACAAAAATTTGCAATGTTTTATGCCATTTTTCCTTTAACTGTGAAGCACTTGATGAAGTCAGAAAACCACGAGGCGTCATACCGCTACTGGCCGTCTCCTTCATCAAGGCTTTCAGACTCCTACAGAAGAAAAGGAAAACTGACATTTTCAATTTCAGGCAAAAATGTAATTTTTGTCAAAGCAATCACTGTACATGATGAGGATACGGAGAGATCTAAACCCGAGCAACACAGCTAAATCTCATTTAGGGAAAGGAGAAGCAAAATAGATAAGGAGTCTGCGACAAAGAACATTGTGTGACTCAGATTCTCCATTCCTGGACCATCTCTCCGACGCGTTTCATGACATTTGTCTGGTAACATTTCCATTACTCTCATTATTCTGTATTTGTCTAGAAAGGATATCTGAATATGAATGCGCCCCACTGCTTCTATCTGATCCTGTGAGCGGAGCAGCTACATCTTCTCTATCTCCGGGGATCCCATCATTACACGCCTGACGGATGAATCGCCTTTAATGAGCAGTTTTACTTAACACTGAGGATGATTTCTCAAATGTAAATCGGAGGTATTAACCTGAGTGCAATAGAGTCAGAATGATTCGTCATCGCATATCTGTACGGAAGGAATAATATTTCTATAGACAAATTACCTGTGTAAGATCATGCAAAAACTTTATAAAAAGTTCCAGCTGCGCTCATAGTGCCTAAATGTTAATTGGTATGAATGGGTAAGACAGAGGGGCATTCTTACCCCTACCAATAAGTGTCTGGAATAATTTTGCAGACATAGAATTTCTATTTAAAGGGGAAGACTGGTTTAGAAAATCCATTATTAAACACCTTATCTGTCTTTTCGGGGGTTCTGGCGGGTTCTGGCTTTAGGACCCCGATCAATTTCCCAAAGGTGAAAGTGCCTATAAAGAGCTTATCTTACTTTGGAGGAGGCATGTCTGTACATTACATGGACAGCCCATTGATTTTAATGGACACTGTGTAATATTTATGTTTCGCCCTGGGAGGTGAGAGTGAGGAGAGTAGGCCCACTGAGCCACAGAAGGACTTGTGGCAGCTGACCCCTAGGACGAGAACAGCACTTCCAGATCAGGCCATACTGGCTCTTTAAATAACAGCGTGATGTGGCAGGCGTCGCTTAAAAAAGGTCCTGCTATGGTGTGGTATATGGGGTACTAAGATAGTGGGGCCATTCTTCATCAATGGAAACCTCATTGTCACTGGATATCTGAATCATGTAGCAATTTCAGATCTCCAGTGGCATTGAGGTTTCCATTGATGAAGAATGGTCCCACTATCTTTGTACCCCATACACCACAGCATACCATTAATGTCTATGTTCCTGCAGTCTTGGAGGGATCTATCCACTGTGGGTTAGTGTCAGACCAATAGCGCTGGTTTTGTTTGTTACCATTCACAAAAAGTTTTCCTCATCCCTCATCTGAAGGCAATTGTCTATTCTGTGGAGATACGAGATGTGCAGCATCTGAAACAACGGATATTGGTATCCTGTGCTAGCATTTCTTCTGCGGTGTTGCTATCAGTGTGACAAGAATGGGAGAAGAGGGTTGCATTGACAATCCAACACAATGGGCAGCACTTTGAACACATTTTATGAGTGGTCATAAACTTGTAAATAACTCATGAAAGAATAAAGTTACATTAAAACCAAGCACACCATTGTTTTTCTTATGAAATTCCCACACGACCCTCTTTTCATTGAAAAAAATGAAGTTGGATCCAAAACGACTTCAAAATAGCCGCCATGGCCACCACCCATCTGGAAAAGTTTTCATCCTGTCATATACTAATGTGCCACAAACAGGAAGTTGATTCTTTGTTCTTCCAGCACAACCCTACACAGTACAACAGTCCAGTTAGTGACAATCCTATTCTCAACCCACAGTTCCGCATCATCTTCCTTGTAAATAAATTATTTTGCCAATATGGTCTGACATAGCTTCTCTAGTTCTGATACTTCGGGACTTCTGCTAGGAGAATTCTCTACATCTCACGTTCTCTGTCCTGCCCTGGCCTAGGGGTCATTCTGCTAAGCATCCTCTCCCAGGACTCGTCTCCTCTTAATCACCCTATTCTTTGGCCAATTCTCCCTCTTTCTGTCTTCAGAACTTTGCTATCTTTTGTCTCTGTTTCTTCTCATGTTGTCAGGGAATCCCACATCATGCAGCTCTTCTTATTAGTCAGACCTCAGGTCTGTCACTCCTGCACTCTGGGCCCTATCCGCCCTCCTAACAGGAAACTATCACTGTTCTCTCACTCTAGTCTCTCCCATTCTGTCTGGGCTAATCCCAAACATTAACTCCATGTTTCCCTACAGTCAAGCAAAACACACTCTCTCATAAATAATGAATGCCACAATACATTATACATCACAATAACACTAGTGACTTCAAGGGTGAACATGGGCAGTATGTCCTTTTTCTTACATAATTATCAAGAAAAGGATTTTCCAAATTGGACAACTAGATATAAAGAGGACCTGGTATAAAAAAAAGCCTTTGGTCTTCCTGAAATTGACGTTGTTTATGTTTTGTTCCCGCGCCTCTCCATTCCAAAGATATAGACAACTATTCCCCGAATACATAGCTAGTCTTTTTAAGCAAATGGGTGTGGCCTTAAGTTCTCTCTATTGGCATCTTTTTGAGGAAAATGTCCCGTTCACTAAAAACGTAAATAAGAAAGAGAGCGCACCTGTGAAAGAACCTCCTGGAACACTATCAATATGGAAGGCCAATAGGCCGCTCACCTTTGGGTTGTGCACTCCCGCACAACCTCAGGAAATGCCTCCTTTGGGTACAGTTGCCCTCTGGATGTGGTGCCCCGGGCAGCGGTGTCCTCCGTACGTTATTGATGCGGCTCCTCGGCGTTGCTCGTCTTCTGTCACGTGACCACGGGAACCGGATACACGTCACCGCAGGTCCTACGATGATGTGGATAATCACCAAGGAAACCGCAGGTCCTACGATGATGTGGATAATCACCAAGGAAACCGCAGGTCCTTGCCGCTTGTTATGATGTTAATTCTAGCCAGAGCAGCTCCTGCCGATCTCCCCAAAGGGAGTAATAGCATGAAAAGGAAACAAAATTTATCGGCTAGTGGTGCGCTTTGGCATTAAGACCTGTTAAAAACATTTATGCCAAATGACAGGTTATCTTTAAGGGGATTGCTGAGGAATGAATGGCTGCGGTAGATATGGGTGGTATACAAAATGACATCCGTGCAGTCAAGAACACAATGAAGAGCAGGGAGTACCAAAGTGACAGTGCTAGAATCGAGGTGACTTTAAATGCACCCAATATCTTGGAGCCAATGTCACATCATAAAATAATTTTCAACATGCATTTATAACTTTGACCAGGTGGTGGCAGTAGAGTATATAAGAATTGGGTTTCTAAATAGTGGAGTAAATGGTTTATCCTTGTACCCATATGATTGGTTTTTCTTCAGAAGGAGATTGACAGAAAGAAATGACAGATTTTAATGAATTCCTTGTTTTGTTTTTTTCTTTAGAAGAAAAGATGACAATATAGTTAGAAAACGCTTAAAAAATTTAAATGATTTGTGGTATTACTACTTGTGATAACCGCTGCGGAGAGTGGCCTCGCTATCTCTGTTACATGTGAACCATTAATTCTGCGCGTAAGCGTGTCACATCCATGACCTTCAGCTTAATATCACTAAATAGTATGTAACCTTTACCAGTTACTTAGAAGCTAAATATAATAAAATCATATTTTCTAAGATTCTCATTCAAAGAATGTTTGTTTGCAATCTGATTATATAGAAGAATAAATAATAATAAATAACTGACATATATATATATATATATACAGCCACTAGAACCAAAGTTTATCAACTTAAAACTTTTTTTTACACATAACGTGATTATCATAATTAGAGAACAGCAATGACTATAGACAGAGAAAGATTAGAAATAAATGTTGTGAAGATTGCAACAGTCACCAATCATTATCAAGTGTACAGGCCTTTGCTATGTACAGGCCTTTGCTTTGTACAGGCCTTTGCTATGTACAGGCCTTTGCTGTGACATCACTAGTCTCTCACTCTGCTCTGGGGGGATACACACACATGCAGGAAAGTCTCTTTTACCTTTTACTGTTCTTAAGCAGGTAAAACGATCCAGGGCACTGACGGGTGGACAGGTTGCACAGTGGATCCCCACAGCAAGTGGGTATAAGGCCTCCGCTGCTCTGTAGTATTGTCTGAAGTACAGCCTGCTTGCAGCCTGACTTGCCTCCTCTCTCTTCCTGACTGTAGTGTCTTCCTCTCCTACTGTGCGGTCTCTGGGTCACCTTCTCTTAACACTGCAGCTTTGCCTTGCTGTGTTTGATTTCCTCTATTGACCCACAGAGGATACCGGGTAGCTAAAGCCACCACGGTCCAATGGGGTTTTCTGTGGTCCTATAGTGTCCCACAGGTGCGGATCCCCAATATCTGGTGTTTCTCCTGAGACGAACTTTCTCAAGCTCCTCGCACCCTTTGCTGTCCTAAGCTCCTTGCCTTCAGTCCCACTTAGGCTTGCGGGATGTAGAAGGGCCACTCCGGGTCACTGGTTCGGGCCTAATCGCAGCAGTGACCAACAGGACGTCTTCGCAGCTCTCCTAGCGTCTGCACACTATGACTAACTCCTCCCATAGCAGCAGTATTTATAGGGGATCTTGCCTAAAGTCAGCAAGTGGTGCTCCCCCTACTGTGTCGGGGTGGAAGGTGTTGTATGTAGTAGGTACCTGCTGTGGAAACCCAGCTGTGCATTTAGAGAGGTCTGTGGCTACCTGCGTGAGCAGGGAGCCACAAGGAGCAGTAGGTCATAACAAGGGACCAGATCTAGGATCCCTTTAGCTCACCTGGACACCGGTGTCCGAACCTGCAGAACATACACTGAAGCAAGAAAAGCCCGGAGAAACCAGGAGGATCTATTCCCCTGAGGTACTAACTTAATAGAGACACTCAAACCTGACCAAGCACAGGACCAGGGGCCCAAGAGAAGTGTAGGGACCCCACAGAAGGCCCTCATTGTCGGTTACAGAGTAAAGCCCTGAGAGGGAAGGAAGCGGCAAGTTCAGTTATTGGCAGGACTTACCCCAAACCACCGTACACAGTAGCAGAGGAGGCCTCACAACTTTCAAGGTGAAGAATCCCAAATTGCACCGAGAACCTGGTAACCCTCTTGGACTGTACCTGTTAATCGGACATCAGTAAAAGGTACTGAAACAAAGACTATTGTGCATGTGAGTCTGCTTCCCTGCCGCTGCCCATCGCGTCCCCCACAAGCCGCTACTACGACTCCCCTCATCCACCCTTGCTGCCCTGAAATAAGCTCCACCTGTGGGGAGCTGTACTACACCGAGCTGCACCACCTCAACCTTAGCGGCCGGCCGCAGCGCTGGTATCCACCATTACCAGGAACCACAGGTGGCATCACGACACTACTACCCCCATCCTCATCATCATTCCCCCTAATACCCGCCACTGAGGGTCCAGGGCACGGAACCGGGAACCTGCCAGCCGTGATCCCCCATTGAAGCAGTCGTCCTGTCCCGGATCCGAGTACCCCCTACCCTGTCGACCGCTTCATATATACACTGCAAAAGTAAAATAAAAGTTAATAAAAGGTGTTCAAAATCAAAAAATAACATACTCAGTTACTCACCTATCCGACGGCTGTCCTAGGACCTGAAAAGAACACATCTTCTGGCCTGCCAGGACCTTACAACCTGATGGCCAATCAGATGGCCTGTAGCGATCAGGTGGTGTGTGACGGTTCTATATATTCTGAATATACATGTATGTGTGTATATAAATATATATTTATGAAATGTAGCTGATCTCTTATTAAAAAATAGAAGCAGTGACCACATAACTGTGTTCCTAGAACAGCAGGACCAAAGTGTCCAATCAGTGACCCTATATACTTTTTATGTAGGGGAATGTACTGTGGGGAGATCATACTGTGTGTGGGAGAATGTACTGTGGAGATATCATACTGTGTGTGGGAGATTATACTGTGGGAACATCATGCTGCTTGTGGGGGAATGTACTGTGGGGGCATCATAATGTGTGTGGTGGATTATACTGTGAGGACATCATGCTGTTTGTGGGGGAATGTACTGTGGGGACATCATGCTGTTTGTGGGGGATTATACTGTGGGGACATCATACTGTGTGTGGGGGAATTTACTGTGGGGCATCATAATGTGTGTGGTGGAATGTACCGTGGGAACATCATACTGTGTGGGGGAATGTACCGTGGGAACATCATACTGTGTGTGTGGGAATGTACTGTGGGAGTATTATACTGTGTGTGGGGATCATACTGTGAGGACATCATATTGTGTGTAGGGGAATGTACTGTAGGGGTATTATATTGTGTGTGGGGATTATACTATGGGGACATCATGCTGTGTGTGGGTGAATGTACTGTGGGGACATCATACTGTGTGGGGGAATGTACTGTGGGGGTATTATACTGTGTGTGGGAGATTATACTCTAGGGACATAGTACTGTGTGTGTGGGGGAATGTACTGTGGGGACATCATACTGTGTGTGGGGGAATGTACTGTAAGGACATCATACTGTGTGTGGGGGAATGTACTATGGGGACATCATGCTGTGTGTGGGGGAATGTACTGTGGGGACATCATACTGTGTGGGGGGAATGTACTGTGGGGTATTATACTGTGTGTGGGAGATTATACTCTAGGGACATAGTACTGTGTGTGTGGGGGAATGTACTGTGGGGACATCATACAGTGTGTGGGGGAATGTACTGTAAGGACATCATACTGTGTGTGGGGAAATGTACTGTGGGGACATCATACTGTGTGTGGGGGAATGTACTGTGGGGGCATCATACTGTGTGGGGGGAAATTTACTGTGGGGCATCATAATGTGTGTCGTGGAATGTACCGTGGGAACATCATACTGTGTGTAGGGAATGTACTGTGGGGGTATTATACTGTGTGTGGGGGATTATACTGTGGGGACATCATACTGTGTGTGGGGGAATGTACTGTAAGGACATCATACTGTGTGTGGGGGAATGTACTATGGGGACATCATGCTGTGTGTGTGGGAATGTACTGTGGGGACATCATACTGTGTGTGGGAGAATGTACTGTGGAGATATCATACTGTGTGTGGGAGATTATACTGTGGGAACATCATGCTGCTTGTGGGGGAATGTACTGTGGGGGCATCATAATGTGTGTGGTGGATTATACTGTGAGGACATCATGCTGTTTGTGGGGGAATGTACTGTGGGGACATCATGCTGTTTGTGGGGATTATACTGTGGGGACATCATACTGTGTGTGGGGGAATTTACTGTGGGGCATCATAATGTGTGTGGTGGAATGTACCGTGGGAACATCATACTGTGTGGGGGAATGTACCGTGGGAACATCATACTGTGTGTGTGGGAATGTACTGTGGGAGTATTATACTGTGTGTGGGGATTATACTGTGGGGGACATCATATTGTGTGTAGGGGAATGTACTGTAGGGGTATTATATTGTGTGTGGGGATTATACTATGGGGACATCATGCTGTGTGTGGGTGAATGTACTGTGGGGACATCATACTGTGTGGGGGAATGTACTGTGGGGGTATTATACTGTGTGTGGGAGATTATACTCTAGGGACATAGTACTGTGTGTGTGGGGGAATGTACTGTGGGGACATCATACTGTGTGTGGGGGAATGTACTGTAAGGACATCATACTGTGTGTGGGGGAATGTACTATGGGGACATCATGCTGTGTGTGGGGGAATGTACTGTGGGGACATCATACTGTGTGGGGGAATGTACTGTGGGGGTATTATACTGTGTGTGGGAGATTATACTCTAGGGACATAGTACTGTGTGTGTGGGGGAATGTACTGTGGGGACATCATACAGTGTGTGGGGGAATGTACTGTAAGGACATCATACTGTGTGTGGGGAAATGTACTGTGGGGACATCATACTGTGTGTGGGGAATGTACTGTGGGGGCATCATACTGTGTGGGGGGAAATTTACTGTGGGGCATCATAATGTGTGTCGTAGAATGTACCGTGGGAACATCATACTGTGTGTAGGGAATGTACTGTGGGGGTATTATACTGTGTGTGGGGGATTATACTGTGGGGACATCATACTGTGTGTGGGGGAATGTACTGTAAGGGCATCATACTGTTGTGGGGGAATGTATTATGGGGACATCATGCTGTGTGTGTGGGAATGTACTGTGGGGACATCATACTGTGTGTGGGAGAATGTACTGTGGAGATATCATACTGTGTGTGGGAGATTATACTGTGGGAACATCATGCTGCTTGTGGGGGAATGTACTGTGGGGGCATCATAATGTGTGTGGTGGATTATACTGTGAGGACATCATTCTGTTTGTGGGGGAATGTACTGTGGGGACATCATGCTGTTTGTGGGGGATTATACTGTGGGGACATCATACTGTGTGTGGGGGGAATTTACTGTGGGGCATCATAATGTGTGTGGTGGAATGTACTGTGGGGACATCATACTGTGTGGGGGGAATGTACTGTGGGGGTATTATACTGTGTGTGGGAGATTATACTCTAGGGACATAGTACTGTGTGTGTGTGGGAATGTACTGTGGGGACATCATACTGTGTGTGGGGGAATGTACTGTGGGGACATCATACTGTGTGTGGGGGAATGTACTGTAAGGACATCATACTGTGTGTGGGGGAATGTACTGTGGGGACATCATACTGTGTGTGGGGGAATGTACTGTAAGGACATCATACTGTGTGTGGGGGAATGTACTGTGGGGACATCATAATGTGTGTGGTGGAATGTACCGTGGGAACATCATACTGTGTGTAGGGAATGTACTGTGGGGGTATTATACTGTGTGTGGGGATAATACTGTGGGGACATCATACTGTGTGTTGGGGAATGTACCGTGGGGTATCATACTAGTTGTGGGGGAATGTACTGTGGGGACATCATACTGTGTATGGGGGAATGTACTGTGGGGTATTATACTGTGTGTGGGGGATTATACTGTGGGGACATCATACTGTGTGGGGTAAATGTACTGTCGGGGCATTATATGGTGTGGGGAATATACTGTGGGGTCATCATACTACATATATAGACACTACATGGGCATCATACTTGTGGTAGCGATTCACTAAGAGCGATATCTCTGTGTGGATACTAATGAAGGAGTGGGCAGGATTAAAGAAATGGCTTAATGTAAAATAGAAATTGCAACAGCAGTATGCACGTCACATTTTGTGTCCCTTATGCCTAACTTTCATTGATGGGAGTTATGTTACAGTATTTGTGGCCCTTATACAAGGAAAGATTTGGAAATAATATGATTTCTAATCACCTTTTTAAAACTATATCATATATAAATGTCATAAGTTAATTAGTTGCAATACTGGACACCGCCTATGAACAAACGTCGTGATATTTCTGGGAGAAAGCAGCCCAGTGCTTCTAATCTAATACAAAACTTTAAGAAATGTTCCCTTTAAATCCTGAATGTAAATAAACTTTATATGTGGAATCATTTTTTTCTCTTTGCTTAAACATAAACCTAAACTATAAGTGTGATATAACCATCTGGATCATTAAAGTTATGTGTTGGAGAAAACAAATAATTAAGTTGTAGTCACAGTATTAGCGTGGGTGAAAAAATGCACAAAAATACATAAATGATGCAAAAAAAACAGAACATTAAAAGGGATAAGAAGGCGACTTGTCATTAGAGCATAATGTGATTTGTAGTTTGATATCATTAAAGAAAGTTGCAGTTAAAGAAATCGTCTTGTTTGGTCTATTTCTATTAATGACACAATCAGTGTGTTCTCCTTCTCCAATCTCCAGTGATCAGCTGTAATTTATAAACCTGCAGTAAATTGTTCAATTTCTCTACAGCGCCGCCACAGGAGAAAATGATGCATTACAACTAGCCAATTCAAATAATGGGCTATCTGTATTATGAAGCACAGGACTGTTCCTCCAAAGCAAAGAAAAATCTTTGTAGCCGCTCTCCACTTTGGCAGAGAGAAGGAGATCCAGAATAGAGGAGCACCCAGAATCTCATTATAGGGTATATGATAATGGTCTTTCTAAACTGGACAACCCCTTTAAGCAGGGCTTAGGATCTTAACCTCTGCAGGAGATCCCACCAGGTCAGACTGCGCTACGGCAGCAGATGGGCACATAGCCTGTCTCATCATGGCTTGTGTCTCAGAGGACCAATCTTGGTCGTAGTCTGCCACTTGTGAGATTGCTTGGTCACTTTGATAGAAATCCCTCTGCCCCCACATCTGATCTTGAGAGACCCCAATCTCATGATGTCACTGAATGCTTAGTTCACAATTTATTGCTGCACCGTGGCCATGATGTAGCCTAACTGCAGCCAAAACCATCAGGAAAGACTGGTGCAGCTTTCAAACTGAATGCAGTTTTATTATTAAAAGGAATCTATCAACAGGATTTCACCCCCCCCCAACGCAAACTATTTATATGCACATGTAGCTCTTTCAATGACAAGTTCAGACAAGGTTACTACACCTTTACATAGCTAGTTTGTATTGATATGCGATTGAGGCTGAAGAGCTATGGTAGATCTGCATCCTCTGTCACCCCAGCTCTATTTCCTGCCCAGTATCATCTCTCCCTGCCTAGCTGACAGTTTCTATGCTGTGTGACTTCAGGCAGAAGAGCTGTCAGTGAAGCAGGGGGTGCTGGGAAGAAATAGAGCTGGAGTGATGGAGGCTTCAGATGGACCATATCTGTTCAGCCTCATCTGCATATCAATTCAAATGCTGATTTCTCAGTAATAGAGGAATGGACTGGTAATGTAAAGGTATTGCTGAACTTATCTTTGAAAGAGCTACAGTGTTGGCCAAAAGTATTGACACCCCTGCAATTCTTTTCAGATAATACTCAGTTTCTTCCTGAAAATGATTGCAATCACAAATTCTTTGGTATTATTATCTTCATTTAATTTGTCTTCAATGAAAAAACACAAAAGAGAATGAAGCAAAAAGCAAAACATTGATCATTTCACACAAAACTCCAAAAATGGGCCAGACAAAAGTATTGGCACCCTCAGCCTAATACTTGGTTGCACAACCTTTAGCCAAAATATCTGCGATCAACCGCTTCCGGTAACCATCAATGAGTTTCTTAGGGCCCTTTCACATCAGCGTTTTTCGTAATTCGCGGCAGATGCGGTGAAAAAACCGCATCTGCCGCGTTTGCCGCATAACGGTTCCACTTGCGGCACGGTTGCGGTTTTTTCCATAGGAAGTATAGGGGGACTTGCGGCAGATGCGGCAAGTGCGGTATTGCACTTGCGGCAGGTGCGGCAGAGAAAAAAACCGCGGCTAACTGCGTTTTTTTCGCTGCCGCACCTGCCGCAAGTGCAATACCGCACTTGCCGCATCTGCCGCAAGTCCCCCTATACTTCCTATGGAAAAAAACGCAACCGTGCCGCAAGTGGAACCGTTATGCGGCAAACGCGGCAGATGCGGTTTTTTCACCGCATCTGCCGCGAATTACGAAAAACGCTGATGTGAAAGGGCCCTTACAATGCTCTGCTGGAATTTTAGACCATTCATCTTTGGCAAACTGCTCCAGGTCCCTGATATTTGAACGGTCCTTCTCCAAACTGCCATTTTTAGATCTCTCCACAGGTGTTCTATGGGATTCAGGTCTGGACTCATTGCTGACCACCTTAGAAGTCTCCAGTGGTTTCTCTCAAACCATTTTCTAGTGGTTTTTGAAGTGTGTTTTGGGTCATTGCCCTGCTGGAAGACCCATGACCTCTGAGGGAGACCCAGCTTTCTCACACTGGGCCCTACATTATGCTGCAAAATTTGTTGGTAGTCTTCAGACTTCATAATGCCATGCACACGGTCAAGCAGTCCAGTGCCAGAGGCAGCAAATCAACCCCAAAACATCAGGGAACCTCCGCCATGTTTGACTGCAGGGACCATGTTCTTTTCTTTGAATGCCTCTTTTTTTCTCCTGTAAATTCTATGTTGATGCTTTTGCCCAAAAAGAGAGAACATTCTTCCAAAACATTTTAGGCTTTCTCAGGTAAGTTTTGGCAAACTCCAGCCTGGCTTTTTTATGTCTCAGTGTAAGAAGTGGGGTCTTCCTGGGTCTCCTACCATACAGTCCCTTTTCATTCAGATGCCGACGGATAGTACGGGTTGACACTGTTGCTCCCTCGGACTGCAGGGCAGCTTGAACTTGTTTGGATGTTAGTCGAGGTTCTTTATCCACCATCCGCACAATCTTGCATTGAAATCTCTTGTCAATTTTTCTTTTCCGTCCACATCTAGGGAGGTTAGCCACAGTGCCATGGGCTTTAAACTTCATGCACACTGCGCACGGTAGACACAGGAACATTCAGGTCTTTGGAGATGGACTTGTAGCCTTGAGATTGCTCATACTTCATCACAATTTGGTTTCTCAAGTCCTCAGACAGTTCTTTGGTCTTCTTTCTTTTCTCCATGCTCAATGTTGCACACACAAGGACACAGGACAGCGGTTGAGTCAATTTTAATACATGTCACCTGGCTGCAAGTGTGATTTAGTTATTGCCTACACCTGTTAGGTGCCACAGGTAAGTTACAGGTGCTGTTAATTACACAAATTAGAGAAGCATCACATGATTTTTCTAACAGTGCCAATACTTTTGTCCACCCCCTTTTTTATGTTTGGTGTGGAATTATATCCAATTTGGCTTTAGGACAATTCTTTTGTGTTTTTTTCATTGAAGACAAATTAAATGAAGATAATAATACCAAAGAATTTGTGATTGCAATCATTTTCAGGAAGAAACTGAGTATTATCTGACAGAATTGCAGGGGTGTCAATACTTTTGGCCAATACTGCACATGTGCACATAAATAGTTTGGAGTGTGAAATCTTGCTGACAGACTTCTTTTAAAAGCCATGCAGTAAATTGTCGAGGATTTGGAGCTTTGCATCAGAAAAATTAACGTGTTATGAAATGAATTTAAACTAAAGGAAACCATTTGTTATAACTTTATGTGTGGATATAGAATGATATGTGTGTAGAGGTGCTGGCTGCACAGGGCTTTGGTAGTCAAGCGCGAGGCAGGGCCGAAGCTACGGAGTACTTATGGCTTCACTGACCTTGCCCCTTCCGGCTCCTCAGTGAAAAAGTTCAGTTCACAGTTGCCCTCGGTGAGGGCCAAATCAACCATGGAGTCTATTAAAGTTCTCAACTAAGATTTATATAGTCAGTCTCGTGAAACATGGGCACACACCTTAAACATTACTTGGTTTGGAGTATTTCCAAAATCACACTTTGCTGCAAACTGCCTCCAGACTCTTGTACTTCTGCCCAATGAAGCCTGCTGTGAATACATGTGGCCTTCCATAATTCAGGCACTATCCTACTAACAGGGAATTGTCCCAAAGGAACAAGCAGGACCAAAAGTTCCTTCACAGATCGTACCATAGTGACCCCTTCACCTGAGTGTAGGTCGGAGTCGGCTGAATCGGCACCAGCAGAAACAGTCACTGTCCAGAGTCCTGCCAGAGGCAGACAACAGGAACAATACCGAGAGGGACAAACTTACAGATGGTTTCGCGCTCCCGTCTCATGTCCTGGGCCCAAATCCCAAGTGGTCTAAAGGATCCAGCCAAATCAAATAGGACAGAAGTTCTGTTTGAGTTTCAGTTTCCTTCTTTTTTCTTGGGACTCTCCTGCTTCCCACTACTCTGTAAGCGCTTTTTAAGCTAAACCCCACCCCTAAGGAATATCATCAGTTATTAATAACTTCCATTATGAAAGGGGTCAGGGAGCAGTCTTTACCTTTACCACTAGATAGGCACACACAAATAATTAAATGTATTAACCTTATACAACAATACATGACACATATACACTATAGCCTTAAAGGGAGGAAGAAAGTTAACCCTTCACCCCCTTACCGATGCTTGTCCCTTAATGAAAATGATACTTTTTTTGTGGAAATCTGGTGTGCAAGTCATAAAAAATCTTAAAAAATTACCATAAGCAGATCAGGTGGGAAGTGCACTGGGGTGTGTCAATAGATTCTGAAATAATACACTGATACGCCCCCATCTACCTCCAGCCTGATTTGCATATGGCTCCTTCACTTTCTCATAGCTGGTACATCAGTTTTCTACAAAAAAATCATTGGTATAGTGGAAAAAGCATTTACACAGCATAACACTACATCAATATGTGAAAACGTGATGATGGTTTTCTTAAGTCTCAAAACTCATTCACCTTAAGATGACGTCTTACACATAAATATCATGCTTTGCACCCATAGTTACATACATTGTATTGTGTCCTTGTGTCTTGCACATCTATTGACGATTGAGGTAGAGTAGAAAAGTGGACGTGCTCACATAAATATAGCACAAGGCTGAAAAAAAAAGGGAACTAACAATTCATGGGGAATTCTCTAGAGATACTCCAAAGGAAAATTCAGTGATTAAAGAAGCAGTTTTATTCTGTGTCCATCATGAGGGGCCAGCGACACAGGGCCTTGGTAGCCACGATGCTGGTGATGCCAGGCTCGGCTGTGGAGCAGCCATGGTTTTCCCTAGTGCCCACGCCCGGCCGCTCTCCAGTGTAACAGTTGAGTGCGTATTCCCTTGATGAGTGTCGAGACTCTCAGAAAATAGTTCTTTGCTTGAGACATCACATAACCCCTGCCGAAAAGGAACATCAGGGGCGCCACACTTTAATATTACAGTTATTGATAATTTGATGACTGACCACTTTCTTGGAACTTGTGACCCATAGTCACACTCAAGCCTCCTCCCCTCCTCCAGTGCCATCATAGATACACAGAGTCATATAATCTCTTTGGGTCCCCTCTGTTGCACCCACATGGAGTTTAGCCAAACTATTGGAGGGATCAAGGAAACAGCACTTGTCAGCTTTCGTGTAAAGCCGTTTGTCAGAGATTTACAGCCTTCAGCAGCTAAGGGAAATCATTGAGTTTTGGCCAGGGGAAAATGGACAGCATATGAGATTCATGGACTCAACCCTTGAAGGACGCTGTGCATGTCTGAATCCCAAGCTTGGCCCGGAGGGTAACAGCTAATTGATGCTTGGGGCCTTCACTTACCATGCCTCCCACAGGCGACCATGTCTGTCACTTTTTCACTGGGATTCCCTTCCTGAATCTCCTCTTCAGACTCTTTTATAAACTAAGCCCCATCCGTAGTGACTCACTACCCAACCTAGGAATACTATTCACTTCTAAGGAAACCCATAACTCCCATACTTAAGGGATGTGCTGACCCACTAACTAATTTAACCTAGATAACCCAAAGTACTAGGGAGCAGTAGCACAAACATTATACACATAATATAACTCTTAAGCATAGGCATAGAAAGAGTTTATCTTCTTGATCGGAGTATCAGCACCCTTGACTCTCTTACATCCAGTACAGCTTTACAGACATGTGTAGAGTTGTAGGAGCGCTATCCAACTAAGGAGATGGTCCATATGGCTGTTACCATACCTCATATATTGTCACCTACATTATGTGTTGTAAAGATTGCTCAGTAAGAGAAGAACTACTCCCAAGGATATTTAGAGCAAACAGCCTGTCATTTTTCTACTAGAGCCAAATATGCTAAAAATACTAACGGCTGTACTATATTTGGAGCAACCTTGTATGCCTTGACACTGAACATATTTAAGAGCCAAAAGCAAGAAAGAGTAAATGTCCCCATCCAAACACAAAAAAGTCAGAAACATTTTAAAAAAATTAAAAGATGGCCAATAGATGTTAATCAGCTTAACATTGAGCAAGAATAGAAATGAACATAATCTTACCTAAGAAAATCCTGGAACTCCATTGCAATTGTTACACACTCAGACAACTGTAGGGCTGGAAGCATGACTCACACTCTCATTGGCTTAAATCTGGTGGAAACATTTGGGGAGACCTCAGGCACGTCTGCAACTTGAAGGTTTCAGCACCTTATTGATCATTGATCTATAACTTGTATTTACATGTTGATTTTTTCTTTTGGTGCTGCAGGGGTTCAGGACTCTTTCCTATCTGGTGACCCTTTCCTCCCCTATAGAGAGTCACATGTATCATCAGCTGACGCTGGTAATAGAATCCATTCCTATTCTGACCACTTCAGGAGCCTGTCTCTACAAGAAGCCATGGAGTCAAGTTGAATGAAGCTCTGGAATCTAGCTGCATTGGAGGGTTGGAGTTCTTTTCTGCTTGTGTCTATGTCCATCTGTCTGTTCTCCTTTCGAATGTGTTGTATTATTTTCATCCAGCAAACTCAGCCTTTTCAGTAGCCAGGGTGAGTTCAGGGTGAGTGCAGCTTAGGCATGTGATGGGGTAAGGACCTATATGGGGACGTTAGGGAGTACAGGGCACAGACTCAGGTGAGTGCCAGGAGTGTTTCCTTTCCCCACGCCCCATCATCATGGCCTTCCTTATATTCCATCCCTGTTATCTTCCCTGCATTGCGCTGTAGCCTGGTGTCCATACATTCTGACGTTATAGATCCACCGTAGAGGAATCTAATACAGCTCCAATGAGGTTGTTTGTTGGTTCTCTCTGATGTTGGGTGATAAAGAGGTCTTCCATCTGCAGAAAAATAGAATTTTGTTGAAAAATGATTCCAAAATTATTGCAGGAGAAAACAAACACCAAGATATTCTTTGCTGTGGTAAGACATGAAGGCACTATAATGACCCATTTTAATCTTTTTATTGAGCCTTCCCTTCTTTTCCTAGGATTCAGCATCATGTAATCTGAAATTTATCCCAATTTGTTAACAGAATTTCAGCTGAAGATTCCATGGAGAAGAGAATAGTATCTAATAAATATGAAAATGCCTTTAAATCGATTTTATTTAAAGAGCAGCAGTGTTTAATATATCTTATGGACTTGGAATCAGAACATACAAAACATGATACCACTAATACAAATGACCGATCCACAATACCTAACCATTTGCTTTTATCCAGTTCAGGTTCAATTTGGTGCGAGTGATCGATTCCAAGAAGAAAATGAACGGGACTTTAAAAAATGATATGATTCTGCTATAACATCAAAGAAGAGTCAAATCAGTATAATACATGCTCAATACACTGCTTGAGGGAACTCAAGTAACGTGATGATATTAACCGCAAACTGTTGACTAAGGAGGAAGTCGGTAATTAGTTAATTAACATGACTAAATTAGCCGGCTCGAAGACATGTTATATGATATAGACCTATTGTATTTTGAAAGCTGACCTGAATCCTTCTTATTGGACTGACTTTAGACAATTGAGAATGGGGTTTCCTTGTGTATTTTTCACACCAAAAAGGTGGGCATGCATGGGCAATTTGCCATAGCAGGAATTGGTTCTCTAGGTGAGAGGCTTAGGGCTTTAGCAAGATGGTATCCTTCAGACTCTCGTCTAGAGAATTCAAGGACTTCCGTGATATTCTTCAAACTTTCCAAAATCTTTTGTGGCTCTGTGAGATCTTTTGGTCTGGATGTGATGTGTCTGCCTATATACTTGTATCCCACATAAAGTTGTTTTACTTGTTTTGGATCCTTATGTGATAAAATATAATGGGCATCATCTAAATTTATAGAATATTGTCAATGATGTGACATTTTTTCCTATCATCCATTCTTTGTTTAATGAACGATTTCCCCTTCAAAGTAGAGGTGTTTTAATGACAGCAAAGTAATCCTCTTTGGCCAATCTTTTATTGCCATGTTGGGAAGAGCAATATTCTACCTCTGCAGATAATCCTTTATTTGATTGCATATACGGCAGATACATTGATGACCTACTCATTATTTGGCAGTTCAATGTGTCTGCCTTGCAACCACTATTTATTGATTATATCAATTGCAGTCTGTGCAACTTATACTTATACTTATACCTGTCAGCAAAATTCAATCACCATTTTGGAATAAATTCACTTATTCAGCATTCCTTATTGTAAAATCATAACTACAAATTATAGAAAGGGGGTTAAAGGGAATAGTATTCCCCATGCTAGGAAATCCCGAAACCAGGGCACTAGACATTCTCCTTTTGATAACTTTATAATGCAGAAAAATATCAATGTCTTGGCCACATGTGTCCTTTATCACGCCATAGAAAAATAGATTTGTAGGCTGTTTATAGCTTGATAAGGGCCTTGTGTGGCCAAAATGTTGTAAATTTTTTAGCACTAATAAAGTTACCAAAAGCAGGACGTCTGGTGCCCTTGTTCCTGGATCTCTTTGTGACAGCAGGACCTTCATTATTATATTTAGACTCCATTTTGTGAATGTCTGTATTTCTGCATCAAAGTACCTCTCCTCTATAAAATGGAGGACCAGTGTGTATTTTAGGATAGGAGATACTTCTCTTTGTTAGAAAGCAAAAACCTAAGATAACAGAGTGCAAAAGTTATTGCATTCAGCCAATAGGATGTATTTAATATTAATGCCAAAAGATAAGTTAACCAATGAGATGTTACAATGTTTGTCCATGAAATGCCTATAAATGTTTGATATATTAAAGGACTGGACATTAAGACAAAGAAAGCTGTTTCTGATATATGTCTGTTTCAGGAGGGCTACTCTGATATGTATGTAAGTGGTTCATATGATTTAATTAAGAGCACACACAAAATATTATGTGTCACAGGCTGAGTGGCATTGACTCTCTGCATTGCTACAACCTCCTGGTGGGTTGCACCAAGTGTGAATAGACAGCAGAGTGGTGCATGGGACTCATCTCTTGCAAGTATTCTTCATGCTAGCAGTCAACACCCTTTTCACATCATTATGGCTATCCCTGTTGTGAAAGTTACTCATGCAAAACACAATTTCAGCTCTGAAACTGTATGCAAAAGGAATAATTAATTATTACTAAAATATTGAAACAGAGGGGGTGCCATGATTGGATGTGCAATAGGCTACTAGTCTGGAACAAAATAAATACCATATTATGCAGACTCTCAATCAAGGAAGTGTTGAAAATCACCTTGCTACATTTGGCTTGGAGTACAATAACAGCAACATGCAAAGATAACATTTCTATCTTCCTTCGTTTAAATACAGTTGCTAGCGAAGTGGATTCTCCTCTATCTGAGGCTTTTTTGGGACCACACTTAGTTGGCTAACAAGACTAGATTTACACATAGAGAAGAGGGAGCCATATCTCCTCTATGATTGAGGCTATACACCAAAATGCATAGGTCCACTACCACTCTTGTGTGTCTAGTACACAACCTATTTACACTAGTATTGGAGCTCTTTGCCGTGGGCGGTGATCCTACAGATCCAGATTGGTGATCTGATCGACCTTTTTCCTTTACCAATATTGCTCAAAGTCATATCTCAGGTATATAAAGGTGCAGGAGCAAAAAAAAACAAAAAGAGAGCCCTTTTCTAGGATCCTGTGTTCATCTTTATACAACGGCAGCACGGCTTTTTGAGGATCCTGATGAAGGAGTATCCACCACAAAACGTGCTTTCCCAAGGACCTGTATTCATCTTTGTACAGCATGGTTTTTGATCATCTTGATGAAGGAGTATCCATTCTGAAACGCGTTAAAAAAAAATCACTTTTTCATGATCCTGCGTTCATCTTTACACAACGGCAGTGCGGTTTTTGATATCTTAATGAAGGAGTATCCAGTCTGAAACACGTTGAAAGAATCACTTTCCAGGATCCTGCGTTCGTCTTTGTACCACCCCAGCGCGGTTTTTAACCCTTTCAGTTCCACTCTCAAAAAATCTGATTCATGACTCAACACGATAAAATTAACATTGAACTAAACTAACTTAGACGCATCAAATCCGGAAATTTGCTTGGGCATTACAATTAGTGAGAGTGAAGTTCCACCTTAATCTGATTGCACTGTAGTTTGATACCTACGTCTATCCCTATAGTTTGTATCAATGATTATATTCTATACATTAAAAATAAATTCCGGTCTAAATTACAGAATTGTATTAGCTATTTGTTTTCCACCAAATTCATTTTTAACTGTGTTATTCCTCCAGAGTAAAAGCTCCAGCTCAATCAATAGTCTTCAATCAGGGTAATGTCAACAGAAATTACCTCTTTTCTAAATCAATAAGCGTCCAGTGAGATGCATACATTTTGGCGATGACTTGTATCACGTAACACGAAATTGTTAGAAAAAGCAATTTTTCAAATGTCTTACAAGAACTTATCAGGCCACATTCCCATAGCCGCAATCCTGTTATTGAGACGTCCAGAAATGTTCTCTTGTAAACAGCCCGCTATATTTTTCAATGCTTGTGTGTTTGCGGATGAAGAATTAAATTGTGTTTAACCAACCAAGCAGTTTGTGAAACCTTCTCATGGGAGACATTGGGATCAGTCATTTATTATTAAAGCGTTCATGGTTTGTGGTTTGTGATCAAGAACACTTGACCCTTCCATTCAAAGGGCATGTTTTATATTGTACTGAGTGAGTATGTATATAGACAGAAGTATACAGACTCAAGTCTTAATCATTGAATTCAGGTTTATTATTTAATCCCATTGCCGCCAATGTACAACATCCGGTCCTGTTGCCCCTGGGGTATAACCTCCAGCCCCTCACCATGCTGTCTGCCTTTACTAACATGTGACAGATTGGCTGGTGGTGCAAAGCTCTCCGATACTAGTGCGGTCCTGTAATAAGAGTCACCGGTGTAACAAGTCTGTTCACTAAATTTCTTCTCTCCTAAATATTCCCCCATTACCTGTGAGTGATATCATTGAGAAGTGGAAGGAACCACAGCAATTCAGCCATAATGTGGAGACCACAAAACTGTGCATGTGCCAGGAGCTTCATGGCATGGATCTTCATGGCCTAGGGAAATGATAACAAGCCTTACATCACTAAACACAATGCCTTTGATCAGATGGTGTGAGGTACAGCCTCAACCACTGGACTATGGAGCAGTGGAAATGTGTACTGTGGAGTGATGCATCACACTTCTCTATCTGGCATCTGATCGATGAGCTTGGGTTTGGTGAATGTCAGGAGAACATTAGCCACCTGACTGCATTGTGCCCACTGTAAAGTCTGGTGAAGGAAGAATAATGCTAAGGGCTTGTTTTTCAGGGGTCAGCCTAGGTCCTTTAGTTCCAGTAAAGGAAAATCTTAATACTTCAGCACAAGACATTTTACACAATTGGATGCCTTCAAGTGTGCGGAACACTTTGGAGAAGACCTTTCTCTGTTCCCCATGACCTATGCCCAGTGTATAAAGCAAAGTCCATAAAGGAATGGCCCTGTGTGTGTGCCACATAGAACCTGGACCTTAGCCCCATCCAACACCTTCTGGATGAACTAGAACGGAAATTGTGCCACAGCCTCTTCTACAAAATCATTCCCTGACCTCACAAATTATCCTCTGGGTCATTGGGTAAAAACTTCCACAGACATCTCCAAAATCTTGCGAAAGTCTTACCAGAAGAGAGGAAACTGTTATGGCTGCAAAAGGGGGAACAACTCTATATTAATGTCAATAGATTTAGAATGATATGTCATAAAACCCCCGGTACGTGTGATGTGTAGGTGTTCCAATACTTTTGTCCATACAGCATAAATTGTATATTAGTATAGAGGATGATAGGTAATTTGTAGTGATGAGTGATCACTACCATGCTCTGGTGCTCGGTACCATATCATAAGAAGCAATTGGAAGCTTGGATGGTCGCAACTCGAGTACAGCGTATAATGTGAGTCAATGGGGAACTCAAGTATATTTCCTTCTGGAAAAATGTTCTAGTTCTACATAGACTTCCATTATACTCAGTACTTACTCTGTCCTCCTCCTCCTAGACCTGTCCTCTGCCTTCGAACACTATAGACCATTCCCTCCTGTTACAGATCCTCAAATCTCTTGGTGTCACAGACTTAGGCCCTCTCCTGGATCTTTTCATAGCTAACAGACTGGACATTCAGTGTCTCTCTCTCCCAACCACCTCCTCACCTTATCCCCTATCTGTCGGTGTCCTCCAAGGCTTGGTTCTTGGACCCCTACTATTCTCCATCTACATCCTTGGCTTGGGGCAGCTAATAGAGTCCCACAGCTTTCCATCTCTACGCTGATGACACACAGATCTATCTCTCTGGACCTGACATAACCTCCTTACTAACCAAAATTCCACAATGTCTGTCCACTATTTAATCCTTTTCTGCTCGATTTCTAAATCTGAACATGGACAAAACAGAATTGATCACCTTTCCCCAACTCACTCTACCCTTCCACTAGACCCATCCATCAGAGTCAATGGCTGCTCACTCGCTCCAGTCCCACATGCTCTGTGCCTCTGAGTGATACTTGACTCTGTTCTCTCCTTCAAGCCACATATCCAAGCCCTTGCCACCTCCTGCTGACTCCAACTCAAAAATATTTCCCAGATCTGTACATCCCTTGACCAAGATACTGCAAAAACACTTGTACATGCCCTCATCATCTCCCACCTTGATTATTGTAATCTCCTGCTCTCTGACCTCCCCTCTTGCACCCTTGCACCACTCCAGTCTATCCTAAACTCCGCTACCCGACTAATCCATCTGTCTCCTGGCTATTTCCCAGTCTTTCCTCTCTGCCAAGCCCTTCACTGGCTCCCAATTCCTCAGAGGCCCCAGTTCAAAACACTAACTATGACATAAAAAGTCATCTACAATCTGTCTCCTCCATACATCTGCAACATGGTTTCCCGTTACCTACCCTCGCGCAACGTTCGATCCTCTCAAGATCTGCTCCTCTACTCCCCTCTTATCTCTTCTTCCCACAACCACATACAGGATTTCTCCCGTGCATCCACTATACTCTGGAACTTTGCCCCAACACATCAGACTGTCGCCCACTGTGGAAAGCTTTCCTGACAAGCCTACAATCTACAGTGAGCCTCAGTCCACCAAACCACCGCACGACCAGTTCTACCCTTTCCTATTGTATCCTCACCCATCCCTTGTAGACTGTGGGCCCTCGCGGGCAAGGTCCTCTCTCCTTCTGTACCTTGACCATATATGCCCTTTCCACATGTAAAGCGCCATGGAATAAATGGCACAATAATAATAATAATAATAATAATACTTGAGTTGCACCCGTCTGAGCATCCAACTGCTTGTTACGAGCTCTGACCACTCTTGCATTGTAGTGATCATTCATTACTAGCTATTTGTGAATCATTACATAAGAAACAGACCCTAGTGTCAAATGACTTAGTACTGATTACTGATTCATCTCCAAATCAACGGACTGTCCATTTACAACTTGGAAGGCCTGGATCTTCCCCAGTTAGATACTTTCTACTTTCATGGCCAAATGTGTTGAGACTGACACAAATCATAATAATTTCATAAGTTTTTAAACTTTTATTTACAAATACAAGAAGTTTATGCAAAGTCTCAATATTTCTTTTTTGACCCTTATTTTTAAGACCCACAATTTAATTTTATAATACAGGATGTGCTCCTAAAATGTGTTCACACATAGTCAGTGCTTCATGTTAATGATTTCCAATATTATTTGTTAGAACGGTTCCTTGAAAACCAAGTTATCTCATATTATCAGCTTGTAATTGATTTTTATGCCAAATATCATTGCAACTTCTGCTGGTAGATTTATGAATTATACGGTAAGAATAATTATAATAGGAAAATATATGATGTACATCACATACGAGGCTTGAATGAAAATAATGCCTCCACCATCGTAACTCCTCAGTAGATGGCATCACTGGTATGCAGCAGGTACTGGACTGTTCAGTAGACTCTCCTCTATAGCTCCAGTTGGCAGGAAGCCTTAGCAATGAATGGTTGTGTTGTTACAGTGTAAAGAATGGAACCCTGTGCAGATTGTCAGTCAATCCGATTTAAGCAATGTGTTATTGACTAGCCCAGGGTATGGGGACTTGGGTATCTGGGCCTTCTGCTGCTGTAGGGATGTCACTGGTGGCCTGCCCAGACTCGTGGCCCTGGTGGTCAACTAAAAGGGGGTAGTTTGAATTGGAATAAAAGTTTAAAAGTTTATCGTGATGCCACCCGCAGATTCTGGTGGTGATCACCAGCCCTGCTTCAGACCTCCGGAAGGTGATGGTACAGCAGCCAAGATGGTACAGTTCCCTGCAGGTAGAGCTGGCCCTCCAGGGCAGGGATGTACCTGTAGTGATGGAGGTGCTGATGATGGAGAAATAATTTGCAGTGCAGCGGTGAATAAGCACACAGAGACTCTGTCACTCTACCTGGGTACTTTACTGGAACAATGCTGATGGTAGTACAGTTCTCAAAAAACAGCTGTTGTTAAGTAAGGATAGCCGGTTGGGTAGTCGCAGTGGGCTGCAGGATCTCCTGGAGTCTCCCGTGTAATGCCTTCCTTGTTTCTAACCCGTGTCCTGCTGCTACTGCCTGTCCAGGAACAGCCCACTTAGTACCACGCCAGTTGAGGCAAGCTCAAACCTTGGTCGGTTATCCTGGTGTGACTGGTTTCCTTTCTGACAGGGTGTCTGGGCCGGTAGACAGACCCACGACCTCCGGTATTACAGCTCAGGGGCTGAACTCCCTGTGCCGCGTCTTCACAACCGGCACTCCGTTGTATGGACCAGGATTCCCTCCCTGAGTATGGATGCTCAGGGGGTCCCCTCCTTCAGTCTGGGTTGCCTGTTCTCTCTCTCTATAGGCTCCCTCTCTGGAAGTCTCATTTCTCTCTCTCAAAGGCTCCCCGTTCTCCATCTTTCCTCAGTGCCGACTAAAACTCACCATGTGTCCTCCCTCCTCCCCTAACTCTCTCCCCCTAGGGTGGCCCAAAACCATCTATTCTAGGCTGGTATGTGGGAGTGCTAGGATGGGATCCTCCTATAAATCCTACATTCCACTGTGACAGGGATAACCGCACACTCATTTGTGGGTGCAGTACCCCAACTGTGACCCCTGACCAGTGGGGCGCCACACTATCATTGAATTCTTGACAGCAAAAGGTGTCACCCTAAAAGACATTCATCAGAGAATGCAAGCTGCCTATGGTGATTGTGTTGATGTGAGCACTGTGCGTCATTGGGCTAGTAAGTTTAAAGATATTAGTAATTAAAGAGCAAATTCTAATGGTGGGTTTACACGTCGTGATATCGGCGTTCAACTCCGACCAAAAGTCACGTGGTTCGTGCATTGAACCCGATATCGTTCGTGCGTTGTATGGTGTAAATGTCCAATATGATGCACGAACGGTGTCAAACCGATATCAGGCATCAAATGAGCCTGCTCTCCAACCGCCCGATATTGGATGGGTGATGTGGCCGGATCGTGCTGTGTAAAAGCCCAACTACGATGTGGAGTACAACTTCCCCTATCCTCTCCATATTAAATGGTCGTTCCTGGGTCGCCCGTACAAGGGGGCGTACACATCGTAGTGGCGTTGCCTGCCGATATCGCGCTGTGTAACATCTCCTATGTGATCTTGGAATTCTGCCCAGAAAAAGCACGCCGTTGTATACAATATCGGAACGATATCGCGACGTGTAAACCCACCATAAGGATTATCTCTGCATGTGACTTATTAAAATATTCCCATCAAAACCCATGTTACGAAGGTGGAGGCATTACGTTTCATTCAAGCCCCAAAGAATAGACAAGTGTTTCTTTAAAGGGAACCTGTCACCAGGTTGTTTCTATATAAACTGCAGCCACCACCAGTATGGCCTTATACAGTATTCTAGAATACTGGATATAAGTCCACAGGCCGATCTGTATAATATAAAAAAGACCTTTCATTATTCTCACCTACGGGGACGGGGTGGTCCAGGCTGATCATCTTGATCCAGTGCCTCCTCTCTGCTTGAGATTGCGGTCCTCCTTTCCATTATAGAGACATTTTCTTTCTTTATTTTTTGCAATTGTATTACTCAAGGATATGCCATTATAAATTAATTGATAAATACTTTGTATTATCAAATTGCAATTGATTTATCTGAAGAGGTAATCACTATAAAATATCCCAGAAAAAAAGGAGCCATACTTAGCAATACCTTGTCTCAGTATTACTGTACTGTTGGTATTTACTGTCAAATTAAAATTATCACTGCCTTTTTGTACTGACAGAAACCTGTCCTAAAATTTTAGGAAAGGCAATTTTAAGCATGTGCAGTAGAAAGTGACTTGGTCCTGCTGTCACCTGGAGAAAACCTATAATATGTATGTGACTCACCGTTGCCAAGTTCTCAGGTCTCAGGCGATGCTTCACTTGTCACGGTTCCGCGCCTGAGGCTGTGGGGCCCGGTGGTCAAATGGAAGGGATAAGGGAATGGGATAAAGTCTTGATTGTCTCGTGACGCCACCTGTGGGTGTCCGGTGATGGCACCGGCGCTGCTTGGGCCTCTGGGGGATGTGCCCCAGCTAGATGGAATGCTTCCCACAGGATGAGCAGTAGTCCCCGGGGCCAGGAGCTGCACTGAGTGGAATACGGCAGCTCGGGTAGTTTGGTGATAATCCGGGAAGACTGTACAGACACATAAAGTCTTTTCAGTACCTTTTACTGGTGTTATCAGGTACACTCGACCGGGTGATGAAGTAGACACTTCTGAAGGTTCCACAGCAAGCAGTGGTGTAGGCTTCCTGGTTTGCGTAGTTTCTAGGGGGTCTGGTGGACATGAAATCCTACCAAACCGGTGTTGCACTTTCTGGTGTGACTTATTACACCTGAGTTTGCTGCACTGAGGGCACTATAAAGGATTATTGTTGAATTCTCAACTCCGGGCTCTCATCTGGCGATGCTTCAGGTGTCCAGGGAGCTAGACTCCATTTTTGAGGTGCTGGTTTCTCTGCAGCCTGCGCTATGGCTCCTGCAGCTCGGACCCAGTGTTCGGATTGTTAGGGTGAGTCAAAGTAACTCCTCTGCTCCTCTTCTGTATTTGCCTCCTGCTCCTATGACCCCTGTTGCGAGGGTCTGCCACTTCCCGGGTGTGCTGGTATGGGCCTAGTGTGGCACCAGTACCAGGTCAGCTCTCCTAGCTGTTCACAGTTCTAGAGTGACTGCACACTCCGCCGTTTCTCCCTTCAAGACTCGTATTTATAGGGGGAACTAGCTTAAGGCAGCTAGTGGAGCTCCCCCTACAGGCTTGGGGTGAAAGGTGTTGTAAGTTAGTGGGGCTGCTTGCTGTGTACTTTTCCATTTGTGTCCTAAGAGTTCCCGTGGTGCCCCAACCAGGGTGCCACATATTTTTTTATTCTGAAAGATAGGGTGGGCAGCAGTGCAAGCAGCCTCTTCTTACCCCAGCACCCTTTGCATCTCCAGTATTAGAGCAGATAGACAGGGTGAACAGCAGTGTGAGCAGTATCCTCTTACCTCAGCCCCTATGCTATTTCCAGAATTAAATCAGATAGACATGGTGGACAACAGTGTGAACAGCCTCCTCTTATATTAGCACCTGATATCTCCAGTATTAGATAAGATAGACAGGGTGTGTAGGAGTGTGAGCGGGCTCTTCTTATTTGAGCACCTTTGATATCTCCAGTATTAGATCATATAGACATGGTAGACAGTAGTGTGGACAGCCTCCCCTTACTTTCTTAATCTTGGTATCTCTAATATTAGATCAGATAGACAGGGGTGAAAGCAGTTCAAGCAGCCTCTTGTTATCTCAGCACCCCTGGTATATCCAGTATTAGATCAGATAGAAATGGTGAACAGCAGTGTGAGCAGATTTCTCTTATATCAGCACCTCTGATATTTCCAGTATAAGATAAGATACACAGAGTGGACAGGAGTGTGAGCAGCCACTTCTTTATCTCAGCACCCATGGTATCATATTTCCAGCAATAGATCAGATAGACAGAGTGGAAAGGAGTGTGAGCAGCCTTCTCTTAAATCAGCACATCTAATATCTCCAGTATTAGATCAGATATACAGCAGTGTCAGCAGCCTCTTCTTATTTCAGCACTCCTGATATCTCCAGTAGTAGATCAGATAGACAGTGTTGACAGCAGTGTCAGCTGCCTCCTCATATATCAGCACCTCTGATATCTCCAGCATTACATTAGATAAACAGGATGTACAGCAGTGTGAGCAGCCTCTACTTACCTCAGCACCCCTGGTATCTTCAATTTTAGATCAGATAGACATGGTGGACAGCAGTGTGAGCAGCATCTTCTTATCTCAGCACTCCTTGGTATCTCCAGTCTTAGATCAGATAGACAGGGGGAAGCAGTGTGAGGAGCCTCCTCTAATATCAGCACCTCCTGGAATCTACAGTATTAGATCAGATAGACAGAGTGGACAGCAGTGTGAGCAACCTCTTCTTATCTCAGTACCCCTGACATATCCAGTATTAGATCAGATAGACAGGATGGACAGCAGTGTCATCTGCCTCCTGTTATATCAGTACCTCTGATAGCTTCATCATTAGATCAGCTATACAGGATGTACAACAGTGTGAGCAGCCTCTTCTTATGTCAGCACCCTGGTATCTTGACTTTTAGACCAAATAGACACATGGACAGCAGTGTGAGCAGCATCATTTTATCTCAGAACTCCTTGGTATCTCCAGTATTAAATCAGATACATGGGGCAGCAGTGTGAGGAGCCTTTTCTTATATCAGCACCTCCTGGAATCTCCAGTATTATATCAGATAGACAGGGTGACGACAGTGTGAGTAGCCTTCTCTTATATCAGCTCCTCCTGGAATCTTCAGTATTAGATCAGATATATAGGGTAATCAGCAGCGTGAGCAGCCTCTTCTGACCTAAGCACCCTCGGTGTTTCCAGCCTCTTCTTATTTCAGCACCCCTAATATATCCAGCAGTAGATTATATAGACAAGGTGGACAGCAGATTGAGCAACCTTCTCTTATAGCAGCACATCTGATATCTACAGTAATAGATCAGATAGAGAGTGGACAGCAGTGTGGGCAGCCTCTTCTTACCTCAGCACCCCTGGTTTCTCCAGTATTACATCAAATAGACAGGGTGAACCCTTGGTGTTTCCAGTATTAGATCGAAATATTCCCTGGAAGATCTTCTTATACTGTACATATAGGAAGGGAGCAGAGCTTTTTACAGCACATGCTCACAGGCTCCTGACTTACTACCATTTCAGGGCAAGCTTCTGCCAATATAACAAGATGGCAGTCTTCTATAGTGATTTCTATTTCTAGAGACACCCTTTAATACGCATGCACCTCCAAATGAATGTAGCTCATCTGTTAGCTGCTGTGCGCCTCTACAGGAAATGGTCTCCAGTGAAGGATTTCTGTCATAATTTGCTCCGCTTCTATGACGCAGATTATGATTACTTTGCCACAAGAATCACGAAAACCATTGTGACAACACAAAATTCTACAATAAAATTATTACAAAGAATATTGATGAATCGGGATCTTGTAGTTTATTTGCAAATATCTAAGTAAACTCAATGCTGGAGGAAGTTCTGGAATCGGAAGAATCGGAAAACCATAGTGCGGAACAATTCATGTAAAAAAAAAGATGAAATCATTTTTTTTTTCTCCAGGGTGTAGAATTTCTTACTTATTACTTTTATTATTACAATCATTCTCCGTACAGCCAAAAGCAAGAAGGACAAAAAAAAAAAAAAGGTTTATTAAGGTCCAATTCTCCTAAATAGCCCCTGGGTCATTCAGTCCTAAAGACCTCAGTGCTTGAAATGTGGTTTCTGTTACCAAATTGGCACCAGGATGTCATGATGCTACATGTCTGATCGGGAACCTCAAGCAGAACAATACTGTATAGACAATGTGCTATACACAAGGCTTCAATAGAAAGGTATGGATATCACAGGGTTAATCCTAGTGTTATGGAATGGAAAACTGGACATTTGTCATAGACCAGAGTTTACAAGTACAGGACCCTCAGCAGCTAAGTAGGAATATGATGTAGAAATATTCAATGGAATTTGTCATCAAAAATTGTTAAAATAGTGTTTGTATGTTAATTGTATTTAACATTTTTTGTGTGTCATTGTACTGGAGGAGGTGAGCTGTGACATCACCTATTGTGAATGGTGGATCCGGTGTTATCTACTGTATATAGAGGTGTTATCAGTCATTGTACAGTAGGAGGTGAGCTGTGATATCACCTATTGTGAATGGTGGATCCTGTGTTATCTACTGTATATAGAGGTGTTATCAGTCATTGTACAGGAGGAGGAGGTGAGCTGTGATATCACCTATTGTGAATGATGGATCCTGTGTTATCTACTGTATATAGAGGTGTTATCAGTCATTGTACAGGAGGAGGAGGTGAGCTGTGATATCACCTATTGTGAATGGTGGATCCTGTGTTATCTACTGTATATAGAGGTGTTATCAGTCATTGTACAGGAGGAGGAGGTGAGCTGTGATATCACCTATTGTGAATGGTGGATCCTGTGTTATCTACTTTATATAGGAGAGGTTATCAGTCATTGTACAGTAGGAGGTGAGCTGTGATATCACCTATTGTGAATGGTGGATCCTGTGTTATCTACTGTATATAGAGGTGTTATCAGTCATTGTACAGGAGGAGGAGGTGAGCTGTGATATCACCTATTGTGAATGGTGGATCCTGTGTTCTCTACTGTATACAGAGGTGTTATCAGTCATTGTACAGGAGGAGGTGCGCTGTGATATCTCCTATTGTGAATGGTGGATCCTGTGTTGTCTACTGTATATAGAGGTGTTATCAGTCATTGTACAGGAGGAGGAGGTGAGCTGTGAAATCACCTATTGTGAATGGTGGATCCTGTGTTATCTACTGTATATAGGGGTGTTATCAAGTCATTGTACAGGAGGAGGTGAGCTGTGATATCACCTATTGTGAATGGTGGATCCTGTGTTATCTACTGTATATAGAGGTGTTATCAGTCATTGTACAGGAGGAGGTGAGCTGTGACATCACCTATTGTGAATGGTGGATCCTGTGTTATCTACTGTATATAGAGGTGTTATCAGTCATTGTACAGGAGGAGGTGAGCTGTGATATCACCTATTGTGAATGGTGGATCCTGTGTTATCTACTGTATATAGGGGTGTTATCAAGTCATTGTACAGGAGGAGGTGAGCTGTGATATCACCTATTGTGAATGGTGGATCCTATGTTATCTACTGTATATACAGTAGGGATGGGCGAATCTACTCGCTAATATTCGGGACTCGCCCGAATAGTAGCAGACTCAGGGGACTCGATACTCGCCGAGTTTCCTTAGGAATTACTCGGGGGTAGCGAGTCCCTGTACTTTTGCAGTGTATCTATACAGATACACTACAAAAGTACCCTAAAAGTTAATCTAAGGGGTTAAAAACAATAAACATTCATACTCACCTTCTGTGGGGCCTGTACCTTATGTACCGGGACCGGTACCGAAGACCTCCGGACATCACAAGACCTCAGATCACCGGGAAAAGATGGGCTGAAGGACCTGTGAGATTTCAGCCAATCAGCATGCAGCAGAGCGGTCACATGGGTTTGTCACGTGGCCGCACTGACAGCCAATCAGATTGGCCAGATCGCTCATTGGCTGGCAGTGAAGCCACGTGACAAACCCATGTGACCGCTCTGCCGCATGCTGATTGGCTGAAATCTCACAGGTCCTTCAGCCCATCTTCTCCGGTGATCTGAGGTCTTGTGACGTCCGGAGGTCTTCGGTACCGGTCCCGGTACATAAGGTACAGGCCCCACAGAAGGTGAGTATGAATGTTTATTGCTTTTAATCCCTTAGATTAACTTTTAGGGTACTTTTGTAGTGTATCTGTATAGGTTACTATTCGGACTCGCTGGACTCGCATCGAGTACCGAGTTTCGGACCCGGACTCGTTAGAGTCCAGCGATTCCGAGTATTTCAGGATTCGTCTATCCCTAATATAGAGGTGTTATCAGTCATTGTACAGGAGGAGGTGAGCTGTGATATCACCTATTGTGAATGGTGGATCCTGTGTTATCTACTGTATGTAGAGGTGTTATCAGTCATTGAACAGGAGGAGGTGAGCTGTGATATCACCTATTGTGAATGGTGGATCCTGTGTTATCTACTGTATACATAGATGTTATCAGTCATTGTACAGGAGGAGGTGAGCTGTGATATCACCTATTGTGAATGGTGGATCCTGTGTTATCTACTGTATATAGAGGTGTTATCAGTCATTATACAGGAGGAGGAGGTGAGCTGTGACATCACCTATTGTGAATGGTGGATCCTGTGTTATCTACTGTATATAGAGGTGTTATCAGTCATTGTACAGGAGGAGGTGAGCTGTGACATCACCTATTGTGAATGGTGGATCCTGTATTATCTACTGTATATAGAGGTGTTATCAGTCATTGTTCAGGAGGAGGATGTGAGCTGTGATATCACCTATTGTGAATGGTGGATCCTGTGTTATCTACTGTATATAGAGGCATTATCAGTCATTGTACAGGAGGAGGAGGTGAGCTGTGATATCACCTATTGTGAATGGTGGATCCTGTGTTATCTACTGTATATAGGGGTGTTATCAAGTCATTGTACAGGAGGAGGTGAGCTGTGATATCACCTATTGTGAATGGTGGATCCTGTGTTATCTACTGTATATAGAGGTGTTATCAGTCATTGTACAGGAGGAGGTGCGCTGTGATATCTCCTATTGTGAATGGTGGATCCTGTGTTATCTACTATATATAGAGGTGTTATCAGTCATTGTACAGGAGGAGGAGGTGAGCTGTGATATCACCTATTGTGAATGGTGCATCCTGTGTTATCTACTGTATATAGGGGTGTTATCAAGTCATTGTACAGGAGGAGGTGAGCTGTGATATCACCTATTGTGAATGGTGGATCCTGTGCTATCTACTGTATATAGAGGTGTTATCAGTCATTGTACAGGAGGAGGTGAGCTGTGACATCACCTATTGTGAATGGTGGATCATGTGTTATGTACTGTATATAGAGGTGTTATCAGTCATTGTACAGGAGGAGGAGGTTAGCTGTGATATCACCTGTTGTGAATGGTTGATCCTGTGTTATCTACTGTATATAGAGGTGTTATCAGTCATTGTACAGGAGGAGGTGAGCTGTGATATCATCTATTGTGAATGGTGGATCCTGTGTTATCTACTGTATGTAGAGGTGTTATCAGTCATTGAACAGGAGGAGGTGAGCTGTGATATCACCTATTGTGAATGGTGGATCCTATGTTATCTACTGTATATACAGTAGGAATGGGCGAATCTACTCGCTACTATTCGGGACTCGCCCGAATAGTAGCGGACTCAGGGGACTCGCTACTCGCCAAGTTTCCTTAGGAATTACTCGGGGTAGCGAGTTCCTGTACTTTTGCAGTGTATCTATACAGATACACTACAAAAGTACCCTAAAAGTTAATCTAAGGGGTTAAAAACAATAGACATTACTCACCTTCTGTGGGGCCTGTACCTTATGTACCGGGACGGTACCGAAGACCTCCGGACGTCACAAGACCTCAGATCACCGGGAGAAGATGGGCTGAAGGACCTGTGAGATTTCAGCCAATCAGCATGCAGCAGAGCGGTCACATGGGTTTGTCACGTGGCCGCACTGACAGCCAATCAGATTTGCCAGATCGCTCATGGCTGGCAGTGAAGCCACGTGACAAACCCATGTGACCGCTCTGCCGCATGCTGATTGGCTGAAATCTCACAGGTCCTTCAGCCCATCTTCTCCCGGTGATCTGAGGTCTTGTGACGTCCGGAGGTCTTCGGTACCGGTCCCGGTACATAAGGTACAGGCCCCACAGAAGGTGAGTATGAATGTTTATTGCTTTTAATCCCTTAGATTAACTTTTAGGGTACTTTTGTAGTGTATCTGTATAGGTTACTATTCGGACTCGCTGGACTCGCATCGAGTACCGAGTTTCGGACCCGGACTCGTTAGAGTCCAGCGATTCCGAGTATTTCAGGATTCGTCTATCCCTAATATAGAGGTGTTATCAGTCATTGTACAGGAGGAGGTGAGCTGTGATATCACCTATTGTGAATGGTGGATCCTGTGTTATCTACTGTATGTAGAGGTGTTATCAGTCATTGAACAGGAGGAGGTGAGCTGTGATATCACCTATTGTGAATGGTGGATCCTGTGTTATCTACTGTATACATAGATGTTATCAGTCATTGTACAGGAGGAGGTGAGCTGTGATATCACCTATTGTGAATGGTGGATCCTGTGTTATCTACTGTATATAGAGGTGTTATCAGTCATTATACAGGAGGATGAGGTGAGCTGTGACATCACCTATTGTGAATGGTGGATCCTGTGTTATCTACTGTATATAGAGGTGTTATCAGTCATTGTACAGGAGGAGGTGAGCTGTGACATCACCTATTGTGAATGGTGGATCCTGTATTATCTACTGTATATAGAGGTGTTATCAGTCATTGTTCAGGAGGAGGATGTGAGCTGTGATATCACCTATTGTGAATGGTGGATTCTGCGTTATCTACTGTATATAGAGGTGTTATCAGTCATTGTACAGGAGGAGGAGGATATGAGCTGTGATATCACCTATTGTGAATGGTGGATTCTGCGTTATCTACTGTATAAAGAGGTGTTATCAGTCATTGTACAGGAGGAGGAGGAGGTGAGCTGTGATATCACCTATTGTGAATGATGGATCCTGTGGTATCTACTGTATATAGAGGTGTCATCAGTCATTGTACAGGAGGAGGTGAGCTGTGACATCACCTATTGTGAATGGTGGATTCTGTGTTATCTACTGTATATAGAGGTGTTATCAGTCATTGTACAGGAGGAGGAGGAGGTGAGCTGTGATATCCCCTATTGTGAATGATGGTTCCTGTGGAATCTACTGTATATAGAGGTGTCATCAGTCAATGTACAAGAGGAGGTGAGCTGTGACATCACCTATTGTGAATGGTGGATCCTGTGTTATCTACTGTATATAGAGGTGTTATCAGTCATTGTACAGGAGGAGGTGAGCTGTGACATCACCTATTGTGAATGGTGGATTCTGTGTTATCTACTGTATATAGAGGTGTTATCAGTCATTGTACAGGAGGAGGAGGAGGTGAGCTGTGATATCACCTATTGTGAATGATGGTTCCTGTGGAATCTACTGTATATAGAGGTGTCATCAGTCATTGTACAAGAGGAGGTGAGCTGTGACATCACCTATTGTGAATGGTGGATCCTGTGTTATCTACTGTATATAGAGGTGTTATCAGTCATTGTACAGGAGGAGGTGAGCTGTGACATCACCTATTGTGAATGGTGGATTCTGTGTTATCTACTGTATACAGAGATGATATCAGCCATTGTACAGGAGGAGGTGAACTGTGATATCACCTATTGTGAATGGTGGATTCTGTGTTATCTACTGTATACAGAGATGATATCAGCCATTGCACAGGAGGAGGAGGTGAGCTGTGATATCACCTATTGTGAATGGTTTGTTCTTTGTTTTCAGTTGTATATAAAGGTGTAATCTGTCTTCATACAAGAAATGGAGGAGGGGGTGAGCTGTGATATCATCTGCATCATCGCCATCACCTGAGCAAAAGAAATGTGAAGCTTGTGCCCATAGAATGGCAGGACACTGAGGAGGAATGACAGGAGATGGAATGGTCAGGCGCAAAATTCCCTGACAAGCACCCGATGTCACAGGGGCAGAGCGATGGTACTGGGAGGAGATACATACGATAATGAAATGAGGAGGCAGTGCTTCCAGGAAACATCCTATCAATAGCCTTGAATACATCATTTACATAAAGTGATAAAAGAGGATTTATCCTCAACAAGGCATCTGATAGGAGACACACAGGTACAGCCATTGCCAAAAGTGCTGGCCCCTTGAAATTGTTCCAGAAAATGAAGTCATACCTCATCCTCACCCCATCAATTCCCACATTGCTCCAGTTCTGAAGTTTCTTGGGTTCCCTAGTGGTGTAACTTGAAGCTCATGGGTCCTGGTGCGAAAGCTCCAATTATTTAAGGGCATTAGTCTTTTTCTATAGGCTAAAGGGACTTTTACTGCCCCCTAGGCTCCAGGGCACTGGTGCGATTGCAACTCCTGCACCTATTGTAGTTACACCCCTGCTCCCTACTATTCGTCCTGGGTCCCATACTATTCTCTACTTCCAGATCCTTTCAATTACACAAGAATGACTATTTAGCCAATCACTGTCTAGATAGGTGGTCAGACAGCCAGTAATTGGCTGGAGATCTACTGGACTTCATCACTGAAGGAAGACGAGACCGTCAGGGACTAGGCAGCAGTAAAGTAAGGATTTCTTCCATTTTCTGAGCCTTTTTTCAAAAATAACCCTCTTTACTGACCTTTCCACTCCAGCTAGTATTTAGAAGGATGCTAGGAACGGGTTCATTGGTTTTCATTTTGTCATCCTCATTTAAGGTAATTTTTCCAATCACCTTGCAATGAAAAATTCGCTTGAATGCATAAAGCATTAGCAGATGACACAATGACTTCATGAGCCTTGCTCTTTTCAAACTGTCCCAGCTGTCAACTGTACGGTGCAAAGTTGTAATAAATATGTATAGAGCATATTTTACATCTACGATTCACATCATGCATAGGAATATGAGTTGTGTACATTACAACAGAAAAGGAAATTGCTGTGTGCATTCACCTTTGCTGTGTGTAAAGGTTTCAGCATGCAGCTTGTCTTCTGTCATGTGCTGTATACAATACATACTACCGTAATGGAAACAATCATGCCAACTGTTTTTTCTATGCTACTGTATAATTCCCTGTATATAAAAGATTTATCAAGAGTGGTAATGGTAATGTCATTTCATCAACTAGGAGTGGGATAATTTGTCTGGAATGAAGATGTCTTGAGATCCCCCCAGGGCAAACATTAAAACAAGCAGTGCAAGCAGTTGTATTTTAAAACAGCATGAAAATATGAAACACTGTTAGGTTTTTCGTTCTATTAGCCATTTTGAGCGTGATCATGAACGCCCCCCCAGGGCCATGAAATACTCAACGGGGGCTACAGACTGCTGGGGAGTAAAGGGGGGTTGAGACCCGGTTCCGGGGATTTCTGGCGGTGCCAATAAAATTCGGGGATTGGGGTTTTTGGGGATTAAGGGTTGTGACGCCACCTACGGTGCTCGGCCGGGGATGGCCGGCTGCAGTTCAGACCCCCGGGGGCAGATGACGGTGTAGCCGGGATGGAAATCTTTCCCCCATAGGGGAGCAAAAAGCCCTTGGCAGGTGTAAAGGTCAATGGTGGATAAAGTTGCAGTGAGGGCGGGGGCGCCGAAATAATTCACGGACACAGCTGGGGCAGTTCCACACTTTTTCTCACAGTTCTTAGGTGGGAGCCCTCCCGCCCTGTGGGTTTTGTCCTACGAGCCCGGGTCCAGCCCCCCCAGGTAATTTGGGAAAAACTTAGCCGGGAAACCCCTTTTTGTTTACCCTTTTCCCGGTCATCTTCCTCTTGCCTGGGTCTCTCCCCCCCTGCCCCGCACCTTCCATTCCCGTGGGCCCGCTCCAGTGGCCCCAAACCCTACCGAACAACCACTCTTCGTCCCCTTTGGCCCTATCCGGCCCCCCTTTGCAGAAAAAAAGTGGGTTCGGGTGCCCGCTCCTTTGGGAAAAGTAGCTTTTTGGGCCCCAAAATCCCTCTACTAGCTGGGCCTGGGGACCCTCTTTGGGTTTTGGGCCCTCCACTTACCTTGACCGGCAATAGATGGGGAGCACCACAAGTGGATTTCTCACTTTCCCCCGCCTGTGGGACCCCTAACGTCTCTGGAGATCCTGCCTGGGTCCCCTCTGTCCTCTAACTCTCTCTCTGGGACCCCAAACTCCTCCTGCTCCCCGTCCCCTGGTACAAATCCTTCTCAGCTCCCTGGGCCGGAGCTGCTCAACCTTTTTACTCTGAAAATCCTCCTCTGGACGTCTAACTACTTCCTGTTTTTTTTCCTTTCTGTCTAGTCTCCTAAAATTTTCCCATCTTCCCCCTTCCTACTGTTTTCCCCACACCTCCCTGTCTAAGCCCCCCTCCCAA